>CM052702.1:38239742-38291822 GCA_028551405.1 Uromys caudimaculatus | reverse complement strand
TCGTCCTCTAGTTCAGACCACTAACCAAAGAATACACATCTATTGACCCATGATTTGGACTACATATGAGGCAGAAGAATCACCTCGATGGCCACCAGGGAGAAAGGAGAGGACTCTGGACCTGAGGGTGCTAGTGGCCCCAGTAAAAGGGAATGTCAAGGTGGGAATATGGGAATGGGTGGGCGGGTGGGTGGGAGGAAGAATTCCCTCACAGAGGCAGGAAGGGGGAGGGGACACGGGGTTTCCAAAGAAAAGAGGAATCATCGGAAATGTAAATAAAAAAAAAAAAAAAAAAAGAAAGTCTCCTCCTGAGGACTAGCAATCATGATACCAGAAGGCACCATGGAACTTTCTGATAGAGGGAAACAACCTACACTCTTACTCAGGTATGACACGAAATACAGCCAACATTGTACAATAACATTAAGATTACAGTAGTGGCACCCAGACCTTGTGGTAATCAACAGCTCTCTAATTGACCTTAAGACCTACTCAACAGGAGGAAGATCATGGTTGGTTCTGAAAACCTAGCTAACTATCCAGGGAAAAGGAAAGTCATGGATCTTGGAGGAGAACCTACAACTCCCATTGTACTAAACCAGCACAATCCCTAACTATATGCTAAATATTAGTTCTTATACACACAGATAAATGTAGCATCAAAGTAACTTCTCTTTGCCACAGATGGAGACCATTATAGAAAATGGACCCAATCAAAATGCAGAATTATAGAGACCAGTACCAACTGATACATCTACAATACAACTCCTGCATCTAAGGATCAGGGGTCACTGTGGAAGAGGGGATAGAAAGATTTTAAGAGCCACAGAAACAGAGAGTGAGATTGCATCTCCTACTAAGTCTACTAGTATGAAACAGTTGAATAAGGAGGGCACCAGTAGACATGCTAAAGTGAAAGGAAAGAAGAAAGCTCAGGAGTCTTCAACCTACACAGAGAACTGCAGGCAACTAAGGAATGCTGAGAGCAGGAGAAATAGTCTTCCTCAGAAAAGAACACATCAAGTGGTTATTCAAAACCAAAGGTCAGCCCTGGAAGTATATATACACAAGTAACGTTATACAGAAAGAGCTAGTTACATTATGAGATATATATATATATATATATATATATATATATATATATTAAAAAACAGCAATTAATGGGAAAAGGCCTTCAATTTGAAAGAGAAGGAGAGGTATATGGGAAGGTTTGGAGGAAGAGAAAAGAAACAGAATGAGATATATATATATATATATATATATATATATATATATATATATATATATATATATATATATATATATACACACACTTGAATAACCCAAATTCTCAGGCAGCCCTTGGAAGTTTATGTCTGGGTAGCAGAGTAGGGCTTCCATTTTCTTGTCTTTTGAACGATGCTATGCAAAGAAACTTTGTATCCCTATTTAATGTCAAGTCAAAAAAGTGTTGGCAGAAATATACTAAAGATATTTTTTGAATGTGGAAGCATTGTCATTGCAAAACCATTGTCTTGGCCACCAGCTAGGCAAAATAACAACCTCCAAATTCTATTGCTTGTGTGCCAAGAGGCCCATATGACCACCATGGGCAAGTCTTTCCACATCACCTACCACATTCTTCATGTCAGTTCATTCATTCATTCAATTAATATTGACTGAGCTTCTGCAGGGAAGTTGGCAGAGGGCCAATGCTTCCCACTGAGAGGATCGTGTGACTCATTTGAGTCTATCAGTAAACATCCATGAGAGATCCAGAAAAAGGTTACAGCTCATGGTGGCTTCTCTCTCCTGATAACACGTATTGTGCCAAAAGAGTCATTTGCTTAGGACTAACTTCCGAGCCTCAGCATTCATCATGTGCATTCACAGCCTGGTCAGTTCCTGTTGTGATATAGACTCTATTACACTCAGTGGAGTACTGATTACACACAGACTTATAGACCTGGCAGTTTACCTTGGCCTGCATGGAAGCACATTCCAGGGAAGCCTTGGTACTTACACTGTGTTGGGAGATAACTGGTTCTCATGCATAGAACAAATTTTATCATGGATTTCTAGCACCAGTTAATGCCTATATGACTATTGAAAATATGAACATTTTCTATAATATGTTTATAAAGCACTAAAAATCCTGATAAATGTTTACAATAGAACATATAAGATTATAGACTTTCGAATAAGCCTATGCTATCTTTTGTACATTGAATGTCCCCTCAAAGGCTGGCTTCAACATATTTGAGGGTGCCCTCTCAAAAGATATGATACGACCTTGGCCATTTCCTTCTTGTTTACTGTCTCCCGAGAGAGTCAGTGTCACTCCATCATGCACTGCTACTAGGAAATGGTGCCTTACCGTAGGCATGAAGCTACATCCAATCAATTATGAGCCAAAATCAACTTAAAAAAAACTAAAATGAACATTTTCTTTTTTCAATTGTTTGAGAATTTCATACATGCATGGAATATATTTGATCAAACACACCCCTTCATTCTATACTCCTTTCTCCTCCCAACCTCATGTACTCTTTTCCCCCACTGAATCAGCTTAAGGTAGCCTATCTGTGCATGGCTGTAGTAGGACTCTGCTAAAGCAGGGGTAGTTTCTCAGGGTCTGCATCCTTGAACACACCTGACTCTCCCTTCCACAGCCACCATCTGCTTTCAATAGCTTTTGGCTACAGGTGGGCTTCATGACCCCTTCTGTTGTCATGCTGGGACTTTGACTGACTTGACCTTGTATGGGTCTTGGGCATTCAGCCACAGCTTCTGTGAGTGCATATGTACAACAGCGCTGTCTTGTTCAGCAGCTTTTCTCTTTCTAAGTTAATTAACATAAATATTTCATTGTACTAACGGAAAACCAACACAATTTTATTTTTAAGTTGATTTATATTCCATTACAAAATTATTGAAATGTCAAAAAATACTAAGTGTCCACAATAGAAGCTTTTAAATGACAAATTTTTGAGCAACCTTGTAACAGGTTGGTTATTGGATTTCCCTCAAAGGTCCTTAAAAGAGTGTTATTAAAACAAACCTTATTTGTATGTGTTGTGTAGATCTGTCATCTGAACTGAAACATTCCCTCTTAGAGGGAGGAGGATACTCATAAGGCTCCGTGTCTTAGGGTTTCTATTGCTGTGATAAAATACCAAAAGCAACATGGGAAGAACAGGGCTTATTTCAGCTTATTACTCTCAGATCCTACACCATCACTGAAGGAAATCAGAGCAGCAATTCACGGCAGGAGCATGGAAGTCGTAAGTGAAGCCATTATGAAGCCAAAATTATGGAAGGGTGCTGCTTACTGGCTTGCTCAGCCTGCTGCCTGTTTTCTTATAGCGCCTAGGACTACAAGTTTAGGAGTAGCACTTTTCACAATGAGCTGAGGCTTCTCATATAAATAATCAATCAAAACAATGCCCCACAATTCCCACCTGCAATTCTCTCAATTGCAGTTCCCACCTCTCAAATGACTCTAGCTTTCATCAAGTTAACATATAAATGCATTACTACTCATTTCCTTTTTCATATTCTTTTTTCACTTAGCTCCAAGATTTCTTATTAATATCAAAATAATATTAAACATTATTAAAAATAAAAAGATTCCAACTTTTAAAAGTCTCACAGTCTTTAAAATCTAAATACTTTAAAAGTTCAGTCTCTTTAAAATAGCCAATGTCCCCGTCAAAGTTCAAATTTTCTCTAAAATATTCAAAGTCTCTCTCAATTTATCTGACATCTCTCTAAAATACCCAAAGTCTCTTTAAAAGTTCAGTCTCTGAATTGTGGACTCCTGTAAAAATCAAAAATAAAATTATATACTTTCTTACTCCAGGAGGGAAGAAGCACGGCACTATCACACCCAAATCAGACACTGAGTCCAGCATTTATAGAGCTCAGTGCCAGACCCTGTGATTCATTCACATGCTTCTGGACTCCAAAGGGCCTGGGCTAATTCTCTAGCTCTACTTTTACAGCACACACAGCTTGTCTCCTAGGGTCAGGTCCACTCCACTTAATAGCTGCTGCAGTCCTTGGTCCTTGGTGGTTGTCCCACGTACTGGCTTCTCCAAAATTCTGGAGTCTTTGGTTCAAATACTTCATTTTCAACAATAGCCTCTCCTGGGTTCTCTTTGGGGACACTATTCCTGAGACATGAGTCTAAGCCCTATTTTTTTCTCCACGGACTCATCAATCCTAGAGTTTCTACTACAATTGGGGCTTCAGCTTCACCAAATGGCCTCTCCTGGCTTCCTTTTAGGGACTCTAGCACTGCCACACAGTGTCAAGCCTTAGTGGCTCTCCATGACCAATTCATGCCTTCAAAACCAGTACTGTCTGGGAAACTCTTACACATACTGAACTTGAGCTGCCAGCATAAAGTTCACCATTGGCCACCTCAGAAACACAGGTGTGCTGAGGAAAGACTTCCCAGAAGATTTTGCCAAGGACTAGTGTCAGCTTGGGAATGAGTCCTGAGGAAGGGGTGTTTTGGAGCAGTGAAAGGAATGACTTGAAGTCAGTGATGGGTGCAAGCTGCCAGCTCTGTAGTCTGCTCAAGATAGTTCTCTAGATAGCTGTCTGCTTGAGACAGCTCTTGGGTTTTCTGATCAAAGTCAGAAAACCTGCTAGAAAAAAACCCTAAAAGAGCTGTGTTAGCTCTCTTTTGTAGCTTTTTGGTTTTCCAACCAAAGGCAAAAACACTGCTAAAAAAATTATTGAGTTTTCCTACCAAAGTCAGAAAAAGTCCACCAGACAAATCCTAAAAAAGAACTGCAATAGCTCTCCAGACAGCTCATATCCTGCAGACAAAAGCCCAGTCTTTTATTTACATATCAATTCAATCATTTACCCTGGTACCCTTTTGATTATCAGCATTTTATGATCTTAGGCCCTTGATTTTTAGAAAAAGAAAAGTACATTTTTAGCATAGCAAATGAACTCAGAGATCTGCCTGCCTTTGTAATCACAAACAATAATCTAGCTGGGTGGGATCCCATCAGGAGATCACCATTCCCACCATGCCTGAACCTAAACTTGCTCTGTCCCAGGCTGCCCTTGTACTTAGAAATCTGCCTGCCTTTGTAAGCACAAACAATAAGTTTAGATGGGTAGTATCTTGCCTTCAGATCACCACTCCCTAAATCTCTTTATCTCCTTCTTTAATATCTTTCTGACAATCATTAGTGTAGCTGCCTCTGTTCTTTTAGGTCCGTGACACTCCTCATACAATTGGTATCACATCTGTATATTTTGCATAGTTGAGAAATCCCATAAAGGACAGCTCTTACATTCATTTATGTATTTTTGAACTCATGTTTTCAGAATTCTTTCCTACAGCCTTAAGGGCAGTCCTGAAGGTCACAGCATTGCCATTTTGCTGAGGAACATTAGATACATTCTCACTTCTCAGAATCATGCTGTTCCTAATTATCACAAAGTCATTAACATTGGCAGGGAGAACATTTCCTGAAGGAGGAACATGAAGTAAAATATACACATTACTATGCAAACAAGTCTTACACCCACAGCAACCATCAGCACTTGTGGAGGCCCATGCCCTGCTGGCTCTGCTCCAGGGGCAGGAACTGCATCACACTGTCCCTTCTATGGTCATATAGGACTCAAAAAGATTTCACCACAATGATGCTGGTCTCTTGTTTATCACATATAATTTTTCATACCCAGCTGACCAGAACCACAGATTTATAAATCAATATATCATACCTGCCTGGGAATACACTATCCACAGTGAGCTGGACCCTCCAATATCAATCTATAATCAAGAAAATGCCAATAAACAGAAGATAACTAAGCCAGACTTAGTAGAATTGTTTCCTTGGTCTGCCTTTAGGGTCCAATCTGGGGTAAATAGATGTGTGTTCAGATATCCCCAGGAAAAGTCATACAGCATAATATATATAATGTATATAATAATTTATAAACACTCTTGATGATATAGAGAATTTGAAAACAATGACTCCTGTACACATTGTAAATTTCTAACTCTATAAACTGCAATGACTTAAATAGGTACTGATGATATATGAAGGGATGGGTATTTAGCATAAGACACCCAAAGACCAAGTTCTCAGCACAAAGGAGATGCATTTGTCTCAGAAGGACAAAGAGCAAGGAACAAGACAAAGACAGAAGATAGAGGATGAGGGGGAAGGGGATGGGAACAAGGGAGAGGGAGAAAGGATATTTGTCCCATGGGGACAAAGGAATGCCTCTAAATAGAGAGGAGACAGACATGGCCCACAGGCAAATGACAGTTTATAAGGGTAAAAGGTGAAACCCTGTGTTAGGATGTGTGTTTAATTTTTAATTGAGCAGATTAATTAAAGCAGCCAAAGAAGGTGTTTGATTGCTGGGCTTTAAATCTTTAATAGCTGGACCTTGGTAGTCAGCCTAAGGAGGAGGAGGCGGTCAAATAAGGGAATAGATCTTGATGTCTAGCTTTAGGAATGCAATCGAATGGCTTTTAGCAAAGCAGATTGAATGGAGAAGGGCAAGGCCTGTCAGAGCTGTGTTTGCCATGCTCCACCTGGATTAGAGTCCCTTCACTATGCATTTTACATCTTATAACTACAAGTTTTTATGTTGAAAAATATAATAAGGGTAGAAGAAACCTGAATTGGTGTTACATTGAATGAGTGTATTATCTCAAATTAGCTATTAGAACGGAGAAAATTGAATTATCTTGGTGTTTTCTTGCTATTCATATTAATTTAACGTTCTCTTAGAGTTCTTTCTCAGTTTGGTGGATGCCAATCTGTACAAAAGTGGATTTTACTTGTAAGAACACTGAATTTTTAGTACACATATTGCTTAAGGAACATAGATAAGTTGAAGCACCCCTGTGACACATTTTGACACCCCAAAAAAGATCAACATGAAGACTGTACAAATCTGAGCATGGAAAAACAGGTTTGTTTTTTCTGATAAGGCCTTATCAGTTGCCCTTGCCCTGTATCCCTCCTGGACATCACTGTTTCCATGGGGAATCAAGAGTCCATTATTCCTTCATAGTACCTGCTCTGTGTTCTTTCCCCCTCTAGAGTGAACTCAGAGGTGCTTTCTATGGTGTAGAGGTGTGAAGGTGCCCCAACAGCATACTTGCGAGCCCACTATCTTTAAATGGAATAGTCTGTTCTGCCAGAACAGGTACACCTGCAGGACACACACAGAGTGCTGGATAGCTTATTAGAAAACCTTGGGAAGATTGGGCAGGAAGCTGGCAGTTTTTAGCATAGCTGTGACAGCAGCTTTTATGCAAGTGAGAAGAAATACATCCAGCATCCATCACATGGTCACAGTTTTATTTTCTCTAGTTTCAATTACTTCTTGTCAACCACAATCTAAATGGAAAGTTTCAGAAATAAATAATTTTTTAAGTTCTAAAAAGTGCATCATTATGAATACTATGATGACATTTCCCACCATCTGGGTCTATTCTGTGCTGCCCTAGACATGCATCATCTTTTATCCAGTGTATCCATGCTGAGTTGCTAACTGCCCATCAACTGTGCAGCAGCTACCTTAGCTCTCGGACCCACTGTTGTGATACCACAGGACTTATATTCAAGTAACCCCTACTTTGCCTAATAATGACCCCATAGTATAGGAATAGTTCTGCAAAGGAGGCACCAGGGTACAAAACATGGAAGGACAGATCACTTTTAGAGAATGAGTTATGAACAGAACTAACACATGTTATTTCTTGACTCAGCATTCAGTTGTGGGTGTGAGACTTGCAGAGCTCTTATTCCTCTGGCATGGCAGTTGACAACATTTTATACAATCATGATTTTCTATATCTGGCTCCTGAGAGGAAGAGATTTGGAGCAAAGCCCCTAGCCTGTGCATATGGATATTTGGTGCAGCAGTGAAAATAACTTTATTATAGCATATCACTAAGATTTTGGAATTGCTTCTTGAAGAATCATATCCTTGATTATTCTTACTGATACAGATGTCTTGAGTGTCACAATTAGATTATGAATTCCTACACTGAATGTAAAGGCTGGCTGTAACTGTCTTATATATTTCTTTTGGTTCTGATGGGCAAATCAGGTACCTTGTGCTCAAGCAGTTCAAAGATTATTAAAAACACTGTGCTGAGTCAGCAGCTTGGCATTCTAGATATTTCTGCCCTGACTGCTACTCCCAGAAACCATTATCTTGGGACAGTGCAAGCCAGTGACATGAAATGGCTACTTAAAATACAGTAACATAATTCTTCTAGACTGACTAAAGGAAGGGGAGTCACAACTAAGTGTGCATAATGGAGGGTGGAAACCTGGCTGGAGACAGACTCTTCAGAGGAACACAGCTGAAATCCTGAATTAGGTCAGCTAGAACCAGCAAGGAGATGAAACTGTGTTCAGACTTCATATTCAAATGCAGTGCTCTTCCCTTCCTGCTACTTAATGCCCAGTGTCAGTTAAACAGACCGGTTTTGCCTGGTTCTGTTCTTTGTTCTATTTTCTCTTTCTTTCCTTCTTTTTCCTTTATTCTTTATTTTCCCATTTTCCTTTTGGTAGGCTTTCCCAAAGAACATAGATTGACCTGGTTAGCAAGTCTCCATCTCCCAGCCCCTGGAGAGCTGCAGCTATTTTGGGTTATCTAATTGCATTTTAAAAAAAAGTCTCTCTTCATTATACCCTTAGCTCAAATAGCCAAATCATCTCCCTTGTCTCAGTTGCTTCCTCATCTGTTTACTTTTCTCTCTTCTCCATTTTCTTTGCCAACTCAATACTAATCTCTGCTCTACCTAACCTCTTTCCATTTTCACGGACAGTAATGATTGTCTTGGTTTCTATCAGTGTTCCTTTGCTCCCTAAAATGATAGGCATGTCTACTCTGTAATTGTGATTGTTTCGCAAACATTAGTCTACTTCCAGGTGAGTACTGACAATTTAATCTGCCCTCCCCAAAAAAACATACAAAAGAAGAGAAAGAGAGAGAGAGAGAGATCAAATTAATATAATTTAGTTCCTTTTAAGCATTGTAAATATTTCCTCCAAAAGAACAAAGTTGGATTTTAAAAATCCAACAAATGGCCTAATCCTAGATGTGCAGAACCACAAGAAATGCGAAAAACCACAGCAATGTGAGTCCTGTGAGAATGACAAATACCTTACTAATGGCCCCAGAGAAAGTAAATCAGATAAACTCCAACCAAAATATCCACCAGAAATGAGTGTAAATATGTTCAAAGAAATAAAAAAAGACACAAATAAATTTCTGAACAAATTGAAGCAACACAAACAGCTGTATAAAATAAGGGAGTCAATACAGGATATAAAAGTGAAATTCAAGAAAGATAAAAAATATGAAAAACCAAACCAATCAAATATTGGATATGAAAGTTCTAAGAAGCTAAATAAAAATCCCAGTGGAAAGCATCACCAGTAGAATGGATCAAAGGAATGGTAGGGTAAAAGAACTTGAAGTCAAGGGAGAGGGTTTTGAATCTTAAGATCATGTCAAAGATAAAGTATGAACAGAACATTTGAGGTCTGTATGCCAAATCAATAAACAATAGGCATAGAAGAAAAAGAACTTCATGTTAAAAGCATAGGAAACACTTTCAATAAAATAATGGAACAATTCCCAAATCTAGGGGGAAAATACAGATTCAGATACAGGAGACATTTAGAACACTGAACTGACAAGACCCACAGATACACCTTTTATTATATGATAGTTAAAACATTTAACATAGAAACATAGAAAATATATAGAAAGCTGCAAGAGTGAAAAACCACAATTTCACATATTAAGGCAAAACCATTTGAACAAAAGCATATTTTTTTTCCAAAAAAATATATAAATATAGAAGGACTTGGAAAGTTATGCTTTGAGTTGTGAATGATAACTGCCAATCCAGATTACTGTATATACCAGCAAAGCTATATGTAATAGTTGAAAGGAAAGGAAAACCTTGTAATGAAGCAGGCTACAGGAATTTGTGTTCACTAATTTCATTGTCTAGAAGATACATGAAGCTGGGCTAGAGAGATACCTCAGAAGTTAAGAGCACTTACTGCTCCTGTAGAAGATCCAGGTTTGTTTCTCAGAACTGAAACGATGCTTACAACCATCCATAATTCCAGTTCCAATATACCCAGCATACACTTCTGGTCTCCATAGGCAGAAGGCACATATGTGGTGCATGTACATACAAACAGACAAATACTCACAAATGTAAAATGAAAATAAATCTTAAAAAAAGAAGATACATGAAGGAATTTTTTAGAGTGAAGAGAAAGATAAATATATCTATGAAGCTACAGGAAAATGTAATTAATAATAGAACAGTAATTTTTAAAATGAGGAATAAGAGAATATAATATACTACAAAAAAAAAACATTAAATGACTTGGTTAACACATACCTTTCTATAGTAATACTGAATATTGGTGGTATAACTTATCTAATAAGTCATAGATTAGCACAATGGATAAAAAAATCCAGGACCCAGGCTAGTGAGGTGGGCTCAGTGAATAAAGCTACTTAAGCCTGGAGACCTGCCTTCAATCTCCAAAATACTGTACTCAATTTTCAGAACCACTGTAAAGGTAGAAAGAGAGAACAAATTTTACAAAATTGTTCTTTGGGCTCCACATATACACTCTGGCCTATGTACCCCTCCATACACATACCACACACTCAAAATAATAACTACAATTTTACTTTTTACAAATATGTTTTAAAAACAAGAACTATATATTTGTTGCTTCCAAGAATGTACCCCTACAATCAAAGATAGATACATTAGAAGAAAAAGATGAAAATAATATTCCAAGGAAAGAATATTACCCCCCACTGGGACACGTTGAAGGCAGTGTTGAGAGAAATGTATAGCTCTAAGTGCTTACATTAATAAATCAATATGAACAAGTTTAGCCCTGCAAAGACATCATGTGCCAGGGTTGGGGGATACCCAGGGGGCCCTACCCTCTCAGAGGAGAAGTGGAGAGGGAATGGGAGAAAGGATTGTGAGAGGTGGTGACTGGGAGGGAGGCAAAGATTGGAATGTAAAGGTAATAAGTAAAAAAGGAAAATAAATAAATTTGGCCATAAGGGGGGAAAAAAGAAACAACAAGAACACCAATAAATAACTTAATGATGCAGTGCAAAAAAAAATTGTTAAGATACAAGAACAACCCAAATACCAACTCAATAGACACCAAGAAATAATAAACATCAGAGCAGAAAACAATGAAAACTATATAAAGAATCAACAATTGTAAAAGCTGGTTCTTTTCAATAATTAAGATAGACAGACACTTGGCTTAACTAACTATAACTAAAAGAAAGAGTATTCAAATTAACAGAATCAAAGATATCAAAATATCATAAGGGAATAAAAACTTTATAAATCCTGACTCCATTAAATTGAAAAATCTAAAACAAATGGGTACATTCCTAGACTCTTCTAAACCACTAAGGTTAAACAATGAAGGCATCGTGATCATGAACAAACCTATGACAAAAGAGGAGACTGAAACATTAATTTAAAAAAACTAAAGTCTTCTTTCCACTGGTCCAGATGGATTCACCACAGAATTTTCAGAAATTTTCAAAGAAGTTCAATAGCCAATATTTCTTAAATTATACAAAAACAGAGAGAGAGAGACAGAAGAAGGTCTTTCAAACTCATTCTACAATCCCAGTGTTACTTTAATACCAAAACCATGTAAAGACACAACAACAACAACAACAAAACCTTACAGGCTAGTATCCCTATTGAATATGCATTGAAAAATCTTAAATAAAATATTTACAAACAGAAGTGTCAAAAGCACATGTCAAAAAGATTATCCATCATGACTAAGTTGGCTTTATCACAAAAGTTCAAAGAATGTTGAACATGTATCAGCCAGTAAATGTAATAAATCATATGAATCGATTTAATGATAAAAATCACATGATCATCTCAATAGAGAAAGAAAAATCTGCAAATTGTATTTTTAAATGTTATTTAATAACTCTATTAGTTATTAACATGACCTGGTCAGCCCCTCCATCCCCAATAATCGAGGCAATGCACAATTACTGGGAAAATTACCTCTAATCTATTTTTCTATACACTAAACTGTTAGTTCCCCAGTTGCACTCCCCAAGTACTTGCTGTTTGAATCTTGCCTGGGTTATTTCTGCTCCATCAGTCCATCCTCGGGGAGCCATTTCACTCACCCACGTGCTCCTGCTCCATCATGTCTAATGGAGACCTCCTGTTCTCTCTGTCTTCTTTCTCCTTCACCTTGCTTCTCCTCCTTCCTTCTCCTCTCTCCTTCTTCTCCTGGTGGTCCCTACCTGTAACACTGGGTAAATGAAGCCCCGCCTACCTCTACTCTCCCAGTAGCTAGCCACATTTATTTAACCAGTCAGAGAATAAGGTGAGCAAAGTTTACATAGCACCATTTGGTGTATGTGAGGATCTGCTCTTTGGGCAGCAACCAGATCTTGGAGGACAGTATTTAGCATTTGAATACATAGCAGCACCAGACCAACCCCCAACAAAAAATCTTTGACAAAATCCAACATGTTTTTGTGATAAAAAGTCCAAGAGAAAACAGAATGAAATGGAACACGCCTCAACATAATAAAGGCGTTGTATGATGAACCCACAACTTTCACCCTAAATAAAGCAGAACTTGAAGCAATGCCACTGAAGTAAGGGATGAGAAAGGGCTGCCCATTGGCATCATTCTTGTTCAATATAGTGCTCAATGCAGTAGCTTCAGCAAGAAGTCAACAGTCAGAAATTAAAGGGATGCAAATAAATGAAGAAGCCATACTCCCTATTTGCAGGTAATATGATGTTATTCCTAAGAGATCCCCCAAACTCTACTAAGAAATTTCTAGAAATTATGAATACTTTTAGTAAGTGGCAAGATACAAATCACTTTACAAAAATTACTAGCTTCTCTAAATACCAAAACCAAATAATCATATGCATACGTTCTCTCTAGTTCAATTGGCCTCATAAAAAATAAATAGCTAGGAATACACCTCACCAAAGAGGTTAAAGACCTCGACAATAAACACTTAGAAAGAGTCTGAGAAAGACACTGGAAAATGAAAAGGCATCCCATGCTCACAGACTGCTATATTAATAGTGTGAAAATTACCATTCTGTCAAAATCTATTTAAAGATTTAATACAATGGTCAAAATCTCCATCTCATTCATCACAGAAATAATATATTATTCATTTGGGATACAAAATCCCTGGGTAGCAAAGCAATCCTGAGCAAGAATAATAGTGTTGGAAGGATTATCATTCCAAATGAGAAGATTATATTACAAAGCACCAATGCTAAAACCAGAATAGTACTTTCACAAAAGCAGACTTGAAGACTAATGGAATAAAATAGAATACTCTAATATGTGAATGTACAACTAAAATCATCTGATATTTGACCCCCCCATCAAAAGCCAAAAAACAATACACTAGAGAAAGATATCGTCTATGAATTGCTCTTTGAAAAAATTGGATGTCTACATGTGGGAAAATGATGGTAGACTCATGTATATCACCTTCCACAAAACCTAACTCCAGATGAATCCAAGGCCGAAACCTGAAACCTGAAACTGCTGGGGAAAAACATAGGCAGTACTCTACACGGTGCAGGTGTAGAAAAGACTGTCTGAATAGGATTCTATTTGCCCAGGACTTAAGACCAGCAATTGATAAGTGGGACCTCATAAAAATAAAAATTTTCTGCACATCTAGGAAACATGCAAGGGAAGAGGAAGCTCACATAAGGGAGAGAATCTCTGCTAGCTGTACATCTGACAGATGACTAATATCCAGAATATGTAAAGAACTCAAAACAAAAAGTCAAAAAAAGTGCCCCTGTTTTTTAAAAATGGGTCTGCGCCGGGCAGTGGTGGCGCACGCCTTTGATCCCAGCACTTGGGAGGCAGAGGCAGGTGGATTTCTGAGTTTGAGGCCAGCCTGTTCTACAGAGTGAGTTCCAGAACAGTCAGGGCTACACAGAGAAACCCTGTCTCGAAAAAACAAAACACAAAAAACAAAACAAAACAAAAAATGTGTCTGGAACCTGAACACCGACTCTCTGTAGAAGAAATAGAAATGACTAAGGAGTATCTCAAACGGTGTTCATCACACCTAATGGGCAAGAAAATGCATTTGAATATACAGCGGCACCAGACAAAACAACTTCGAGAGTTCATCTCACCCTAGTTAGAATGGCTAGCAAGATAACCAACAACAAATCTTAGAGAAGATCTGGGTAAAAGGGAAGCCTCATTCACTGTTGGTGGAATTGCACATTTGTGCAGCCACTGGAAATCATTGATGAAAACTCTCAGGATGCTAAAAATAAATCTACCATAAGACCCAGCTTTCCCACTCTCCTACACGTGCCTGAAGGACTCGGCATCTTGCTCCGTAGATCCATGTTCACTGTTGCTCTAGTCATAATATCTAGGAAACAGAAA
Source organism: Uromys caudimaculatus (assembly GCA_028551405.1). Classification (NCBI taxonomy): domain Eukaryota; kingdom Metazoa; phylum Chordata; class Mammalia; order Rodentia; family Muridae; genus Uromys; species Uromys caudimaculatus. Next base: position 38,277,333 of record CM052702.1, on the reverse strand, counting down.
TAACCCAAATGTCCTCCAGGAGATAATGCGTAATAAAATGAGGCACATATACATAATGAAATACTATTTGGCTGGGAAGAAAAAGGAAATCACGGAAATCATTGGCAGGTAAATGAATGAAACTAGAACATATCATATTGACTGAGGTGACTCAAACCCAGGAAGATAAATGCTGCATGTTCTTTCTCAGGTGTGATATCTAGGTCCAAAGCTTTAGATCTTAGCATGTAACCTGGTAGCCACAGGGACTAGAAACATAAAAATGGACCATGGAGGGAGGAGGAGTTCAAGGAAGGGAAATGACAGGATACAGGTGATGCAAAGGAACAAATGGGAAAATTGAGGGGTGATTTTAATTAGAGAGGGGGAAAGAAGGCCAATACAGGAGAGAGGGGAAAACGGGAAAATAACAGTAACGATGTCAGAAATAACTACTATGAATATATATATATGTATGTATGTGTATGTGTGTATATATATATATATATATATATATATATATATAAAATTAAGCAACTCCATTTCAAGTACTTGGTCAGTGGAGTCCAAGAGACTCCTAAAGCCTTGGTTCCTTCCTCCCAGGGTTGAAGCTAATTCCCTGTTGTTAAAAGCACAATACTACACACAAGACTTAGTGGATCTGAGCTGGATCTGACCTAAATGCCTCTTTTCTGAGAACTAGCTCTCATACTATAGGAAGACATGTAAGCAGTCAAGGAAGAGAAGCAGCCTAAGAACCATAACACAGTAAGATATCCCTAAAGAAGTAGCAATTGCACTTATGCAGTAAGCAATAGTTGTCTAATTAGATGTAAGGCCAACTCAACAGGAGGAAAATCATTCATAATACTGCCCAGCTAGCCAACTCCCCAGGGATAGTCTGACCCAAGCAAAGAAGACAAGACAAGGACACAAGAAGGACACAAATAGGCAAGGTAGACATCAAAGTAGTTTAATTGCAAATGATATGTTTCCACATAAAAGAGAGCCTGAAAACTCATTTGAAAAACCCTTTAGAATCTTATGTGCATCTGACCCTTGTCAGCCAGGAAGAGCCTCCCCCATTCCTGGTACCCAGACTGTGGGTTAAGACCTACCAATAGTCATTTTTGAGGTCTCTACAGCCTACCAGCTTTGAATAGTGACAGCCAGTCCCACCCCCAGAAGCTTGTTTGTAGTCACCCATAATTACTACCAGGATGGCCTGGGATGCTTTTCCATCAACAAATCACATAGAAATGCTGAGTACCCAAGGATATCCTGCCCCATCCCCTGTGGCTCCCTAAGGCTGACCCTGGCCAGCAATATACCAGTTTCTTTTTTTTGAAAATTCACTCTCCTGTTTATAGCCACAGTGTTGGAGTCCCCTTAACATTTGGCAGTATCCCCCTAGGCCTCCTGTCATGGTTTCAATAGGAACAGGCTCCACAGACTCATGTGGTTGAATGTTTAGTCCATAAGGAATGGCATTATTAGGAGGTGTGGCCTTGCTGGAGAAAGTGTGTCACTGTGGAGGTGGGCTATGAGATCTCAGGTGCTCAAGTCGGGCCTCATAGGGCAGTCCCCTTCTGTTGCCTACAGATCAACATGCAGAACTCTCAGGTCCTTCTCTAACAATGTCTGCCTGCATGCCACCATGCTTCTCGCCACGATGATAATGGACTACCATTCTGAAACTGTGAGCCAGCCCAGTTAAATGTTTTTCTTTGTAAGTGTTGCCATGGTCATAGTGTCTCTTCACAGCAATAGAGATCGTAACTAAGACACCTACCCATTATGACCACTGGTGAGCTGGCTTTGGCAACTATACAGAAACACCTAATCATCTAATATTGGCCAGGCCAGTGCCAGTCCTTAACCTTGACATGGCAGAGCCATGAACCATCCCAGGTTTCTGCAGTGCTAGGCAGAAGCGCTGCCCACTAACTCCACCTACCCTGTGCTACTCACTCTATAAATAAGATAGGCTGTAGCAGGACAAATACTTGCAGGCCTGGAAATAGTCCTTTCTTTTCTCACAGAACTGAGCTTCTGTGATCTTGTAACTGTGCCTTGCTCCGAGCAGAAAGAAAATCCCCAGATATCATAAAAACAACAATAACGACAAAACTCTTAGATGCAGTAAACCCTTCTGCAGCATGGCAGGATTCAAAGTGGAGATTCAAAGATCAGTAGTTTCCTAAGCACACCAGCAACTGGGGGAGAAATCATTCCTTCCTGTTTACAATAGTCTCAGAGAAGGAGGAAGAGAGGAAGAAGGAAGGAAGGGAGGGAGGGAAGGAGGGAGGGAGAAAGGGAGGAAGGAAGGAGGAAGGAAGGAAGGAAGGAAGGAAGAAAGGAAGGAAGGAAGGAAGGAAGGAAGGAAGGAAGGAAGGAAGGAAGGAAGGAAGGAAGGAAGGGAAAAGAAATAATAATGAGAAGATCTCAGAATAAAGCATATCGTGACACAGGCCTCTGAAATGAAAACATTAAACACTAAAAAAAGAAATTGAAGAAGACATTGAAAATGGAAAGACTTCCCATGCTCATAGACAGGAAGAATCACTATTCAAAACATTACCAAAAGTAACAGGACAATGACATCCCCATCTAAATTTCAGTGTCATTCTTTCCAGAAATATTCCTTAAAAATCTTAAAATGCATATGGATGCACCCAGATAGCAAAGGCCATTCCAAGCAAAGGGAATAAGCTGGGGAAAATTGTCTTACCTGATTTCAGGTTAAACCAGAATGTCACAGCTACAGACACAGCACAACACCAGCCACATAAACAGACGTTCCGATGAACAGAACAGAATAGAGGGCCCAGATCTAACAGCCCTAGCTACAGCCACTTGACTTTTCAAAAAGATGCCAGACCACACATTAGGGAAGAGATGGCCTCCTCAGCGTATGGTGCTGGACACACAGAAGAAGAAGAGTCAAATTATATCTCACCTTGCACAAAAATCAAATACAGATGGAACAACAGCCCTAATATAAGACAGTCGTTGAACTGTTAGTGGAAATTTTTACAGAAAAGCCCTTCAGGACACAGGCTTAAGCAAGGACTTTCCAAATCAGACTCCGATGATTCAGGAAATAATGGCAATTGACAAATAGGACCTCATGTATTTGAAAAGCTTCTGACCAGAAAAGGAAATAGATAAGCAAGTGTAGAGTTGGCTTTAAATGAAAGGGAAATCTCTGATAGCCATACATCTGACAGAGGATTTTATGTGTGGGGGGCAACCCTCAAAGACTAAACAAGCAGAAATCAAATAGTCTAATTCAGCAACTGGTTTCTATTGCTGTGATAAAATATCATGACCAAAAGCAACCTGGGGAACAAAGGGTTTATTTAAGTTTAGAACTAGTACATCATCCAGGGAAATCAAGGCAGGAACTCACTGCAGGAAGCTGGAGACAGAAATCCACAATGGGCTGGGCACATCAACCGCTAATTAAGAAAATGACCCACATGCTTGCATGCAGTCCAGTACTATAGAGGCATTTTCTCAATGTGATTCCCTTTTTCAGGTAACTCTAGTTTGTGTCAAGTTTACAAAAAAGTGAGCAAATAAACAAACAAAACAGGGCAGCATCTCATCCTAGTTGCTGGTATTCAGAAAGCAAACAGATACTGGCAAGGAAACTGACAAAAGAGAAGTTTTATAGACCACTGGAGACAATGGTGGCAAGGTAAACTAGTCCAGCTACTGTGGAAATGAATCTGGATGTATCATAAAAAGACTAAAAATAGATCCTATATGACCCAGCTACACCACTTCTGTGTTGACCCAAAGGACTCCAAAGTAACATATCACAGAGACAGTTGTACACTGATGTTTACCGCAGTGCTATTTATGAGAGTTAAGCGATGGAACCACCCAAGAGTCTGACAATAGACCATAGGACAAAGAAAGTACAGTCTATCTACAAGATGGAATTGTTTTCAGCCATAAAGGAAAATGAAATTACATTAATTGCAGGAAAATGGACGCAAATAGAAGTAATCATATTAAGCCAGTTTTGGCAAGATAAATGTTTTTCTCATTTTTGATTTCTAGATTACATATATATGATTGTGTGTATATATATGACATGAATGCAGAAGAAAACTGTCTAGGGAAAGAACAAGGCTAATGGGGGCAGGGGAAAGGGGATTGGGAAGAATGTGCTCAGTGTAAAATACACAGTTGTATGGAAATATTCTTATGGAATATGGCGCCATGTGCAGTGGATATACACAATAAAAACTAAACAGACAATATTCCAGAAAAGCAATAAGACTTGAAATGTATAAACTAAAAATGTAGCAAATCTATTTTATGGTTTCAGATTCATAGCAAATGGTGTGTTACAATGTGTGTAGTGACTATCCACAGTAGAACACTTCACATCTAATTGCTGTTTTCCAAATTAACAAAGTCCCCCCATTGAAACTAAGCTTTCACACAAGTAAGAAGATTAGACAGTCTTATTAGAAATATTGCACAGGAAATAAAAGACCCATCAAGTAGGACAAAACAAGCACACAGAGACATACATATTCACTCACATGCAGACAGTCTCTCTCTCTCTCTCTCTCTCTCTCTCTCTCTCTCTCTCTTTCACACACACACACACACACACACTCACATACACTTACAAACACATACACACATACTCAGACATATATACACTCACACACATACACTTACAAACATATATACACATACACACTCACAAACACACACACTCACAAACACATACACACATTCACACACACATATGCTTACAAACACATGCACACATATACACTCACAAACACACACACTCACAAACACATACACACATTCACACACACATACGCTTACAAACACATGCACACATATACACTCACAAACACACACACTCACAAACACATACATACATTCATACACACACACACACACACACACACACTTCTGTAGAGTCAAATTATTCTCATTCACTCTTAGTCTGAAACCTTGTCAAGAAGATACCTAGAGAGGTTATGAACTTTCATGATAACCCATTGATATATTCACAAGAGTTGCTTAGTAACCAAAAAATCTAGAAAGCATAGGTTCCTCAGAGTTAAATGTTAATGCAGAAAGAGACCTGAATGTCCAAAGCACTCAGGGACTTGCCAAAAGAACTGGCTCCATGCTGTCTGTGAACAGTGACACAAGAGAAAACTGATTCTGCCAACTACACAATTTCGATTTCATTTTAGAGAAAGGACAGTTTTAACATTGTGTCCCCATGAGATTTTTCTTAAGGAAAAAAAATGTTCCTAATTAGAGTTGCCTATTAGTAATATGGTGAAAAATAAAATAGAAATGGGTTTCTATGAAGATCTCTGAGTTTCTGTAAATAAGTTTGGACCATTTAAGTCTATTTGGTAAGATTTGCCTTTTTGTAGGTTGCTGATAAATATGTGGCATTTGTTTTAAATGGTAGAAAATGTCTACTGCAGCAGGTAATTTGTGAAGCTCTTCACACTGCAGCAAAACCACAGTCTTACTGTCACGCTCTGATGCCCTCAGGATTCCAAGTACTGTGGTAGGTCACACGGTGCCCAGCAATCATGCAAGAAATTGGGGCATATCACAGAAAACAAAATATGTATGAAAACAACACTCGTCTTGAGAAAATGTATGGGATAAAAGATGATAGCGTATTTTGTTGACTAGAAAAACAAAGGAGAGTCTGGCTTACCTCTCCACACTCGCCCTGTCTGCTAACAGTTATCTTTGGAAGAGCTGGCCCTGGCAGGGTAATTTATGCAGCTCTTGTAAGCCCAGATACTATGCAAATGTCCTACTTAATGCTGACCTTCAGAGCACCAAACTAGGACCTAGTAACCAGAAATTTCCCTTCAATCTTGCGTGGAAGAGTCACATTTTAAAGCCTGTCATTCTTCATCGGGAACTGCCACTTAACTGTCAGTAATATGGCTTTTAGAATTTAAATTGCAAAGGATGTAAAAATAATTCTTAACAGCAGGTAATTGCAGTTTATAATTTGTTTCCCCCTCTAAATGCTCCACCACAAGATTCTGAGCCTTACCCCTGGTGGCGATTGTGAGTTCTCAGTTTGGAGAAATGGGTCAAGAAATAAATACTTTTACTAGGAGGTGAAGGTGGTCGTGATGGAGGAGAAGGAGGGGCATTGGAAAATAATTCTGAAACCTTTTAACTTAATATTAAAATTTAAAATATGTATCATGCTTTATTAACTACCTTACAATTATAATTTTCTATGGTTTTGTTAACAAAAATACGACATATTGGGTGACTTAAATGGCAGAAGTTACTTTTCTTACAGTTCCAAGACAAGATTTGGCTTCTACTGAGAGTCCTCTCTTATGGCTTTGCCTTCCATACTTGACCATGTCTGGTGTCTCTTAATGATCGAATTCCATCTCTTTTTAAAAGCTTGTTTCTTTTTTAATTATCTGTATGTGCTTATGTTGATGTGTGGGTGTGTGCATATGAGTGCTGGAGTGACAGGCAGTTGTGAACTGCCTGACCTCAGTGCTGGGAACCAACCTCAGGTCCTCTGAAAAGAGCAGTGTGTGCTCCTAACCATGGAGCCGTAACCCTAGGCCCCCAATTTCACCCTTTTGTAAAAACACCAGCAAGGTTAGGACTCTTGCTAGGGCCTCGTTTAAACCTAACAATCTTATATTCTACAATTAGGTTTAGAGTTTCAACGTATGAATAATCTGTAATAAGCAGATTACAGTGGCACTTTCCTGATGATTCAGTACTTGAGTTTGGACATTTCTACTTTTGGTCAGCACCCGTAGAATGTGGTTTTTACAGAGAAGTTCCTGGGATCTTTGCACTTGAAAGACTTCCACTGTCTGATAAACAAGTCATGTAGCTGTTTACCCTTATGTTCCTTAAACCTCAATGCAATTATAAGTTCAGTTCTTCACTTATATTTGTCATATTTCCAGGTTCACTCATAGCATGTGACTTATGATAACAACACAGCATTTCCATCCTTCTAAGAAATTGCTGGTGGGCTGTCATTGCTGGACATGAGTTTGTCCTTTATACGTCCTCTGATATCCTCCAGGGAGCACAGCAGAGCCAAGGTCCAGAGCTGTGCTAGTACAGCTGCAGCCTTCTTCCCTTTTCTGTCCTCATGGTCTTTTCAGCTCCACAGTCACTGTGTCTATGTCTTCACATTCCCCCCTAACTCTACTCCTCCATCTTTTAACGTGTGTCTTTCCTCCTAAGTGTTATATTCTTCTGCTGTTTTTTCTTTTCCTTCCTTCCATCCTTCCTTCCTTCCTTCCTTCCTTCTTTCTTTTCTCTCTTTCTTTTTCTTTGGAATGATATGGTGGTACTCTAAAAAGTTTTGGCAAATATTTGAGACATCTCCTTTCTAATCAGAAAACGCCATTTCTCTTTATGTATTTAGCCAGATGATAAGGCTGAGAATCACCCAAGAGGTAAACCTCTGGCAATGTCTGCAAGGGAGAGACTATGTTAAGTTAGTGGAGGTGGGAAAGCCCAGCCTATGTTGACAGTGCCATTCCAAAGGCTGGGGTCCTAGACTATATAAAGAAGAGAAAGCAAGGTGAGAGCCAGCATTCCTGCCCCCTTTCCTTCCTGATTACAAATATAATGTGACTAGCTGCCTCCAGCTCCTTCTAGCATGACTTCTCTCTGATGAACTGTATTCTCAAACTTTGTGCCAAAACAACGCTCTTTTTCCTCGGTTTTTGTCTCAGTGATGACAAAACTAATACAGAGAAGTGGGGATTCTTCTTAAGTAACCTTGACCTTGTAGTTCTTGAGAATTTGGGATTGGCATGGAAGTGTCTAGAACCTTGAACTAGAAAGATCCTAGAGTTAAGACCTCATGCATTGCTGAGCTAAATGCACCATTGGCACATGGGCAGCCTGGCTCATGAGGTTTCAGAGGAAAACAAGGCTCTATCTGGAACTAGAGTAATGACCATGCCTGCGGTATCTGAATGAGTCTAGCTGCTTTCTTCCCATGTCCTGAGCATGTGAGTGAGGCTCAATTCAAGAAATGGTAGAGGAAATTTCCAGACAGGATAGCATTCAGGCTGTCTTGGTTATTGTTCATTGTCCTTATTCAGAACAGCAATGTGAGAGAGTAAAAAGCAGAGCAGAGAGATATGAAAAGAATATGCGGTTTGATAAGAAAAGTATTAGCAAGTTTGAAGTTACAGATGAGGGAGCTTTGAAATCAGATGTTGAAGAGATTAGCATCTTTGCAAGGAAATGTGGTGCTCTGTCACAGAACAGGTTTGCTGAGGGCAAGACCATTCCCATCAAAGGCTCCCTCTTATGGAAATGTAAAGTCATCTCAATAAGAACGCCCCAAATGAGAGTGCTACTGAAGGGGTAGAAGTCAGCTGTCTAGGAAACTCTCACTCTAGGGTTACTACAGAAAGATTGATACAACTCTGGTCCAAGGTGAGCGAGGCTGCATCCCAAGTTAGCTGCATAACTTGATAGCTGCATCCACTTGTTGGTTTTCCAGACATGAAAGATGGAAGATCCATGGGGACAAGGAGTCTTGCACTATATTTGGTTTCAGAGAGACTGTACTATTTGACGAGTCTTTGACCAACAATATAAAAGGTTTTCATGCACAGTACTGAGGTCTTTATTAGATAGTCCGTGGCTCTCAGGAGTATTTTCACTCCAATTGGAAAAACTTATTTTAAACAATACACATATGTAAACACATACATGTATATGTAATAAATGTAATTTTATGTCAATATAAAATATGACTTTTGTGGCTTTTACAAAATTCCCTACTGTAGTTTCTCCCTCCCTCTCCTGTAATGACCTCCTTCCCTACTCCTTAATAGCCCACCTCTCACTAACTGTGTAACACCTCTCTTCTGCTATTTCCCCCGCTATCCCCTGGCCCATGGTCACTTTTTATTTTCTTGGTTTCTGTGGTCACTCCAGGTTATATACTTACATCTGAAGATTTGGAACTAGGAAGCACAGATGAGCAAGAACATTTGTTTCTTCTGCATCTGTGTTACCTCATCTAATACAGTATTTCCTAGCTCCATTCATTTACCTGTAAGTTTATTGATCCTATGTTGCTCCAAAATAGTATTCTATTTACACTACAAAAATGTGCCATGTTTTTTATAATTAATTATCAGCTGAAGGGCATTTGGGTTATTTTCATTTCCTAGCTACTGAACAGAGTGACAATGACAAGTAGCACATGTGCGGAAGAGTGCTAAAGCCAGGTTACAAGGTGGCTTTATTTTTAGCCTTTCCAGGATTCTTCACACTGATTTCCATAGTGGCTGTACAAATTTACAAATCCAACAACAGTGAGTGAAGGGTCCCCTTTACTCACTTTATACACACACACACACACACACACACACACACACACACACACACACACACACACACACACACCCCATTGTCAAGTATCAGATGGCTATATTTATATCTATGAGTACTCATGTTTGGATCTTCTATTCTACTCTGCTGGGACCAGTATCATACTGTTTTGATTACTGTATCTCTGTGTTATATCTTGAAATCTATGGGAGTAATACCTCCATCATTGTGGGAGTCCTTTGTTTTATTGATTGATTGATTGCTCAGGATTGCATTGACTATTTGGGATCTATTGTGGTTCCATATAAATTTTAGAAATATTTTCATTATTTCTGTGAAGAATGCTGAGAGGGCTTTGATAGTTATTGCAGTGAATATGTAATCTGATTCTGGTAGAATGATCATTTTATAATATTAATTCTATCATCTCATAAGCATGGGAGGCCTTTATATTTTCTAGCATTTTCCTTAATCTTTTTCTTCTGAGATTTAAAGATTTTACTGTGGAGCTCTTTCATCTCCTTGGTTAGGTTTCTTCCAAGATATTTTATTTTATTTGAAGCTACTGTAAATAGGAGTATGTCCATCTATGTGTATTTTCAGATCTGGCCATTTGGTATTGGATAACCTATTGATAACCAACACCAATATTGGTGTTCTTTTCCCCAGGGAAGACTATTTCTCATACTCTGGGCATTCCTTAATTGAGTGTAATTCTTTGTGTCAGGTTGAGGTCTCAAGGGCCAAGCCATTCACTTTGCCATGTTTTTGTACTTGTTTAGCTCATGTTTGGGCAGTCATACAGGTCAGACTTTATGGGTGTACCTTCTGACATTCCTACAAAACATAATCTCACAGAAATTTCCCTGATCCCCTGGCTGTTACAATATTTCTGCCCTCTCTTCCATTACATTTCTTGAACCTTAGATGCAGAAGTTGTTTTCTAGATGTATCCATTGAGACCAGGCTCTACGACCCTACATTTTGATTGGTTGTGGTTTTCTGTAATGATTTCAGTCTGTACTAAAGAGAAGTTTCCTTGACAAGTGGTGAGGACAAACATGTAGAGTGTAGTAGGAATTACATCAGTTTAATAAAAAGTGGTGGTTACTAGCCCTGGGTAGTTGTCTAGGTCTCCAGTACTTGGAGTGATTTCCATCTTGTTGAGCAGGCCTTAAGTCCAATGAGAGAGGTGCTGGTTACTGCCAAGGTATGTGTGTCACTATTATTCCTAGATGGCATACCTTCCTGAATACTAATTGTGTCTGCAGCATAGTTTGCATATAGAAAGATATGTGTATGGTATGTCTCCGTGTGGCTTTGTTATAGTTCACATATAGAATTGGGATTTGTAACTTTTAAAATATATCACCTAATTGAAGAGGTGTATGTATCTTTGTGTGTGTGTGTGTGTGTGTGTGTGTGTGTGTGTTTAGTGTGTCTCCCTGGCTTAAAGGTAAGATAAATTAACAAACCAATATAAAGGAAAAGCAATAAGAGAGACATTGATGTAGAAATCAGGGAGGGAGTGAAAAAGAAAATGAATTATTAAAGAAAAAATCTTACACTGTTGAAATATTTTGGTAGCAAGATTATTGAAACAAATGTTCCAATTTCTTCAGTGTCACCTAATTTTGTAGATATAATTTATATAGCAAATGATCTTAAGTGTCAATATGTCTGGTGCTGTGCAGAGCAGTTTAGAAGTTTTTATTGACCTGTCAATGTTTCCAACACTGTAATCTCTATTTTTTTTCATTTATTGATTGCTTTGATATATGAGACAACTTATTATTTCTATAACTAGTGATACCCCTATGCGTGATTATCCTCTTGGGATCTTCAGTCCTCCTATAACACCTAAAAAGTTAAAGCCCAGCATTCAAACAGTTCAGAGACAGAGCCTCACCCATCAACCCACATACATAAAGAGTCATGGGGTAATGTCATTGACTGAGTGTGGAAATGCAGCACTCTTTTTCCTATTCCTTTGGCATCTAATCCTTTGGCAAGGAATTTTGACTGACTGTCTGTTGGGTTCTTCACTTGTCTTACATCTAACTCAGTTTACCACTGTGAGCTTATGTAGAAGCTTTATATAAATTCTTAATCAATCTGGAGAGATAGTCTATGCCAATGAATGAACAGAATGGCAAAGATAAAAAAGACAATATTTCATGCTTGTGTTGGATAAGAGATGCTGTGTAAATCTAATGCCTCTCTTTTACTATGGCCTGTACATTTAGATGGAGTTTTAAAACTCTCAGAATCAAAATGCATTTCGTTTTTAATTAAATTAATTTATTGATTCACTTTATATCTGACTGTCAGCATCCCTTCTCCTCCCTGTCCTGTCTCTCGAATCTCTTCCCCCATCCCTCCTCCCATTCTCCTGTGATAAGGGGAAGCCCCCTGGGTATCCTAATAGGCACCATGAACACCACCACCACCTCTGCCACCCCCAGCACATCAGTCATTGCACGACTAGGCACTTTCTCTCTTACCGAGGCCAGAAAAGACAGCCCAGTTAGGGAAGCAGGATCCATAGGCAGGCAACAAATTCAGGAACATTCCCCACTCCAGTTGTTGGAGAATCTGCATGAAGACCAAGTTGTACATCTGCTACATATGTGCCAGGGGGAGCCTAAGTCCAGTCCATGCTCGCTCTTTGGTTGGTGGTTCAGTCTCTTGGAGTACCCAATGGTCCAGGTTAGTTGACTCTGTTAGTCTTCCTGTAAGGTCCCTGTCCTGTTTGGATCCCTCAATCCTTCCCCAAACTCTTCCACAAGACTCCCTGAACTTTATGTAATGTTTGGCTGTGGGTCTCTGCATTTGTTTCAATCAGCTGTTGGGTGGAGCCTCTCAGAGGACTTCTCTCAGGTATGACATGATCCTGCCTGCAAGCATAACAGAGTATCATAGTGTCAGAGACTGGTGCTTGCCCATGGGATGGGTCTCAGTGTGGGCAGTCATTGGCTGGCCATTCCCTCCATCTCTGCTCTATCTTTGTCCCTACACATCTTGCAGGCAGGACACATTTTAGGTCAAAGGTTTTGTGGGTGGGTTGCTGTCCTTACCCCTCCACTGGGAGTCCTGCCTAGCTACAGGAAGTGGCCACTTCAGGATCCATATCCCCACTGCTAGGAGTTTCAGCTAGAGTCACCCCCATAGTCACCCCTGTCCCCAGGTCTCTAGCGCATCCTAGAGATGCTCCCTCTGCCCACTGCCAATTTCCAGTCTTTCTCCCCTGCTCTCCCTGCACCTGACAGCCCCCTGCTCTTCTCCCCTTCCCATCCTATCGCCATCCAGTTCCCTCCCTCCCTCCACTTCCGCTATCTATTTTTATTTCTCCTTCTGAGAGAGAGTCAACCAGCCTTCCTTAGGGTCCTCTTTGTTATTTGGGTTCTTTGGGTCCGTGGACTGTAGCATGGTTATCTTGTTCTTTGTGACTAATATCTACTTATAAGTGAGTACATACATACCATGCATGTCCTTTTTGGTCTGGGTTATGTCACTCAAGATGATATTTTCTAGTTCCATCCATTTGCCTGCAAAATTCATGATATCCTTGTTTTTAATAGGTGAGTAGTATTCCATTATATAAATGAACCACATTTCCTTTATCCATTCTTTAGTTGAGGGGCATCTGTGTTGTTTCCAGTTTCTGGCTATTACAAGTAAAGCTGCTATGAACATAGTTGTGCAAGTGTCCTTGTGGGATGGTGGAGCATCTTTTGGATGTATGCCCAAGAGTGGTATAGCTGGGTCTTGAGGTAGAACTATTCCCAGGATTCTGAGGAACCAACAAATTGATTTCCAGAGTGGTTGTACAAGTTTGCACTCCCACCAGAAATGTAAGTGTTCCCCTTGTTTCATAGCCTCACCAGCATGTGCTGTCACTTGACTTGTTTTTTATCTTAACCATTCTGATGGGTGTGAGGTGGAAACTAAGAGTTGTTTTAAAGAAATCATCAATGTCCTTAGTCATCATAACTAAGTTTTTATCACAGACCTTTTGTTATAAATAGGATAGAGAAAAAGTCATGAGGTAGTTAACATTTTTGTGAACACTTTCCACCTCTTAGGATAATACATTTTTGTGTATAGAAATGTGTTTGTGGTTTTATGTGTATATCTGGTACATGCAAGAGATGGTCATACAATTTCTACATGTGTATTAGTAAGTGATGTTGTGTGTCTGTTATATGTTATGTATGTGTTTATGGTTAATCTGTGTGTTCTAGATAGACATATGAGTATGTTTGAAAAGGGATCTGCACGTAGGCAATATGGTATGGCCTGTGTGGATATCTGACTAAGAACCTCTGGGGTTGGTTGACATTTTGTTCATGAGTCCATTTTGTAAATTCTGCTTTCAACACTTCAATTCTATTTGTCTTCATGTATGTTTGGGGGTCTAAAATTGCTTTGGTCCAATATCAGTAAACAAGAAACCTGTAGATTAAACATTAAGGTTTGACCTTTCTTTTCCCATTCTATAAAGGGCATACAAAGGCTATATGCCAAAGACTGTACAGCTTAAAAGCTTTTCAAAGAAGCCATGTTAATTTTCTTTCTATTTAGTATTACTCTAAATGTTCTTGTAAAACATCTCAAGTTTTATCATCTTCTAACCACAGGATATTTCAGATATTTAGTTAATTCGTATTGAAAGAATTTAGCAGACAATTGTCTGTGTGTTTATGTGTGTAAAATTTCTTCTGAGTGGTCAATAAAGTCATAGGTAGCTCTAACTCTTCTAGTTGAGTCACTTCAATTTAAAATTTCTTTCTCTCTGCTTGATTTCCTGAACTAAACAACTATTGATTGATGTCTTTGCAGCATGAAGTAATAAAATGATGTACTCTACACTTCTTGCATTTAAAGAAAGTGATTATAGTTGTTTTATGATCATAGTGATTGCCCTTTTTACTTTGAAATTCTATGTCTGAAAATTATGTCGTGTTGATCTCAAGAGGCACCCTATTCAACTTCCATGCCACAGTGAGCATCAAATTGAGGTGGAAAGTACTTGCACACAGCTTAGCTTTAATTAGAGATCTTAAAGGATACCATCAAAAGTATTCAGTAGAGACTATGATTTAGTCTGTGCATTCACTTGAAACACTAGGCAAACTAAATGGAGCAATTCTGCTGATTTAGGCATTGTATAGACTGGTGATTTGCGTATTCTGTTTTTCAGGGTCTGAGACCAGGTGCTTTTTCATAATGTCACCAGTGACTGACCATATATCCCCCAAATCTCTACAGATTAAAACAAGTCATAAGCACCCTAAGAATACATCCTGAGATTATCCAGGAGACCTTTTCTAATTTAATTTTTCCTTTTAGCCACTTATGTACATGAAGGTTATTGTTGATCATCAGTTTGAAAGGCTCTGGAATTATCTAAAAGACAACCTCTATAGATACCTTGAGGGATTCTTTAGGCTAGATTCACTTCTGGCCTTGCTTGTTCAGAATAATCTTGATTAGGTTAACTGAGGTTGGAAGATCTTCCATCATGGTGAGTGGCAACATAATCTCGGCTAGGAGCCTGGACTTCATAAAAAGCTAAAAGTTGGCTGAGGATGAACAGTCACTGTTCTCTTGTTCCAGGCTATGGAGACAATGTGATCAATGCTTCAACCTCCTGCCACTTTCTTGGCATTCCTGCCACAGTGGACTGGGCCCTCAAACTGTGCGCCAAAGTAAACTCTTTGCTTCCATGAACTGCTTCAAATAAGTCTGTGTGGTATACATGTTTGCATGTATGTAGACACATATGCACGTGCCAGTGTACATGCAAATTTTGTATGCATTTCCAAATTTGAAGTTGAGAGTCTTTCTTGGTCACTTCTTTACTGAGACATAGTTTTTCAATTGAATACAAGCTTAATGATGTAACTAGTATGGCTATAGAACTTGTACCAGGGATTTCCTCTCTTTCTTCCCAGATCTGAACTTAGAGATGGCCCAACACTATCTCCTGGAATTATGTGGAATATATATATACATATATATGTTTATTAGGATATCAGTTACATTCTAGTCTGGAAGAAAAGACCAAAGTTTATATTCCTTCATGCATTGTTTATTGATGTGTGTGTGTCTGCTTGTGTATATGTCCACAAACACATACACACACAAAATGCTTTGTAATATTCTTTGACTCTTATTTCTTCACTGTTTCTAAATATTACTACTGCTAAGAATATCTGAAGATTAAATTTATCTATATGTTTTTCTACTATTTATTTATGTGTTTATCTATTATACATTAAATGTTTATTCGAAAGCAAGGAATTACCCTTTACTAACTTTGTGCTCCCTTATTTAAAAACCTGATGAAAGAGTTACATCCGTGCTAAAGGTCTTGGTAATCTATAATGTGTACAAGAAAGCTGACATGTTGGGTGGTAAATAGCAAAAGCATATAGAAGGTTCCATCTTTGAGGAAACAAAAGGAAAGCATTCATCACTTATGCCAAGTGGGCATACATATAGAATGTAAGCCATGGAAAAACTATTTTTCTCTTTAACAAGCAGTCTAGTTGGTATGCCCTCTGTCTTTCCTCCTGGCCTACCCCATTGCTCCCCAATTTTACCTTCATGATCTAAGGATAAATGCTTACAAGTCCATTAGGAAGCTGGTAAGTGGTAGCAATGACAGACACTGTGACTGAGGGGTGACGAAGAAAAGGAAGAATAGCTAGAGAAGGAGAGAAGGCAAAAGGGAGGAACGAAAGACCGCCCATGGCTTGGCTGCATTGCTAAACTCTTCTTTAAGGTTATCCAGCTAAATTTGAGCCAATGGAATGTGCTGAGAAGAAACAAGGAATGATTCGTTGATACGCCAATAGGATCTGTGACTGTTTCCTTCTCCATCTGCTGGGGAGATGTTGATCCCATAACTAAGAATTCATGTGTTGAAAATGTTAGAACATCTATCAACCTGTGTCCCTAAGTGAGAGAATGATGAGTAAAACAGAAATTTTTTCTACTGTGGAACAGATTTTGTGTAAGTGCAGAGAGAGGTGGGAGGGTCGAAGTGGAATGTAGAGGTAGTGGTGGTAACTAAGGCTGTTTGAATAAGCCATGTGGAAGCACACTATTTTTAAACTTACACACACACACACACACACACACACACACACACACACACACATACACACACATGTACTATTTAGAAATAACCTACAATAGGAGATTATGCTTCTCTCAGAAGCCTTAGGTTTCAAAATTAAAAAACAAAAACAAAAACAAACAAACAAACAAACAAAAAACCCTGTGCCAAGTATGAGATATTTCTCCTCAAGTAATATATTGGTTAGAGGTATCCCAAAGCAATATGGGATATTGTCATTACTCTTGGTTGCCTACCAGATGAAGACAGAGACACGGAGACAGACACTCACACAGAGACAGAAAGACAGTCCAGTAGACCTTTATTTCGTTCCATTTTCTACTTTACAGTCCGAGGGTCATTTCTTTCCTTTGAGACCCTTCCTGCTTCTGGAAGAAGAAAGTCCTTCTCCAAAGTGATCTAGTCTAACATCCAAACTCCTAGTCAAACTGGGCCTGGCCACCTGCTGTATATTTCTCTCTACCATGACCTTCCAAAGCACTGCCCCAGCCCTTGCTTCACTTGCTGCACATTCTGAAGTGATGCTGACATGCAGGGCTGGGTTCTTGCTCCCTTCTGCAGGAAGTGGCTCTGGGCCACACTGGGGAGTTTAGTTCCCCACCCTTCAATGTTCCTGTGGGTAAGCACAGGACCAACAAGCTAGTAAAGTCCCCCAGACTTTGCTCACAGCATTTTAAAGCACTGTAAGCTATTGCATTTACATTGTAACAGAAGAGTCTTTAATTCATTGTTGGAGAGAGCTTAGCTGTTCAGTGCACACTTTTTAGCAGCAGGGAATATTTCATCAGAATCTTACACAGAGAAGACAAAGTATGGCTTAATGGCTCTGTCTACATATGTGTTTCATCAGAAACTATTCTGTTTTCAGGAGAAAAAATCCTCCCACATTATTTTAATAATTTGAAAATTATTCAAAGAAACATATTTCTTATCCTACCAGTTCACAAAAGCCAAGATCTGTATATGAAACTCCAAAGCCCCCTTGCTTTATTTCATAAACCTTTGTGAAGACATAACTGAAAATTGATTGAAGTCACATTGCACAAACATGCCTTACATCTAAGGCAATTAAATTTAGTTACAAATGTAATTTCAAATGGTTATATATTTAATTGAAAATAAAAGCTTCCTTAAAGGCAAGATAATTTAGAAAAATTTAAATTAATGACTGAGCTGATTTTCAGGAACTATACAGTTTATTATGTTTATATTTTGTCATTGTTCCTTTTTTGTGATTTTCCTTTTCCTTTGCATGTCCCTTAAAATATGGTTGGCCCAGAAGAAATGAAGATATTCTTAATAGATACTGTGTATCTCACTCTGACTTTCAGAGGATTGAAATAGGCCCCAAAGAAATGAATTTCTGCCCAAACCCACTCGAGGAGCACCCTAGGCTTTGGGAAAGAACTAAATGGGAGCCGGGAGGTGAGAGCCCCCAGGCTCCTAAGGCTTGGGGGAGCCATACACTCAGTAGAAACGCAGGGGGCTCCTGGGACCTCTAAGACTTTGTGATCTGGAAGAGTGAGGCTTCTGGAGCTTCTGGGGTCTGGTTTGGGCACCTCAGAGTCAAAGCCTGCTGAATCACGTTGTCCTGCAGAACTCGGATGTGAATGTCATCATCAAAAGGGGCAAAGCCTCTCACCCTAGAGATCAGAAAGTCTAAGAGGAAGCGGTTAGAGGAGGGGTCAGAGGAAGATGGATGAGGAAGACTTGGAGGAGAGCAAAGAGGATTGGGGTCAAATTGAGTTTACACAGAGCACAAATAAGGTTACAAGAACCAAGGGGTCTTCTGACCACGAGACTGCCTTACTGGAACAGCAAGAGGCTCAGGCTTTCTGTGGAACAAATGTTGAGCATGCTTAGAGTGGCTGGGAAACAGGCACACACAGGTACATGGGCAGCTAGCAGGAAGTTACCACCACATTTTCTGGTTCGACTAGAAGTAGGCTGTCTGGTTTTGATATACCGTCATATGCTTCTGCTAGTGGAACTGGCCTGTCAGGCTGAGGCTGTCATTTATGGCTAGGGCTTACTGCCTGGTACAACCTGACTCAATTCCTCATGACCTGAGGCTAGTACCTAACATTATGTACTGAAAATTATGATTGGCATGGCCTTTTAAAACATATGTATGAGTGTATGTATGAATGAGTGCTCTGGTATGTAATACATGATTTCTGTACTATGTAATAATCATTGAAAAAGTATTTTTAAAAAAACTGAAACTAAAAAAGAAATGCTGAACTTCAGGTGGGTTAGAGGCCTTTACTTGTTACTAGTGCAAAGGTTAGGTCTGAGTTTCTTTTGGGTAGAATGCTTGAGCCTGATGCTTTCAAATATTAATTTTAAAAACAAAAATCTATCACAGAAATTACAAAACTAGCTAAAATTTAAAATATTTAACATTTAAAGTGGTCTGGATTGACGAAAATATCTCCAGTAGTACACATTAAATAGCTATTAGGTTATTGTCATGGTTTTATGATCCATATAAGACTGTGATGTAGACCATGATACTGTATACCATGATAGATATATGTTGTCAGATCTTCATGTTATTTTAATCAGGCTTATTCACTGTAAAAAAAAAAAAAAGTGATGATGACTGACTACACTGTATAGAGCCCTTCCTATGCCTGTGATCAGATAACTGCTTTCCAGACACTGAAGAGGGCAGAGAACACTGGCTGTACTTGGTGAGGCTCAGAAAAAGGGTCTAAGCATGTAAAAAATATTCTTATCTTGACAGCAGATATCTGTTGCTTTGCTGACATTTAAATCCTATCTTGATATAATGCCCAACACATAAAATAGTATATAAAGTAATAATTCAGAAAATGTCAAAATGTATAATGCCTTATTCTCAGTTGGGTATGGCATTTGTTAAAAATCAAAATACCTTTTGGCAAGTTGGTTCTTAAATCTCGAATATAAATTCACACAATGCACATTCAGTGTTAGTTTCCATTGTTAATAATTCATTGTATTGTAATCGTATTTCACAGCCATTGTTGTAGACCAGCATTACCAGTGATATGATATCATTCAACCAGTGATATTAGAGAATAACCTTTAAAAACAGAAATCTTTAATTCATTGATCTCTTAGATAAGCAAAGTGATTTAAATAAACTTTTTCACCTAAAAGAATGGAGGAATTATAGTCTAATGGACAAATTACTCTCTAATTTGTCCATTAGACTATTATTCCTGAATACATGGTTAATTCCATTCAAAGGAGGAGAAATGCACAATTCCTTGACTTTCTTGCATGAACATGTGTTTCTTTTGATAGTGTAAACCTGTTTACGGACATGTAGCCACATAGAGGAGAGTGCTCAAACTATGAAGATAATCTGTGTGGATGTTGCCAGCCAAAGGCCAGGAGTCACAGCACTGTGACCACTGTGTGGAGGATGCCCAGCAGCGTCTGAGAAAACACAATGCTGCTGCCCTGAGACTTTGTGAGAGCTTAGGTTTAAAAATGGTAGACTAATTATCTAAGAGAGAGAAGTTCATGGCAGCATGGTATGGTCTGAGTGTTACTGCCTGCTTTTAGCAAAATTTACAGTGATATTAGTATCAAAGAGCAACAGGATGGGCAACACATTTGGAAAATATTGTAGTTTGAACCCAGTTCACAAACCAAAACCAACCAACCAAACAAACAAAACTCCCCAATCCAGGAGGTTAGCACAGTATGAAGAAGATGTCCTTAAATGTTGATAAAAACATAAGGAAAGAGTGGGTACATATCAGCCAGCACAGACTCTGGGTCAGCACTGAAGTGCAGGTGGTGTTACTTATAAACAGTTGGGTCATTGCAACCATCTCCTGCTCAGTGGAACTAAGTAAGCTGTCTCAAGGCTTGTGTTCTTTGCCTTTTAGGAAGAAAACACTATACAACTGTGATTCTTGTGTGGGCAACTTATGTGTAGAAAATGTGTGATGTAGAAGAAAGGGCAGCTATGGGATTTTTCATTTGAGGGTGAGGAGTTGGGAAGAAGGACTGGATGCCTACTCTTCATAAGAGTAATTCCAGTACTTGTCCTCACTCAGAAGATGAGTATTTGAGATCCTGACATGTTCTGACCTAAATATAGTGGGTTTCTGGAAGAAGGCATGATGTCACCATCTACTCAGTTTGGGATGAAAGTCTGAACTGCCGTGAGCAAACCTCAGCATCCACTCACTGTGGTACAGCATCTGAGCACACTCATTGAAGCTTGGTATCTACTGCTGGGCCTGCCACCTATCCCAAGGATAACAACCACCCTCACTTTCTGCACTACAGACTCTTTTGCTTTTCTTTACCCAATAACTCATAACATAGCCCAGGCTGACCTGGAATCCTCAGTAATCAGTCTGTTTCAGCCTGCCAGGTACTGAGACTAAAGGCATTTAACCACATAACTCTCTCTAAATGTTTCTTCTAAATTGCAAGTTAGATTAAAGATTATTTGATGAAGGAATTGTGACCTTCTCATTGTATCTGTTACCTCAGCATTAGTCGTCTTGGATTAATATAACTACTCACAGACATTTTCATTATACAAGTGTACATTTGCCTTTATAAATTTCAATTAATCCGTAGGATAATTCCAACTATTTTGTGTTTACACAATGAATTATGTTAAGGAATACTAACATATGTCCAAGAAAAATTATCAGGAAAGGTTTATCCACCTTTAATATTTTTTAGTCATCTCTTCTTCCTTTAAATAGTCTCTGTCCTCTATTTATCTCTAAGCCCACAGTGGTACTAGAAAGAAAAAGAGAACTGTGTAGGTCAGACACCCTGGAAGAATCATATTACTAACCTCCTGACGGCATGGAGATGCCAGCATCCTCTGCCCTGGCCTGTGCAACCTTTAGTTTTGAAACCATTATAAATGTTGGACAGCTAGTGAGCTCCTTTTCCATTTGTGACAATGTACTCCAAGAGCAAGTTATTTTACAAATTTGTAATAACTTTACTGTTAAAAATTAGTTATTAGTTTTTCAAGAATGTCAACATCTGGTGAGAACAGTGATAAGAACAGAGCAGAGAAGGATTTAGAAATACTGTTTCAGTAGTTTGAAAGAAGCCATAATAACGAGGTGAGATTCTGATTCTGGCAGTCTACGTGAGCTACGCAATTACCCAGTGAATATCTGTCTCTTCAACACACCGTGTCAATTCCTGGGTTGTTTTATTGTCCCATGAGGCACATTACTGGATCTCAAGGGTAGAAAAAAACTAGAAGGATATTAAGCCAGAATATGAAGGATGAGCATTCACCATGTGTTCAGCAGCCTGGAAATTATTGTTTAATATTAATTTATAGATGATTGCTGAGCCAAAGGACATAATATCCATTATGGAAATATTCAGTCATGGACACTGTGCCCCAACACTTATTAATTCCAAGCTGAATATCAAATGCCATGCATCTCAAACTGAACCTGTTCAATGGATAAGAACTTTGTCTTAGAAGAGCGGGAGTATCTCATCGCTAGCACGTTAGGTTCTACAAATGAAAGAGTACTTTTTTCTTAAAGTAATTAAAATAATTAAAGACAAGAAAATACAGTGCAGAGAAAGAATGAGTGCGTCTCCAAAGCTTCAGCATACCTGCATGAGCAGCACAGCTAGCTAGACTTCACGATGCTTTCAAGCATTTTGCAGAGAGGTGGGTTTCTCTGTGATGTTTCCAAGGCAGTAGATAAAGCTGTCTGATTCTATGGTCCATCTGTTCACCTCAGCGCTTCCAAGCACATCTGTGACTAGGGCACCCTTTTGGGTGAAGCACTGGGTTTTATAAAGTCAATCAAACAACCTTTTATAAATAGTATCCCACAGAGCCAAGAAATCGTTTCTACTTCACATGTGTTCAGATGGCTCTGCAAGAGTGCTTGTCACATAAAAATGCCTTTGTTCTTTCAAAGACCTGTACACTAAGTATGTATGTGGCTAGTGTGGGCAATGGTGTTTGTTCCAATTTCCCAGAGCACGGTTTTTCTTCCTTTAGCACAGTGTTTAGTGCAGAGGAGATGTCCTTCATGTTGATAAATACACGAGGAGAGAATATCAACAGTGTAGATTCTGGGTCAGCACTCAAGTACAGATGGTGAGATTAGAAAGAGTTGGGTCACTGTAGTCATTTCCTGCGCAGCAGTTGAACTAAGTAAGCTGCCCCAAGGCTTGTGTTCTTTGCCTTTTAGAAAACAAAACAAAACACTTCACAACTGTGAATCTCATGTAGGCAACCTATGTGTAGAAAATATGTGACCTAGAAGAAATGGCTGTCCTTTCATTTGAGGGCAAGGAGTTGGTGAGCAGCCATAGTGAGCTTTGGGACTTAGTTCTCATATTTTCTAGGAAGAAGATTTCCATCCATGGCATCTTGCCCTGAACACCTACTGCCTACTCTTAAATATAAATGGCTACTAACAGTCTCTGGTCCAACTCCTAAGGCTTCTGAAGCTTTTGGCTAGATCTTTCCAGGCCTGGATGCCTGCTTTTGCTATGAACAATTCCAGCACTTGTACTAGCTCAAAGGATAAGTCTTTGAGATCCCGACGTGTTCTGACTTGTGAATACGGGGTAAATTGACTAAGATAGGAGATACTAGCCATTTCAGGAAGAAGGCATGATGTCACCATTTACTCAGTTGGGGATGGCAGTCTGAGCAGGACTTCAGCATGAGCAAACCTCAGCATCCACTCACGTGGTACAGCATCTGAGCACACTCACTGGAGCCTGGTAATTACTGCTCAGCCTGCCATCCTTCAGTCAGTGACACTTCGGGTGATCCACAGTATAAACGATGCAAATACCAGCCCCATTTGGGTCATGCCCATCACTCAGAACAGTGGGGATGTTTGGTCTTCAAATCTTGAATGTGATTATGCTCCAGCCACCACTTTGTGGAGACTAAGCCCCTACCAAACACTGCCAGTGAGAGAGAAGAAAACTAAAAATACCCCTGAATCCTCAGAAATAATTGATATCCATGAATCAAAAGCCTAGGTATTATATTTTTAAAACTGCTTGGCACAAAGAGATGCCTATTGACCAGGAGCTAATTTCTATAAAATACGAAATCTCACATGTGATTGTTTTTTTTTAAAGTACACTAGAAAAGAAGCAGATAAGATGGAAATTAATCAATGGACAGACAGTAAAGACAACGTTGATGACAGAGACAGTGAAAAGAGAGTGTCTGACCACTATAGAGAAAGGCTTGTCTGAGGAAGAGAGATGAGGAGATCATGCTGGACACCTTGGAAAAGAGAGCTGGAAAAACTTACTTAATTAATAGAAAAAGATGAAAATACATCTCTCCCTCACAGCACACAGAAAGTCAATTTCAAATGGATCAAGGACTTCAGTGTAAAAGACAGAACTTTTAAACCTTTAGGAGAAAATGCAGGATAAAGTTTTCAGGCTCATGGCTTTGGTGTGTGGAAACACCACTACCCCTGCTTATAAAAAGATGGTGAGTTATAAAAGTCCCAGTGCTATAAACCTCAGGGTCTGCTCCTCCAGACCAGGAGAGCAAGGCAAGCTTTGGAATAATTAGCTCCCTCCATTTCCCTTCCCTAAATAAGCTATTTTCTGCAGATGACATGGAAGACAGATCTTTAGGATGTTAATTCACTGTCATTGACTGACGCCTTCTGAACGAGGCATAGTTTAAAGATTCAATTCCGGGTCTTTCTTCGTGTCCCAGGCAGTTCTGGATGCTTACCAAACAAGTATTGCAATATTTGCCAATACACCTCACCTCTGAATCAGTGCATTTAACAAAGGACTAGTATTCAAACATATAAAGAACTTCCATGAATATATAGAAAACCAAAGCTTTAAAAAATAGTAAAATGAGCAAAATTTCTTACAGTAGGGGAACACAAAACATCACGGCACTATAGGAAAAGGTAACCATCTTCATTAAGGATCAAGAAAATATAAATAATAAATCATAATAAAATCTCATTTCTCAGCTGTCAGACTGGTTTAAAAAGTATTAGTGCTCTCCTTGAAGTCCTGGGTGTGATTGAGTCATTTGTAATGCTTGTACAAATATGGAATAATAATAACTAGAGAGATGGCTTAGAGTATATTGCCATTCTAGAGGACACAAGTTCAGCTCCTAACATCTAAGTCAGGAAGCTCACAGCCACCTTTAATTCCAGCTCCTCTGGCCTCCATGGCCACCTGTACTTAGGTGCACACACAGATACAAACACACATGCGCGCACGCGCACACACACACACACTTACTTAAAAATGATAAAAATGAAATTTAGAAGTCTTGTTCACAGTGTTAATAGAAATATGTACCCCTCTTCCATAGTTTACCATAACTAATCTTTTCAATTGTATCTTTCTTATAATTTCAGACTGGATTTTTAAATTTTTACCACTTTTCCTTCTCCTATTTTAAATAAGAAAATATAGTTTTTATTCTTGCATATTTGACAAGTTCAATATGCGATTATGTAACTATTACTTAAAGACAAGAATTTCTGTTTCGAATTAATATTCATCATTATATGTAGAGGTTTAACATCTCTGCTCACAACCAACATTATCTTTATTTTAAATTTCTCATCTTGAACATTCCATTGATTTTAGGAAATACTTCAAAGGTTAGATTAATAATTGAGTAAATCTATTAAAAATTTATAATTAGTTTTAATACTTGATAAGTTTATTTTCCAACAAATAACACTTTTAATCTTTCTGTTTTCAAACATGGAATAAGTGGGTCTGATGAGAGATGCTCAAAGTATAAACTAATTTATTGAGTATACTATAAATATAGTAATTTAAATTTGTAGGGTGTTCACTTTTGAATTATTATTAAGCAAGTAAAAATTTGTAGACCAATGTCTAAAAACATATTTTTGTATGATATTCCCCAATGTGTGATTCCTGGGTAAGGAAAAAAAGGCTATCGCAGAGTTCTAACCAGCTATAATGTTTTAATTATTTTTATTTGGGATTTTGAGAATGTTTATAGAAAAATTTATTTACATTTTTATTTTTAAAAAACTCTTTAAGCAATATACAATTTTCAGTATGTTAAAAGGAATAAAAGTTATGCACTCTGCCGTTTTTAGTTCATATATGTTTTTTTTTTCCATATTTGGGACATGCATGCTTTGCAATGTGCTCTCATTGATGTGCTTTAATTTTTACGTTTTTATCAGGAAAGGCAATGATCACTGTCTTCTCCTTTTTCCTTACCAGATAGGTAATTCTGTTTCAGTGTTAGACCATTGTGTCTCTCTCTCGGAAATGCTGAGAACTGTCATGCTGCACACACATTTCCTACAGATGCACCCGGCATCTGAGCACACCAGGGTGTTCTGTAAGTGAGGCTATTACCAAATGCAGAATCAATTCTCTTTAGAAAGGCAGAGATACCGGGTGCGGAAGAGAAAGAGTACCCACTATATGGAAATTAAAACAGCCACTGCAAAGCTCAACAATGAAACGGCTCAAATTACACTCCCAGGCAGAAATACCACAAATGGCTCCTGGCTCACAAAGAAAATCAATCCAGGAGGATGTGCTGATTTACATAGCTGATGTGGCTGAAAGATTGGCCTGGGGAGAGCACACAAAAAGGCAGGTGAAGAATTAGATGTGAATTAAGAGCTGCCTAATGGACAATGAGCTTTTCTGAGTGAGGCAGATACAAAAGGGACATGGATTTGAAGCGAGGATGGGCCAGTCATCTCTCTGTGTCCCAGCCTGAGAGCTTCTCCAAGAAACCTGCAGTGGAAATGCAATTTAAGAAGGTTGTCTTGAGGTCTGTAATGGGCACCTAGAGGTGATCATAAACTTGCAAATGAAGTCTGTCACTTAGTGCTGTCTTTCGCAGTCTTCGGGCTAGGTGTTATGTAACTTCCATTCCTCCAGATCAAAAAAAAAGCATGCTTTGATGTACCTTTTATTCATTTCACTGGCTTTTAAATTGTCTGAACTGTGGAAGTCCATGGCAATGTGTTACCTGTTCATTACAGCTCTTGTCTCCTCACTGTTGCTGAAGACCACAGGAAGTAGCCTAGAAATTGAAATGTGCACTGTTGTTAAAGATACATGGGCAGCTTGACTAGAGTCAATACCTGGGAGATTTGTGCAACGTGTTCCAGGTTCCGGGAATGGTATATGGCTGCCTCTCATTCAGATTTCAAAGGTGCACATCCACCCATGTGGTTCTAGTGATCTCAAAGCCTCTAAAGGTGTTTGTCCCAGTCTTTAACATCACTGTCATTTCCTGTTTTCTTCCTAGGAGCACCAGACTGTAAGCATCTCTCTTTCTCTCTCTCTCCCCCCTTCACTCTTCTCTGTCTTTCTCTATCTCTGTCTCAGTCTCTCTTACACACACACACACACACACACACACACACACACACACACACACACGCATGCACTGTACTTAGTCTATCACAATCCATAGTCCTTTACCTCATCTTAAAGTCTTGGGGCAAAAATTAAGAAGTGCACTTTACAAAGTGTGGTTAACATTTTATACCCACAGGCCACCTCCTTATAGCACAATAAAGACAGCTCTACGTTTTCCAGTTTGGATTGAAGTCCACAGATTCACCTTATGCCTTAGTAAATTGTTCAGTTTCTCTATTATTTTCTCCATGTCTGAATTGTCAAATGGCCAACATTGACTAGGGAACATATTGGTCTCAATACTACTGACATGAAAGCCTGCTGTAACTTTTGTTGCAGGAGCTGCCTTGTCCATTGCAGGATGTATTACCTCCTTAGCTTCCAATTATGACATGTTAGTTGTACCCCTTCCCTTCCCAGTATAACACCTCCAAAGTGTCTTCAAACTGGCCAACAATCCTGACAATGGCAGCATCAATCACCTCTCATTGAGGACCGCTGCTGCTTCACTTTGAAGAATGCAAGCTTCGTAAGTCATTTGACTTGAAATTGCATGTTCTAGTCTTCCCTACCTATAGATGTATAGCTCTATTGTGTGCACGCACATTACACATGCTGAAGCACAGAGACACTAATTACTTTCATGGAGGTAGCAGCATACAGAGGCTGAGATTCAACAGCCAACCAGAGGCTACATTCCAAGCGTGGACTTTTCTCTTGTGTGTGTGCACTTGGATAAGATCATAGTGCGAGCCTTATGGAGCTGACGTGAGGATTCAGGGTGACTCGGTGACCACAGAGCCAACTGCTATTGTCATCATTGACGTAATCAGGAGCACAGCTTGTTCTTTTTGCCAGGCAAAACTTTAGACACTGAATTTCAGAGCCAACTACTTACTTCCCTGTGTCAGGGGCAGCATCTCTAATGGACTCCTTTTTCTATCTGATAATTGCTATTCAGATCAATCCATCAGTGTAATATGTAAATGTCCAGAAGAAAATGATTCAGCATGGAACTAGCTGTCCCAGAATATATGGTAACTACCTAGTGACTTTGGCACTACCTGTCAGAACCTGACCTTTACCAGAGATTGTGTGCTTCCTGGGTCATGGTTATGCCTGGGGAACAGAATTTTAGAAAGCTTTCCAGGTGCTTGTAAGAAGCAGTCAAGGTTTTGAACCACTTAAGAAGATCAATTTTCAATACTATTCTATTAGTCCTTGTGGTTTTAATAGTCTACTCATTGAATTAAGCTGTATCTTATATTTATGTCATCAGGGTGTAAGTAATCAAAATTTTACTATATAAAAACACATGATGATCACTCAGTGACAAAAAGTATACAGAAACAGATGAATACAGTACAAAAGAATTGGAATGTAGATTCACTCACTTCATGAATACTGCTAATTCCAGGAAAAAAGCCCCTCTTCTGTAGGCAAAGCCCACCAACAATGGACAAGAGGAGCTTAAGAAGATAAAACAAATTAAAATACAATTGTTAATGTATAAAAATAAGAATAGGACTATAAATAAATCCAAGGTTGTCTTCTGAAATTCTGTGCCTCTTTCCATGAAGGTGGCTGCTGTGAGGTATATTAACACTGAAAAGCAATCACAGTGCATGGTCAATGAAAAAAAGATGGCTACCAAATACTATATATAAACCATGCCTTTAATCTCACTGTTGAGGAAGATGAGGCAAGACAGTCAGCAGGGAAAGCAGGGAGGGGGGGGGGCGGAGGGAAAAGTTTAAAAGTTCGTATACAGAACTACCATTTAGTTTTGAAAATAAAAACTAATGTCCATGGGGAAATATTTGAAGGATATTGCTAGAAATTCGTTGTTTCTCCTTCTACTTCTTATTTTATGACTTTTGCAATATTTATGAATGACTTATATGATAAAAATATCATTAATACTGTTTTTAAAACTCAACTCCTGTCCTGATTTTATGTTTGTGAAAGCATGATTCTGATGTGGGATATGGCAAGTTTAGTAAATCTGCCTTGGAACAGAAAGGCTATCCTAACTGGCTTTAGGCAAATTATCTCATACTAGTTGAAAATAGTATTTATATGGCTGGGGATGTAGCTTGTATACTTTCCTAGTATATGCAAGACCCAGGATTCAAATCACACACACACACACACACACACACACACACACACACACACACACGCGCACACACACACCCCTAGAGAAAGAATCAGACAGAGACAAAAAGGTAGAGAGAGAGAGATTATGAGAGAGGGGAGAGAGAGAGAGAGAGAGAGAGAGAGAGAGAGAGAGAGAGAGAGAGAAAGAGAGAAACATACCACTAATACAATCTTAAAGCTGAATTATGGCCACAACACAACTAAGATTAGTCCTATGTCAGTGAGTTAGGATCTTGTTCCCCATCTTCCATGGTGAGCATCTTCCTAAATCATATTCCCCCTCATCTCCTCACTCTCAGGAGCACATGCATGTGTCTTCGTAAGTAAAGTTTCATCTGAAGGCCTTGACTCTACCACTGTTCTGGTTTGGGCCACTTGAAGATTCTGACCACTTAATCAAAGATCAATTTAGGGCTAGACCTAAGCTTTGTGAATCTGATAGAGGTAAGAGTGGAAGCAGCAGAGAAATGCTGCTCAAATCACCTAGAGACAATCAGACCACAACCATTGAGCTGCCTGGGTTTTGTCTTCCTCCAAAGGCAGATTCCTAATAAGAGATCAGCAACGCAAAGCTATGCAAGTGGAAAACACCCAGTGACTGTGTAAATGAAGAGGAGGACACAAATGAAAACCTCTGTGTAGTAAGGACTCCTGCTCATCCTTTCTCCTTTTAGATCCAGACTCTTTCTCAGGGGAGTGACCCATGGCTCCTGTGATGAGAAGCAATTCTCACACTCCTGCTCCATGGTTGACATGACAAGCCAAATGAAAATATCTCCTGAACAAAAAAGAAAATGAAGGGAAAGCTGCCTACTACAACATTTGATTTTGTGAGATCCTGATGCAATTTTCAAAAGCAATTTTACGTTTTGATACGTGGAGTGTGCCGTGACAATGGCTTAGTCACCACATTTAGGAATTAGACACACCTTCAGTAAGCCACTCGATGCTCCCACTCGCTCATCTCTCGGAAGCAAAGCAACTGGCGTTTACACGTGCAGAATTTGACTGGATCTTAAACATCTCCAGAGAAAGTCATCTGCCATTTTCCTTCGCAACCTCTTTATTTGTGAAAGTGGAATTAGGATATTATTAATTTGATCCCAGGTATCAGAGCTTGTAAGTATCATAATATGTTATCATCCTGTTTAAAAACTCAAAAGTAATTCCCTTAATACATTCTTTCTAATCTCAGTCAAATCTAAAATTAATCATCTATAATTATAAAACCTAATTTAATTAAAACTAGCTCTTCACCATCTGGTCTTATTTGTATAAATTAAAAATATACCATTTCATAAGAAATTCCTCTATTTAACCAATTATGTTAAGCATAATTATTATGTAATTAATCTTAGTTCAAATTACATTTGTTGTCACTTGACAGAAAAGTAATTTATGTGATAAAAAACCAGTTGACCAACTAATTATGCTGCCAACTGGGGTGTTTTATCTCAATGTTTCACCATTTTTTAAAAAAATGTATCTTAAAGGAAAATTTCGTTTACAAATAAGAGACTATTATACGTGCAAAATAAACAGAAGAGATAACATTTGGGCTGAATCATTATGCTCTGTGGTTTCGAGACCTTTGCAAGATAAATTAGTGAGCAAGAAATAAATTAATGGTGGAAACAGACAGACATTATAAACTAAATGCATTAAATAATGAAAATTCAGAAGGAGACAGGAACTGGGGAAATGAGTATGTATTGCTCAGAGGCTTTCTGCAATGTTCTAGCTCCCCGTTTTGGAACTGATAAACCTAACAGAAAAGTAACAGAAAAGATATCTACTGATCCTTAAAAAAAAAAAAAAAGTCTTTTGAGATAATCCTTATTTCTACACATTGTCTTTCAAAGACCTACAAAAAAAAAAATCAATAGTGAGATTCTAAAAAGTTGAGAGTGCATGTTGTTCACCTGAAATCCTACCATTTGGAAATCTGATCAATAAAAGTGGCTTAAGAAGAAGAAGCAATTTTGAAGACAAAGCCATCTTGCTTAAGTAGTTGCTGGCAATAAAAATAGGAGGGCAAGATAAGAAAAGAAACAAAACAGGAGGTTTGTACTCTGGTACCTCCCAGCCCAGGGAGGATGTCTAAGGCTCAAGAGAGAAGGAGGGTATATGTCCGAATCTGAGATGCGTTAGGTAGGCCAAACAACAGAGCCAGAGACCTAGCAAGCACCCTTGTTTTCTTTCTGCTTTGTTTCTTTTATGCTACAAGCTGGTCCTTGGTGAGCACTCAAAACTTACTGTTTCCACTGAATCGACCATATGAGAAGTTAAAAGTTTTCATCGTCCTCATTAAGGGCAGATACAAGGTGGCAAAGTTTTGTAACTTCGGCATCAATTAAAAATACTTTTATTAAATTTTGGAAAATTGCATAGTGTTTTGATCATACCCCATTCTCCAACTCCTAGATCCACACACCCCTTTTCTACTCACCCAACCATGTGACCTTTTTTTTAAAAAAGCAAAAAAAGCAAAACCAAACCAAAAATCAAGTCTCATTTGTGCTGTCCATATCCTCTTGGTTCCGTGGCCATCCACTGGAGAATGATTCACCTGCCGGGAGCTCCATCATTAAATAAAACTGACTCTCTCTCTCTCTCTCTCCCAGCAGCTACCAATTGCTAATAGCTCCTCAGCTAGAGATGGAGTTCATGCTACCTGCCCCTGCATGATGGGACTTTATCTGGCTTGAGCTTGCACAAATATCGTGCACAGTAATAAACACTGAGTCTGTGTGTAACTGCCTCTTGACTCCAGAAGACAGTTTTGCTATAGCCATCCGCCACCTTTTCTGGTTCCTAAGTCTTCCCATCTGCTCTTTCTAGACGATCTCTGATATCAGCCAGAGAGAATATGATACACTTCCCATTTATGGCAAGCACTCTCCCGTCTCTTAGTCTGCATCTTGACCAGTTGTGGGTCTCTGTGTTGATTGTTATCTACTGCAAAAACAAGCTTCTCTGATGGTTTTTAGCAGTGGTTCTCAATTTTCCTAATGTTGTGCCCCTTAATACAGTTCCTCATGTTGTGGTGACCCCCAACCAGAAAATTGTTTTTGTTGCCACTTCATAACTGTAATTTTGTAACTGTTGCAAATTGTGATGTAAATATCCATGTTTTCTGATGGCCTTAGGCGACCCCTATGAAAGGTCATTCAAGTCCCCCCCCCAAGGGACCTCGACCCACAGGTTGAAAACCACTGGTTTAAAGTCATAAATTATCTAAGATTATAGTATCAAATCAATGTTTCACCTTCTGAACTGGATAATTATACTTGCAAGTGAATGCCTTGAACTTAGGAAACACACACTTGCACTTATAGGTATATGATGCACAATTTTGAAAAAAAAAAAAAAAATCCCACCTCTCCCCCATATTGTTCAGGATGAAAATATGTAAGACAAATGCACCTACAAGTGGCCGGCATAGTGGCAGAGTTCTTTGCACTGTTCTCTAAAGATTTCTAGATAAAACCTACGGCAAATAAAGAGTAACTTAGAAAGGCTCTGCATCTGGAAACCTAGTAGTTGTGATCTTTACAGTGGGCTAGATCACAGGAGATTTTAGCTCCGCAGTTGGAGCTCCTTATTTCCTCATGCCCACTCCCAGCCGTGCTCCACAGCAGTGAACGGAGGGTTCTCTAAGATGCCTTGTGAAACAAAGCTGCATCAATGAAGGTGAGGGTAGGAGGGAACCTGATATAAAGGACATGACAGCTGATGCTTTGTCTCTAGTGGGAGAGAAAATGATGTTCGAGTTTTTGTTTTCTCTGTACGTGCGTCTCCGCAGTGAGGCACAGAGCCCCACACTTCCTCTGACTTGCGTGAAAACCAGATGGCACCTCTCAGATGGAATACCCATGACTACAAAGGTGGTACATGGGTCAGTGCCAAGATGATCGTGTACATGGCATCTGCAGATGGTGATCTACCACATCCCGAGGCAAGAATAATGAGGACTGCATCCACTTCATTATCATCTGAATATCCAAACAAACACCAGGGGAAGTTAATGAAAACAGCACCCGGGCGCGTCCCGGGGGAGGAAGTCGTACCTGCCTCTAAGAAATGCCTTGGAACATATGCAAAATACAACGCTTCGCCATTAATTGAGAACTAAGAATGGTGGATTTTTAAAAAGTGACTGGGAAGCTATAAAGCAAAATACAAAAGGAAGGAATTACTTCTGTATATGAACTAAGTAATGAAAATCAGCATGCATCCAGACACTGCGGAGGTGCATAAAATCTCTAAAATCAATAATGAAAGGCTTTCATGAGGACAACCAGGGTGGATTTCATGCACTTTCAGAAACTGAAATGACCATTTCCATAATTTATACTACCAGTATGGAGGGCAAACAGAAAGTTTGATTAAACAAAGCTCAATTATGACAGCTGTTATTTCTGGTTCTGAGCTGCAGTGTGCTCAGTTAACTAGATGGCTGCTAGGTTCATAATAAGTGACATAATCACTCTCTAACTTTCCTGAAGGGATACATTTAGATGCTAGTTTGATATCCAGGGCTCTTTTACACACACCCACTGCTTATCAACAATCAATTAATCCATACTACAGAAGAAGAGAAACAGAATGATTAGGTAGGTGGATAAAGGCAGGATGAATGGCTGGATGAAGAAACAGTGGAGAAGATGACTGGGGGGATGAAAGGGTGGCTAAATGAAAGGGGAGACAAAGGAATAGAGAGAGAAAGGGTGGAAAGATGGGGGTCGGCAGGGTAGGTAGCAGCTAGGTCTGACCTACAGCAATTCAGCAGAAACTATTCCCATTAGCAAAACATAGTTAGGAGAGAGTACACACGTGTGTGTGTGTGTGTGTGTGTGTGTGTGTGTGTGTGTGTGTGTGTGTGTGTGTGTGTGTGTGTGTGACACACACACAAACTAATTAATTAATTAAATCTAATAAATCCCAACTATTTCAACCAAAGCAAATCACAATTTTGATAGAGGTTATTTTAAATTAAACATTTCAATTTCCCTTTCCTTGATTTTACTTTAGTCCTATGTATGTGACTGATTGGCATATCTTTGTAGAACATTCTAATTCAGCATTTTAATTTCTTTAGCCTAGTGACCCATTAACTTCTTTATTTGCTGTTTTTATTCAGCAAACATTGGGTCTCTGTGCCAGGTCAGAGAAATGGTATCAGAGATGCAGGATTATATTACTAGCCTGGATAGATTAGTTCAAGTCATCAGCAACAAATACTTAGTGGCAAAGTGTGGCAAGTGGCAATTTCCACAAAGGAGCATTTGAACATTGAAGGTGATAACAGGTTTTTGAGAAATCTCATTGAGACACTCCATTCAAAATTCATCAAATGTTGTATGTTAAAGTGAGCCTGTCTTTGGTGGACTAAGTTCACCCTTAGTTTTTATAAGTTGCAGAGAGTCCTGCTTTCCATTGGCTTTGCTCTTCCTTTTATGAGTTACGTAGACCAAGCCTGGACTTACAGGGCTGAAAGCACGGCTGGAATCTAGCAGGAAATCTCCTGGCAAATGCTATTAGTCATCCACCTCCCCAACTCACGCATCAGCTGTAGAAATAGCCATCTTCACAGAGCTACGAGGCTAAATAAAACGAAGTGTGTTCTGGGCTGTAAGAAGCAATACGCTACCATGAGAGCTTATGTAGTACTCAGAGCAGGTTGAATCCCTTTCCGTTGCCATTACTAGGTCTGGTTAAGATGATATGGTAGTCTTTAATACTCAAACAAGCACTCATGCCTACATTCTCCTGTAAAAAAAAAATTAAAATGTCAACTTTGTGTAGAATAAACAAAGACTAATAGAACAGCTGTGCTAACTTCCTTAGACTAGTCCCTAACTGTGGTTATCTTTTTATCCTGGCTAGTGGTGAATAAATATGGTGCCTAGTAACAGGCGGTAGCTCAAATATGCTGCACTGTAGCATAAATGTCAAGGTATGTGTTCCACCAAACCACCTTTAGCAAATATACTTACTGCATTTCAATGTCAACGACAATCAATGAGAACCTTTTGTTCAGGACACAAACTACACAGATATAGATAGCTGCCCCATAACAACTTTGGAACATGGAGATTTAAAGGTTGCTCCATTTACCTATTGCTATAATTCAATTCAAGATCCAAATATTGATCCAGATGTACCTAAACACATAGATTCTTCATGGACCCTTCTGTGCCTCATTCAGAGAGCTGTCTTTGGAGACAAACCCATTTTATTACGTCATAGAACTTCATCTTATTCCACTATAGCCACCAAAATGGAACTTTTGAGTTGAGTCAGAATAACTAAGATTAACAAATGTCCCTTTCATTTGACTGTCCTATCAAAAAGCCAAAATATTCCTCAATTTGTAATGAAGGACTCTCATTGGGTATTTCCATCAGAAGCTCCAGTTTGGATGTCTGTACAGTCTACTATAGAGCAATGTTTTCTATTCTGCTGTTTATGAGAAGAAGAAATACTTCATGCCCTCCCATGGCTTTCCATTGTACCTTCCCTGCAGGACCCAGAGTTTCTTGGATACATTCCCTAAATGGCTATATCTTCTTATGAAACAAAAGAGTGACCACTGACACAGCAGGAAGAGATGGGTTTCATTGCAAGGTTTTCCCTTCCTGATGGTCTGTGTTCACAGGTTCACTACAACCTGAGCAGGAGTCCTGGTCATTGCTCAGTACTTACAGGGACCATCCCAGACAACTGTCCCAGGACATCAAAGTGTAGAGAGTCCCTGTGTGTGATGGTGTTGTATTCACACATATTCCACATAGCCTCCCATAGGCAGCAAATCATCCCAGATTCCTTATACCACCTAATGCAATAGCAATAGTTGTTTTATATTGTTTGGAGACTAATTATAAAGAAAAGTCCATTTAAATTCAGTGTAGACATCATGATTTTCCTATACTTGAGAGTATAGGTGAAGAACCCATCTGTGGATATGAATATGGACCTGTCTGGGTAAGTTGAATGGAGGAGCTATGAACTCCATGCTGACATATGCTGGGTGAGAGGTAGGTGGTGGAGCACAGATTCCCAAGAAGCAGCAGTTCCTTCTGAACGTGCACTGGACACAGGGAGAGAATGCAGCTATCATCTGAGCCTCCATGTCTCCTTCCCAAGGTGCAAAGAACAGAAGCAGAAGCAGAACTGACACCTAATCCTCTACACGTAGATGCTATAGAGTGGTTAGTGTCCCACACAGCTCTACAGCTTAACACCTTAGTTTCCTTTGAGCAGTCTCTGCAGTTATGTAGATATGTTCTAATTTTTGATTCTATGAACACCTTTCTAAATTTAAAGCATTTTAGATTTTAGTTATCATACTCTTTGTCATGATCTGAGATTTTCAAATCTCTGAGAACTGGGAACCTGTTATTATTTCTATTTTTAAATGAGGACACTGAGCGTCTGAAGTTTGACTTGCCAAAAGTCATGTAGCCAATAAGGAAGTAGAACTGGCCGGCCACTGCTTGATGACAAAAGCATCAAGCTTACTCCACAGAACCCTTTCTGTTGCAAGAGGCTTCTGGGAGTCAGAGCATGAGAGAAATCAAATAGGCTGCTTGAGGAAGGCAGGGCCCTAATCACTTTTTCTATCTGGAGAGCTGCTAACAGGCTGCTTCCTTAACTGGCTTAGACGCCTCCCCCTTGCCTTGTAAGCAACACTCGGTCTACACCTGCGCAGTCCACAGTTTGCCTTTGATGTAGAGCTCGGGTGTTTTCTGAAAGCACACATATAATCTCCATAATGGACTAATGAGAAAAACATTTGAACCAACATCTTAAGGTATTAGAACAAAATCTTAAAGTTATTTACTTCCCTTTGAGCATTGTCCACAACCTTTTCTGGTTACCAATATAAGCAAAGAAAATAGAAGCATTTGCAACCCACTACTGCACATAGATTCTGGTAGCCCTGGACACCAGGGTGAAAGCTAGAGGAAACAGCACAGGCCTGTATAAGTAGGCCAGGAGGAGCAAGGCCATTATTAGCACAATTTGATGAGTGCTGAATTAATGTTTATTTTATCAGTAAATAATTATACTCTTAAAAACGTTCAAAGAAGTAGAATCTATAAGCAATTAGAATATCTTATCATTATATCCCATTATTTAACAAATGTCAGCATTAACACTATACTACCTTCTTTTACAATTGTGGTTTTGCTACATTTATTTTCTACAAATAAATGATAATCCTCATTGTTTATATCTATGAAATTGGTAGATTGGAGATTCAGAATCCTTCTTTGAAAAAATGCTTCTTTTTTTAAAAAAAAATCTATTCATTATTAGCATAGAGAAGAGTGAGTTGTATTGTGAAATTTTATTCATACTTTAAAGACCTCTTAAAAATTTAAAGCTTTGATAGCCAAGGAGCGCCATAGAGAGGAAGCCTCACAGGAACTTGGAAGGCCCGTGAGTGGGGTTGAGGGGAGCAGCGCCTCTCGCCCAGACCCGCCCGGATCTGCCGGGATCCCGGGCCTGAGAACCCGGGAACAG
>CM052702.1:38219656-38239242 GCA_028551405.1 Uromys caudimaculatus | reverse complement strand
CACATATGTGGCAGAGGACGACCTCGATGGCCATCAGGGAGAGAGGAAAGGCCCTTGGGCCTGAGGATGTTAGAGGCCTCAGTAAAGGGGAATATCAAGGCGGGAAAATGGGGATGGGTGGACGGGGGTGGGTGGGTGGGAGGTGGAATTCCCTCCTAGAGGCGGGTTGGGGAGGGGATGGGGGGTATACAAAGAGGAGACTCAGAAAAGGGGAAACATTGGAAATGTATATAAAGTATCAAAAATAAAAAAGGAGGAAAAAAAAAATTTAAAGCTTTTTATTCTGTCTCTGAACTCAGATTAGCACCGCCCTCTGAAAGTGCTGCTTCCTCATCCCTTTTAATATTTTGGTAATCTATCTATCTATCTATCTATCTATCTATCTATCTATCTATCTATCTATCTATCTATCTATCCATCCATCCATCCATCCATCCATCCATCCATCCATCCATCCATCCATCCATCTATCTATCTATCTATCTATCTATCTATCTATCTATCTATCTATCTATCTGTCTACTTTAGGCACCAGATAAATAGTTGGCTGAGTGGAAGCGGATGTTACCTTTGTAAGTTAGGACTTTACCATTTAGTCTGTCAATATCTGTTCGCATGCATTCTCAGGAGATACTGGAGTCAGAGAGAACAAGACGAACACTGTTATCACAAAATCTTTGACAGAGTCTGTGGCAATGAAAGTCAGTGCAAAGGCAGAATTGATTTGACAATTTTGGGAGAAATCCAAGGCAATCAGTCATTTTGATCCTGGCAACTATGATGGGGAAGGCAGCATAAGACAAACAGAAGAGTTAAAGAATGCAAGACGAGAACAGGGTGTGGTGGGAAGATAATTATTTGTCAGACTGTTAAGCTTGAGGCCAGTGGGACACCAGGTGAGGCATTCTAGCAGGCCTGTGTAGGAGCAGAGTGTGGGCCTGTCTTCATTAAAGCATCTGCAATTTTGAGATTATGTGATGGCTATGTGAAAGAAAATGGAGACAAGAGAAATGGCGCTCTTGGGGCAAAGGAGGGCCAGGGTCCAGACAAGGGGTAATTGAGAGATAGGAGGAGAAGTCACAGAGCCCAGATGAGGCAGTCGTGCCCAGGAGAGGCTAGACACCCAACAGGGATGCAAGAGAAACAGTTACCAAGGGAAGAATTGATGGGCCTCTGCACAGCAGTCTCCAAAGGGAACTGCCAGAGTAGGAGAACCAAACATACCAGGGCAAAGGACTTTCAGGTCACAGAGCAGTCCTGAGCAGCCGGGCCAGGCAAGTCCAGCGTCACCACCACTATTTCCAATGTTCTGCTAGCTCATCCTTCTTGGTATTTTCTGACAAAAGCTTCCTCTTGCAATCCCTTTAGATTTTGCTCTTTTCCATTGTTCCCAGAGAGCTGCCAGGTTGAACCTTTCTCTTCTTGTATCACTGTGCATTTATTTTCATCTTCCCCAGCCTCCTACCAAGGCTGTCTGCTGCAACCTTCTTTCTTTCCTTGTAATCCCCTATCTGCTCTCTCCTTTCACCCTGGACTTCTTCCTGTGAAAATCTGCTTAGCTCTTGGGGTCAGGTTTAGGTCTCAGTTTGATTTGAGTACTTATCCTTGATGCTGTAGAGTTTAGCCTAAAAGCTGTACAATAGTAATAACTACTGACCTTTCTAACCATCTCATTTTCTTCCCAGGCTTTCCAGGGCAAGTGCAATACATATTTAGCAAGGTTTAGCTAAATGCATATATATATAGATGAATTAATGGTAAACCTTGGGACATTGCATGTTTTAGTTCTCTGAATTTAACTTTTTAAAAATTATTTGTTGGCAAATAATGACTCATAATATGATTGAATTTTATATAATTTATTCATTCTTTAATAAAGAATAAACAGTGACCATATCATTTCAGCAAATAGAGAATATCGGTCAGTATTGTACTTTGCACTGCAGTTTTTCTTCCTTACCTGTGGCAGACTGGGCGAACCTTTGGCAACTGTAGTAATTACCACTTTGAACTTTCTCTCCCTTAAAGAAAAGAGTCCTTGAATTTTATTTTTAAATAACTTGGTTTACTTCCTCTCTTTCATAAATATTCATTAGTTTTCTTCAAATTTTGGTAGTTTTAGGCCAAGATGTGGGTAATAATGAATAGACATGTTATCAATATGTTTTAGATAGGAAATGCAAAAAAAATTCAAATAAAAGAAGAGTTGGATGTGGGTTCACAATTCTTTTGTAACATTTCTCTCTAGGGAAAATTTCACAAACTTACTCTGCCTACTTTGAATTTGCAGTTAAGTGTTGATATTATACTTTTTTAACTTGTAAAGAGTTTTTTTTTTTTAATTGTTCTTACTTTTGCATCCTTGGAAATAGAGGGGAATGTTGTTTTGTATTTTTTTTCAGTTAGTGATATAATTAATTCCAAGCTAATTATGGTAACAAAATTTTCTGAAGGATAACTTGCAAAGTGGTGGTCATTATTTTGTGGTTCATACTTAGCATAAGCCTATGAATTTGAAATAAACCTAGTGAAACATGTTAGGAGACAAAGCTCTATTATCACCCAGCTCTAAGCTACCATTTATTCACTGGGAAAAAACTCTGGAAGATGCTTGCCAACAAACCAGATGTCACCATCACTAGACAATTATGTCCCACAGCTTGGCACCTGGGGCCCACAGTCATCATCCAAAGGGGAGGGGACAGAAAAAGTAGAACATTCTGACGGACTTCAGACGCAAAGATCCCACACGGGCCATGTAGAACCGGACTGAGCAGCTGCCTGTGTAGCTCCCTGGGAGGAGGCATGAGGAACCAAGCCTGCGCTGTCCTACCTGCGAGGTTGTCAGTCCTGATGAAAATACCGGAATCTAGCAGCCCTGCAGTGTACATGAGCTGGCATGGCGGAGCTGACACAGTGCTTTCGGTACAGTGCCCAGTACACACTACACTCTGACTTGCTCTTCTTCAGGGAGATATTACCAAGAGAACGCTGAAGGTCTTTGTTTTAAGGACGGAAAAGGAGATAGTTACGAGTTACGATACTGGTACTGGTT
The DNA here is from genome assembly GCA_028551405.1 of Uromys caudimaculatus. Taxonomy (NCBI): domain Eukaryota; kingdom Metazoa; phylum Chordata; class Mammalia; order Rodentia; family Muridae; genus Uromys; species Uromys caudimaculatus. The sequence goes on along the minus strand of CM052702.1, from coordinate 38,236,187 downwards.
TCAGTGCTGAGCTCTCCACAATATATGGGCCTCTGTACAAAATGTGCTTCCAAAACCTGTCTCAACTGAGGAGTGACCTCTGATTAATACACCAGAGGTCTGCTTCTTTTCCCTTAGCAAAAAAAAAGGAGGATGAACTTCCTCTTTTAAAATGTGTCTCAATTTAGAACAGCCATTTTATGATTAGATAATGTAAGATTTACTTTTATGTGATCTAAATATAAAAATTAAGGAAATAAATGAAATTTGAAAGAAGTAATTCTCTATTACTTTGTCTTAAAGTTTCCATATCATCTCTATCTCTATCTATCTAACATCTATCTGTCATCTATTATGAGTCTATCTATCATGTATCATAGAGCTAGCTAGCTAGCTATTCATCATCTATCTACTATGTATCTGTCTATCATCTATATACATATATAAAAAACTCATATATGCAGACATGTATCAATTTACTTTCAGGAAAACTAGCTATATTCAAATCAAAATGAAGGTTAGATATTAGATTTATTGATTCAAACTACAATTAAACAGAAAAAACAAATGCCTGGTTAGATAAGGAACACTTTCTCCATCATTTCCTCCCTTTGTAAGATACAGATCGTGAATGACAGAAAGGAAATTATAAAATAAATTAACAATTATGTTGATTGCACATAGTAAATGGTTACCAAATATTTCCATGAACAAAGCAGCTTTTTATAAAATTGAGAAAATATTTTGTTAATTTTGAATAGCTCTTAATATTTTATTTAGATAAAGCTAATTTCTCCCGTAAATAAGCCTAAAATTTTACAAATAGTACTTTTCCAAAATGAGTCTTACCATATTTCTCAAATTATCCTACATTAGGGTGGAGAGAAAAGTTTTTTTTTTTAAATATGTTACTTCTATAGTACAGTTAATTCATAAACATTAGTTCATAGACATGCTATCTATAACCATATAACTACTTAAATAGCATTATATATTAATGTGTTTAAAGGTTGATTCCAGACTGTGTCTTTCCATCTTGAGAAAATCATGACTGTTGCTTCACAATGAAGCAACACAGTGCCTTGCTGCTGGCAATGCCTTGCTTCTAATACAGTCGCTTTCAGATAGGTTATTTTGTTCTGTTTTACCAAGAGTTAGTGTCTCAGTTTAGATTTCCATTGCTGTGAGAAAACATTATGACCAAAAGCAGCTTGGGGAAGAATGAGTTTATTTCAAGCTTACCATTATACATCACAGTCCTGGAGTCAGGAAGATGCAGAGGCCATGGAGAAGTGCTGCTTACTGGCTTGCTCCCCATGGCTTGCTCAGCCCACTTTCCTATAGCCCCTAGGGCCACCTGCCCAGGGATGACACCTCCCACACTGTGCTGGGCCTTCTCACATGAATCCTCCCACTGGGCGGTCTGGTAGAACCATTTTCTCAACAAAGAATCCCTCTTCCAAAATGACTCGAGTTTGTGTCAAATTGACAAGAGACTAGCCAGGACCATGACCCCCTTTTTGTTTACTCTTTTGTTCATGCCTAAGATCTTATATTAATATCACAATATAAACATAGTATAGCTTTAAATGTACCACAGTCTTCAATTTTTCAATATTTTAAAAGTTTAGTCTCTTTAAAATATCCAAAATATGTTTCAAAGTCCAAAGTCTTTCTAAAACATCCAGTGTCTCTAAAATATTACAGAGAGGGAGTGGGAAGATTGTAAGAGCCAGAATACCAGAAAGTCTGCTGTGAAACATTCTCTCCTAAAAATGGCTGCATAAACAAGACTGGGACAAAAGTAATATTAATGGAAGAAGAAAAAATTTCAAGATCCCATTTCTAAATAAAGCATTACAGGCAATGTTAACTTCTGAGAGGAAAATTAACTTCTGGGGTTAGGCCTCCTTATTAGTTGTCCAATGAAGAGTGGTCAATCTTGAAACCATATACACACAAACAACAAAAGACTCAGTAGGATGTGCACGTGTGTGCATGTGCATGTACATACATACATCTGTGTGTATAATAAAATAAAAAAAAAAGAGGTTATCAACTTTTGAGTCAGGGTATGGAAGGGTTTGAGGAAGGGCAAATGGGAGGGGCTGGGAGGAAAGGGAATGGAATAAGATTTAATTCTATTTTAATTAAAAACATTAAAAGCAAAATAAAATATTCAAATTCTCTCTGAAATTACCCAAAGTATCTCTAAAATTCCAATGTCTTTTCACTGTGGATTCCTATAAAATCAGAAATAAGTTAAAGACTCTGTTACTCCAGTAAGGGTGATCAATGTGAACCAATCTGAACCAAGAAAAACCAAACTCTAATGGTCGCAATAACCCAATGTCTATGTCTGGGATTCACTCATTGTCTTCTGAGTCCGAAGGATTTGAAGTCTTACTTCTCTACCTCTACGTAGCTTGTCTTGAAGGCTTAGGCAGTCTCCACTCCTTCCCTACTGTTGTCCTTGGTACTGTCCTGTGATACTGGGCTCTCCAGTGCAACGTGGCTGCGCCTTCTCCAATAGCCTCTCTTGAAGAAATTCAAGAATGCTAGCCCTGCAAATGGTGCCAGCTTCATCCTCTTTTCATGACCCCTTCAATACTGGTGTATCCACTTCAACAAAGACTGCACCTTCGCTAATGGCCTCTCCTGGCTTCTCATGTGCCAAGCCTCCTCAGTCGTTCTCATCATCCCTCGTGCCTTTAAAACAAATATTGCCAGGGACATTCTTACACATTACCAAATTCAGCTGCTAGCATGGGGCCTTCAGCCTTGGCCTTATCTGATCCACAGCTTTTGTGTGCTGAGCCTGAGGAAACATTTCACCATTTGCCTCAAAGATGCTGGTCTCTTATTAATCAGAGCTGATTATTCAGCCCTAACTGACCAGTGCCAATTGTCCTAGTAAAACAGAAACTTCGACTCAGTTGTTCTTGTTTGTTTGTTTTTGTTTTTTTGAGACAGGGATATTCTGTGTAACCCTGGCTGAACTGAAACTTTAGAGCTCTGTAGACCAGGCTTCCAACTCAGAGATCTACCTGTGTAGTGGTTTGGATAGGTTTGGCCCCTATAGATTCATGTGTTTGAATGCTTGGCCATTGGGAGTGGCAATATTAGGAAAGATGGTCTTATTGGAGGAGGTGTGGCCTTGTTGGAGGACGTATGCCACTGTGTAGGTGGGCTTTGATGTCTCTATGCTCAGGCTCTGCCCTGTGTGAAATTAATATCGTCCTGGATGACTTTGGATCAAGAGGTAGAATTCTCACCTCCCCCCAGCACCAAGTCTGTCTGCACACTGCCATGCTTCCCACTATGATGAGCTAAACCTCGGAAACTGTAAGCCAGCCCCAATTAAATGTCTTCCTTTATAAGAATTGCCCTGGTCATGGTGTCTCCTCATAGCAATGAGACAACATGTCACAGCCTCCTGAATGCTGGGATTAAAGGTATGTGCCACTACTTCCAGACTCTTCAAAATTCAACATCCCCAATAGGTCCTTAAGGGATCCTTGAACTTCCCCCGGAACATCACAAGATAGGCCTCCATTATCTACACTCTTCTCAGCATTATCTTCAAAGTTCCCATGGCAACTCATGAAGCTCTGAACATTCAATGGCTTCTCCAGTCAAAATTATAAAGACATTCCACTATCCTCTCCCAAACATGGTCAGGACTGTCACAATCCACCAATTTCAGTGTTAGTGTTTCTATTTCTGAAATAAAACACCATGACCAAAAGCAACCTGGAGAGAAAAGGGCTTGTTTCAAGCTCACAGTTTCATACTACAGTCCATCATCAAAGTAAGTCAGGGTAGGAACTCAGGGCAGGAATCTGGAGACAGGAGCTAATGCAGAGACCATAGAGGATATTGCTTACTGACTGGCTACCCATTGCTTGTTTAGCTTTTCTTAAATCACCCTTACCTCCTGTCTGGCGGTCATACCCCCTACAGTGAGCTGGGCCCTCCCACATCAATCATCAATCAAGAAAATGTCCACAGGCTTGTCTACGGACAAGTCTGGTTGGGGTATTTTCTCAATTAAGAGTCCTTCTTTCAAAATGACTCTAGCTTGTGTCAAGTGGACATGAAAGTAGCCAGAATGGTTAGAAGCAATGAGTTGTGTGTCCCACTACTGCCCCTATCTCCTGCTTCCTACGATTTCGGCTCTTCCCACCAAGCTTCCAAAGCATTGTTAGAAAGAGCATTGCTTTGTTTTAAACTGATACACAGGAATTAGATCATAAATCATTTCCTAGTCTGCTTCTGATGTGCACAAACATTATGATTCTCTGATGGTTTATAAACATGGATGCTCCCAGCCTGTATGTCATTAATTGACTGGTGGGAAATTGTTTTCCTGATGACAGGATACTAGCTAAAGATCAGAAGTCTGAACTTGTATTGCCAGATTTGTACAGTCAGACACATAGATAGCTTCTTTGTGCATATGAGTGTCCTCATTTCCATAGATAGTGATTATCCCTGCTAATATAAATAACCTCCATTCTTGGGCCTGTAGGGAGCTACATAGTCCTGTGTAAACCAAGAAGGCACCAAGAGCAAATGACAGAACAGTTTCTGGATTTGGCTGGTGAAGCCTAGTACATGTCCACACCCATCTCTGAAATGTGTCTGTCCTAGTTCCAAAGTGTCAAGGAAACTGCCTGGAGCTAATGGCCGTAAGAGCATCAGCTACAACAGAACTACTCTGGAATAGATGGAACAGTAAAGAAGCAGTTTCTTTCCTTTTTAGCAGTGAGTAGGAACTCTGTGATGTTCTCTCAAGGTCAAGGAGAGAACTGAAGTAGGTGGAGAATTTCTGCAAAACACTTCAAGGCCTGTTGAAACCAAGAAGGACAGACTTTCATAATAGCACGTTCAGTATTGTAGAAGCTTCAGCAGAGATTCTTGATAGAAATAATGACTTTGATTGTTGTATCTCTGATAGGCAAGAAATGGAAGGAAAAAGAGTGAAATAAAAAGATGGTCATTTTTGTTGGCTTTAGAAAACAGATACATATAATCTTCGATTTAGGAAACATCTGTTCCTAGCCTGAGGATCCATAATGGCCCTCTTCATGTAATTTATACTCAAGTGCTCATGGTCCCACTCTGTACAGTCAGAAATTTAGGTAGGGGAAGTGCAAAGTAAAGTTTTAGAACCCACATACACAACAATGTGTGGTACAATGTTCCCTGGCATTAAAAAAGATGTCTTTCTCAATGTCTCCATTTTTCACACTGAAGAAAGGAAGAGATTCAGATAAATAGAGGAGACTCTTTCCAGTGTGTAGAAAGCTGGTAGAAAACAAGTCAGTGGGTCTCTAACTCCTCTGCTGCCTATAGTCTGACATTCAGGAAAGTCATATCAGTCTCTCCAGACCCTTATTTGTTACTTTTGAGAATAAAGAGCTCATTAAATCACTCATTCGGAAACCATTTGTTTGGTATTCACTAATTTGAGGTACTGGCATAGGCTCTGGGACTAAAATGTCAAATGATGTGGTTTCATATTATTAAATGAGAGATAGCCAAGTAGGAGGTGACCAAACTCTGACCAGGTACAGGAAACGGTAGAGAGTCTCACGGAAGAGAGACAGGAACATCCTCAAGGGGCATATCAGCTGGACTAGCACAGAATGATTTCTATAAAGTCAAAGCTTTAAGGACATAGGAGATTTCAGGAGGACGCAACTGGAAAGTAAGCTGGATGCTACAAGAGGAATTCTCTGTTTCAGAAACAACCAAGGGAGGCACACAGATAGAAAACACCTTGCCTGATGGGGAAATCACAGGGTCCTTGTGCAGAAAGAGAAGTTGAGGATCTGAAGGTGAATACATCGAGGTGTCTGATGTGGCTAAACTGCAGCTTTTAGTCAACGAGTGGAACCTTCCAAAGTAGCCCAGCACAGTAGATTTATATCATCACTTTAGCAAAACAATTGAAAGTCATAAAACAGAACAATTACCAATGACTCACAAAGAAGAAGAGAGTGAAGGAGACTTAAGGGAGAATTGAAACTGTTAGTCGTACATTATCAACAAACCCTATTCAAAGGAAACTGCCCCTTTCATTGTCCCTACTGAAAACAAATGGGAAACAGTATATTCTAGGTGATATTATATTCCAAGTAGATTACTATCTACACAGGCCTGGGTCAGATATAAATACCTAGTCTAACTTGACCTGCACAAAGAGACTTTAAAACCATGATCTATATTGAGAGTCTACATTGGCAAAGTATCCAGTATTAATAGAGATGTAGAGAAATGGAAGCCCCTAGTCACTACAGTCAGAATATACATCCAAGCCACTTTGGAAACTTGATAATATTTAGAAAATTAGGAATATATATACTCGCAGATCCATTCCTACACACATGAAACAGGAGGTAAAAAACCACTGGTCAATAAATGAACATATGTGAGTCTGTTTATGGAGCATTGTTTTAAAAACAGGACATTGAAGGCAGCCCAGATACCTCTCACTATGAAGAATTCATTAAGTAAAATGTGAAAGTGGCTTGCAGCAGGCAGAACTAAGTATGGGCTAAGAGACAGGAAGTTCAAAGCAGTGTTGAGTGGACAAAGAAATAGAAAGTGTTATAGCATAATTATTCCAGAGACCGACACAAAGCAGTCCCGTGTATCTTTTAGACTGATCTCATTGGAAGGTTCAGGTGACACATGTTAAGGTCATGATGCTTTAGCTGGAGATGGAAAGGGGAAAGAGCGAGCATGAGATGGGAGACAAAGCAAACGATCGTGCGTCCAAGCACACGGTCAGGGACAAGGAGGAAAATCACATGAATGCAAAGATCCGTATTCTTTCTTAAACAATGAAAAAGGCAAATGTTTCAAATCTAGTGAATTAAGCAGAGGTGTGCTTAAGTTGGATTTCTGATGAGGTATTACAATGGAGGTCTGCAAACTTGCTGGCTCCGGCTGTGCAAGGGTGTATACTTCAAGCATTGACTCACCCTCCGACTCCTCTCCCTGAAGTCCAAGCCTGTCCTAGTTGCTGGTCCCTTGGGGGTTTGGAGTCTTTCTCTGTTGTTGCTCTCAACCAAAATAAAGATGTCCATGAACATGGCCACAATCTTGGGGACCCATCTAAGGAAAGAATTAAAAATGAGGCACAGATCAAGGGATCAGGTGCTTAAGAGAAGTGCTGAAGCCCTGTGAAAATGAGCAAAGCTATGGCCTATACAACAGCACAGTAGAGGGGAATAGTCTTTCAGGTCTGAGTAAAGAGGGAAGACAGCGATGGTATTAAAAAGGACTGGGCATGGCGGCTCATGCTTGTCATCCCAACACTTGAGAGACTTAGGCAGAAGATTGTCGTGAGTTGGAGACCAACTTTGGCCACAGAAGCCGTGTCTCAAAAAACTTAAAATAAATAAAACAGTTTTAAAAATGATTATTTCAACAAAAGGCACTCAGAATACAGTGTGTTTCAATCAGTGCTTCAGGCCCTAATTATTTTTAATGTTTCAGTGAAATATTTTAAAAGGAAATTTTCTGAATTCTTTTAACTATACTAACTACACATAAGGTAATGCTTTTAAAAATAAACTTAATTTTTTATGTAATAGAAAACACTGAGAAATATATATATACATATATATGTATTTATGTACATGTACACAAGCATACATATATGTATAGACACACACATATGAAGAAAGAGTGAGGGACTCAGTCTAAATGTAGAAATATATTTCATATGTTCATTGTCTTTGGTTTGATATATGCTTAGCTATTGTGCATTCTAGAAGCAGTTAATTTCCATATAAAGTGTAGTTACTTTCAATTTCACTGTGTCTTGTCTACAGAGGGAACTTTGATTTGTGTGCCCTGGGCAAGATAAGAGCTATGCATAATCTTCTTTAAGGTCCTTTCTGTCATGCACAATCAGTGAGCTCTGGCAGTGATTATAACATGGATATTTAGAAAGGCAGTACCCAATGGGGAAAACATTTTAAAAAATTGCATCAGGAAAGGTTATCAAATCAAAGAAAAATGATCAGAGGGAACCTGGTAGCAATCTTCCTGAATCATGTGCATTTGGATATTAAGGCACAACATATGTTAGTCTGCTCTGGTGAGTATAACAGCTAGTTTTACCAAATAGCAGAAATGAAATTTTAGAATCACACCAAGATATCTGACATCATTCAGCACTTGTATAATAGTTACTGTAAGTGGTAATTATTATCTTTGCGAATTTAAATACTATGTGTACAGTGATAATGGGGCTCACATGAGGGGTGACATGAAATAGCATCAGACCCCACCTCCAATTTTTCTCTTACCTGTTTTCTGTCCTAAGATTTGCTCCTTCGATTCCCCCTTTAAGATATGTACTTTTTAAGGAGAAGAAGGAATTCTCCTTCCTGCAGGGATCAAATCAACTGCTTTTATGGTATCTGCATGTACTATAAACTAACTGCTTTATCCTGTCGCCATTAATGGGAAGAGCAGCAAACTCAGAAGCCTTGACCTCCAGGTGTGTCTTTACACTAAATCACCTCTCTCTGGTGAACCACCCTGAACCGACATAGACTCTCCACTGCCATGAAGAGAACAAGATGCAGAGACTGTGAAGAGTTCTCAGGTGGCATATTAACAACCTGTCACATAAACCTGACCAGCCATACTTCCAGCCACCATTCCAGGGGCTGCTGCCTTCCTGTTACAGCAGCTCATCCGGGAAATAATGGTTGTTTCTTTTGTTGTGCGTATGTGTATTACCAGGGTTGAATACAGTTGCAGGTGTCTGCACATTGTCTCCTGTGAACTGCTACCTTTCCTACCCTCTTTCTATTGGGCTGTTCTTCAAGGTCATTTTATTTCCAACACAAAGATGTCTCTGTAAGGTTCATGCTTATAGTGCTTTGTAAGTACTCTTCTTGTTAAGTGTTTTATTTACTCTAAGATACAACTTTGCTGTTTTTCAACTGACCAGTTTCTAGTAGTTAGTGGGAGCTGTGAGAGTAGAAGATCATATACATCTCACATACCAGAGTTACTTTAGTGTTGGAGTCAGAGACCATATTTCAGAGACTCTCACACATGGTTTCTGCTTAAAGATTAACACAATTCTTATAAATGCTTTCCAGAACAAAGGTCTTTTCATTCTTTGTTCCTTGAAATAATGACTGCATATGCTTTTTTTTTCTTGACAGAGAAATCGATTATCTTGTCATAGTCCAACTCCATTCCTTTCTGTATCTTGCTAATGGCTTCTGAAAGAGCACAAGGTCTTTGCTGTACCCTGTTCATGATCTCACGCCGGGTCAAATAGTGCGGCTGCCACATACACACAAGGTCTTTGCTGTAACCTGTTCATGATCTCACATGCAGTCCTGTCACCCAGCTATCAACCAGCCAAGGTCTTTTTGTTCTTATCCCTTGCTTAATACAACTGAGTTTTGTTTTCTTCTACTATTTCAGTGGTTGAAGTTTTGAGCATCTCACACTAATTGCAGCGATGTTGCGAAGTTACTTGGAGGTGGAGCCACAGTGGGAATTCAGAAGTTTTGTTTACTTGCAGGGTTAATATAAGGTGTATCTGGTACAGAAATTAGAAGAAAATATCATAGTGAACAACTATGTAGCTACCAATTAAAAAACAAGTATATTCCCAATGACAGACCTTGAAGTAAGTCTTTTAAATGAAGATGGCATCTCTGAATACTTTATTTTCTTGGCTTACAGAGATAGCTAGTGACTCAGGAGATGATCTAAACTCCAATTATAAATATCGCTTCATTTGCAAGCATCTCTAATCTGTGACCCACTATGAATGCATGCCAATACAAAATTATATATGACATGGAAATTTCTGATTTATTGGAGACTCAGTTGTGTCATGTGATGTTTTTCTGGAAACTGTCTTATGAGAAGATGTTTTTGATGAAGCAGACCCATGGGGGGATGTTTTGCTCAGAAAACATATGTGGTGTTTTTCTAGAAACTGCCTGGATAAAGGGCATGTGATGTTTTGCTAGAGTGGATGCTTGAGAGAACACTTGATGTTTGGAAAGTGTATAGATATAACCCAGCAGACAGTACATGATGCTGTGTGGCATTGGTTTACCTTGCCACTTTTTGCTGGTCTTCACTGACGACGTTGTGACATTGGTTTGCCTTGCCCTGTTGGCTGATAACATTTGTCATGACTTCATAGAGAGAAACTCACCAAAGAACTTCTGGTGGTGTTCTGGTAGCTTCTTGCCATTTCTGTATACTCAAACTGATCGGCAGAGCCTTGCAGTTTCTTCTGGAACAAACTGCCATTGCTGATTCATGAATGGTGTTTGCAAGTGTCTCGAACTACCACTCCATCATGTGTGTGTGTGTGTGTGTGTGTGTGTGTGTGTGTGTGTGTGTGTGTGTGTGTGTGTGTGTAACCCCTTTGCAAATAGTTGTCAGGTACAAATTTTATATGTGCCAACCAAAATTAAGTTGCAATGTAAAAGGCTGCATACACCTAGAGTGGTAATTCAATTTTTCTTCATTAACTATTAAGGAATGAGCTTGCATCCTGGTTCTAGCAAGATAAATAGAAGCCTTTGCAACAGTTCTTCTGGAAGGATTTCCACTCTGCTCCCCTTTGGACTCTTGGCATGTTGTAGCTACAAAGAGTCCACTGCCATTTAAGAATGAAGCTTATGCTAAGAATAACATGGTTAAGATGTGGAAGGAACCTGAGTGTAAGATCTCCCTGAGTCATTAAACCCCCTAATCTGATAGCTGGCTTGCATCTGCTTTCCTGCTAGAGCCCCTTAGGTGCTTTCTTACAACTTAAAGCATCTAACTAAATGACTGTTTTCCAAACTGGACCAGAAGGATACAGAATTAGTCTAACAAACAGCCTATGCACTTTTTTCCTCGTAGGGTGTGAAGAGATCATGTATTAATTCTGGCACATTGGGGAGTTTTACAGATAGATGGTGCCCTCATATTTTTTCTGAGATAAGATCCCAAGATTCAACTTTGTTACTTACAGACTGTGAATTTGTTCAACTCACTTAAAATCTCTAAGCTTCAGTTTTTCAATTGCAACATAAATGATGGATATCATTATAATTTACATAGGATTTTATATTACATAATCATGGATAACATATTATATTATAAATATGCATGTGATGTGTTTGTGTGTGCATATGTGTGTGTGTGTGTGCATGTAAAAGCTAAAATTGACTACTGATATCTTCTTTAGTCACTCTTTACCTTACTTTTTAAGATATTTCATACAGAACCCAGTGTTAACCAATTGACAAGACTGGCTGCCCAGCTAGCTCCAGTAATCTGCTTGTATCCACACCTCTTGATTTAGGGTTTCAGCTGCATGCACCAATAGCACCCACAGCATCCACAGCACCCACAGCACCCACAGCACCCACAGCACCCACAGCACTCACAGCACCCACAGCATCCACAGCACCCACAGCACCCACAGCAACCACAGCACCCACAGCACCCACAGCACCCACAGCACCCACAGCAACCACAGCACCCACAGCATCAACAGCACCCACAGCATCCACAGCACCCACAGCACCCACAGCACCCACAGCACTCACAGCATCCACAGCCTCTACAGAATTCTGGGAATCCAAACTCAGGACCTCATGACTGTACAGCAATCCCTTAACTGATTGTCTCCACCCCTATTGTCTATCTTATACACACTCTCATTATTTCTCAGTTTCCATGTGGGCACTACAGCCATGAAAAGTATTAGAAGATGACAAGACAAAACAAAACAAGTGCCATACATATGTGGCAGGTTTGTTAGAGAATCAAGTAAGATATTATGTGGCGAATGTATATTACTTTTACTGACTTATAACATTAGTAATAATGGTTTCTTCGAACCTAAGAATCCATCGATTGTGAGACATGCAGAAAGAACAATTGTTCCAATTAAGTTCTCTACATATTACACAACTGCTGTGTTTGATCTTGAGGTAGTTGTTGTCATTGTTGTTGTTGTTGTTTCTCCATATATTTCAAAGAGTTCAGCAATAGTTCCTTCTTTTACACTGGCTGGCATGTGATAAGTCTCTGTATCTTAGAGTGGTGGGGAAGACAGAACTGAGCCTTAGTTACTGGCAGAACCTTCCTTAAATTCCACAAAGCAGGTGTCTGCTGCTTTGCTGTAAGCAGAGATGTTCTAGTAGGAGTCTAGAAGACAGTAGAGCCTCAAGTAAGACAAACAACAAAAATATGTAATTGTGAGGCTTCAGGCAGAAGCAGGGAGTTTATTAGCAACTGTACCAGGGGCCTTCCTTTGATATTTTGGCAAAGATTTTGGCTGGTTTCTACCCATGTCCTAAGAACTTGCCTGGGACTAAATTTAAAAGTAATGAACTAGTTCTGTTATGAGGGATATTTTAAGTCAGCATAACATTAAGTCTGTGTCATAGTTATTAGTGATTGCTCTTATACATGTCTCCAGGTAAAAGGCAACACGTAAGTTAACAAACACAATATACAGTTTGGGAAGGGAAAAGACCACAAGAAGCTTGGTGTTTTAGCCAAAGCTCCTGCTAAGTGGGAGGCTGTAGTTATTAAGGAAATTAGCTCCATAAAGAAAAGCTTTCTGCTCTCAGAGTAAGACTCTACCCACTAAGCTTCCTATTTGTGAAGAGAACCTAAAGGGTTTGCTGCTCCTGGAAAACAAAAGCTGCTGCAAATATAATCCAAGGAGACAAGAATTCAACCTAAGTCAGCAGTTGAATGTGGTAGTTCATGTGGCACCAGTCTTGGAGACATAAATAACCCATATGTGAGGGGTTCTGTGGATTCTTCCTCCATGATTCCAGAAAGCATTTAAGGTCAGGCAATGTGTGACATGACTGGAGTCCCTATGAAATGTCATTGAATGAATTCATGAAAGTTAAGCCTGGGCTGTGGTAGAAACACCAATATGTTGGAGATGCCAGAGCCATAAAAGACATCTGCTAAAGAAAGCTGCATACATGGCGTGGAGCCAACCCAAGAGATAACAAAGCTAGGGATGGGTGCCTTCTGAGGTCTTTGAAACTGAAGTGTGGATGCCCTGGATAGAACTACAGGATATGTTGTTTGTCCTGATGGATTTGGTCTTGCTTTGAGCCAGTATTTTCTCATTATGCCTCTTTTACTCCCTTTGGAGGTGGTAATGTATATTTTATGTCATTGTATGATAGAAGTATGTGATGCACCTCACTACTAAGATTGTCATGCATATCCGGATAACTCCTCTGAGCTGGTGCAAAATGGGGGACTCCCTTTTCTTAGTGGGGCTTCTTCTTCTCTGCCTGATTTGGGGAGCCTGACCCTCAGTCTTCTACCTGAGGAATTTTACATAGTCCTTGGCAAACCAACAAATTTAACACACACCCCCATAAGAACCTATCTAGCAAGTACCTGGGATTCCTGGAATGCCTCTCCATACAAATAAGGCATTCGTAGTGCTTTAAACTCCAGCTCATGGAGCTTCATCCTAAGAAGAGTCCCTTCCCAATCTCCAAGGATCATACAAGCCCTGGATGACCTCAAATAGAGTTTACTCTTACAAGCTCACAAGCTAAGATCCTCTAAGAGCAGCCAGACCAGGATCCTGTAGACCCTACCGGTTCCAGACTTTGCTTCATCCTTCCAGCCTGGTGTGAAACTGAGGACACCTAACCACAGCTGGAGCCCAGCATGCAAACCACATGTGATGATTTTTTTTTTTATATATAAGCAGTGTCACAGTTAAAGTTAAGATTGCCCTGAGTCTCAGAAGAGATTTGAAGCTTTTGATAATAATAACAACAATAATCTACTTTTTAAAAAGATATCAATTTCCCTAAATGAATCAGAATGTGGGAGAGTGAGAGAGTGCTAGAGAGATGGCTCCGTGGCTGAGATCTCACAGCTCTGGCAGATAACCTGAATCTACTTCTCAGCACAGACATTAGGTAGCTCAGAACCACATGCAACTCCAGCTACAGGGAACCTCATACCTTTTCTGGCCCTCATGGGTACCTGAATATACATGGTACACACACACACACACACACACACACACACACACACACACACACACACGCTAAATAATAAAGAAAGTAAATGAAACATATTAAATTTGGTGGACAGAAAAGTAGACATTTTCTTGTGCCGTGAGTGCTAATTTTCATGGAGGACAGCTCTGAAGCCATTCAGACTTTCTTTTGTGCTTGGGTACTTGACAGAATAATTTCTTTGACCCTAATTTTCTCCTCTAATAGTGAATACAGACTAATAGAGGTAATGAGGTGTAGACAATATTAGCAACTAAACCAGGATTCTCAGGGGGAAAATGCATCGCAGGGTTGTTTGTGACTACAGGTATTCCCTTCTTTATTCCAGAGCCAGGTGTTGCCTGGGACCATGGCTTTGAAGAAAAGGGAATATTTTCTCTGAGGGAGGAGAAGTTTTATTTTCAAGACAGGGTCTTTTTATGTAAGCCTGGTTGTCCTAGAACTCACTTTGTAGACCAGGCTGGCCTTGATCTCACAGAGATTGGCCTGCCTCTATCTTCTCAGTGTTGGTATTAAAGGCATGAACTACCACCACCTGGAGAGAAGAAACTTTTTTCACTTCTCCAAAACAAAAAGAAAATGTGACAGATAGCCATACAATGGAAAGAGGAAAAAGAGAACAGGAAACTTGAGGTTCCTTAGAGGCAGAGATCCAGTGTTAAAATGAAGAAACTGCTGCTTGTCCTAATGGTGTGTTCTCCATAATGTATATAGTACTCCAGAAAATCATCATTAAAATCTGCTAACCCCACAAATATTTGCTGTTAGTGGTTTTTAAGTATAATTTCTGAGGGAACAGAAACAGCCATAGAACAGGCAAAGGTTGACTCCGTGCAAAGGAGAGGCTGGTGGCAACGGTGAGAAATTAAAGTCTAACCCCTTTCTTTCCCCCTGGGCTCAGGCAGACTATAGAAATCACACACTGGACAGGAGACAGCATGCTCACTCCATACACACTTACAGACAGCTTGTGTGCTAGACACAGGTCTGAGTACCAGAGACAAATGAGCATAAGGATAAGGGAGACAGAAAATAACCAGAGACAGATAAACATGATCTGTTCCTTTCTCAACTACTAGGAAGAAAACTAAGGATGGGTAAGAAAGTAAAGACAGACAGGGGAAAGTAACTGCCTATCCAGGAAAGTGTATGCGTAAGGCATAACTGCTAAATTCTAGTGCCTGGGGACGGGAGCCATCTGAC
The DNA here is from genome assembly GCA_028551405.1 of Uromys caudimaculatus. Classification (NCBI taxonomy): domain Eukaryota; kingdom Metazoa; phylum Chordata; class Mammalia; order Rodentia; family Muridae; genus Uromys; species Uromys caudimaculatus. The sequence continues at coordinate 38,220,930 of CM052702.1, read as the reverse complement.
TGTGGGTAAGAGGAATATGTGCCATTTTGTCCTATTGACAGTGTCCTTTGCTTTACAGAAGCTTTGCAATTTCATGAGGTCCCATTTGTCTATTCTTGATCTTAGAGCATAAGTTCAGGAACTTTTCCCCCGTACCCAGGTGTTCGAGAGTTTTCCCCACTTTCTCTTCTATTAGATTCAGTGTAACTGGTTTTATGTGGAGGTCCTTGATCCACTTGGATTTGAGCTTGGAAAAGATCTTAACCAATCCTATGTCCGATAGAGGGCTAATATCCAATATATACAAAGAACTCAAGAAGTTAGACTCCAAAAAACCAAATAACCCCATCAAAAAATGGGGAACAGAGCTAAACCGAGAATTCTCAACTGAGGAAATTCGCAGGGCTGAGAAGCACCTAAAGAAATGCTCAACATCCCTAGTCATCAGGGAAATGCAAATCAAAACAAGTCTGAGATTCCACCTCACACCACTCAGAATGGCTAAGATCAAAAACTCAGGCGACAGCAGATGCTGGCGAGGATGTGGAGAAACAGGAACACTCCTCCACTGTTGGTGGGACTGCAAGCTCGTACAACCACTCTGGAAATCATTTTGGCGAACCCTCAGAAAAATGGATATAATACTACCTGAGGACCCAGCTATACCTCTCCTGGGCATATACCCAGAAGATGCTCCAACATGTAATAAAGACACATGCTCCACTATGTTCATAGCTGCCATATTTATAATAGCCAGAAGCTGGAAACAACCCAGATGTCCCTCATCAGAGGAATGGATGCCGAAAATGTGGTATATCTACACAATGGATTACTACTCAACTATTAAAAACAATGACAATGAAATTTGCAGGCAAATGGATGGAACTTGAAAATATCCACTTATCAGTGAGTACATACCTTGTTCCTTCTTTTGTGAGTGAGTTACCTCGGTCAGGATGATATTAGCCCAAAAGTTCAGAATGCCCAAGTTTCACTTAACAGTAACCGCTGGACTGAGAGTGAGGTCCCAGATGGAGAAGTTGGAGGAAGGTCTGAAGGAGCTGAGGGAATTTGTAGCCCCATGGAGGGAGCAAGAATGTCAGTGGGCCTGCTCCCCCCCCCCCCGGTCGTCCTGGTGTTTGGACCACCAACCAAAGAATATACATCTATGGACCCATGGTTTGGACCACATATGTGGCAGAGGATGACCTCGATGGCCATCAGGGAGAGAGGAGAGGCCCTTTGGCCTGAGGATGTTAGAGGCCCCAGTAAAGGGGAATGTCAACCGGGAATAT
>CM052702.1:38168443-38203128 GCA_028551405.1 Uromys caudimaculatus | reverse complement strand
AAAAGAACGAACATAGTATGTACTCACTGATAAGCGGATATTAGCCCACAAGTTCAGAATGTCTAAGTTTCACTTAACAATAACCGCTGGACTGAGAGTGAGGTACCAGATGGAGGGGTTGGAGAAAAGTCTGAAGGAGCGGAGGGAATTGGCAGCCCCATGGAGGGAGCAAGAGCGTCAATGGGCCTGACCCTCCCCTCGGTCGTCCTCTAGTTCAGACCACTAACCAAAGAATACACATCTATTGACCCATGATTTGAACTACATATGAGGCAGAAGAATCACCTCGATGGCCGCCAGGGAGAAAGGAGAGGACTTTGGGCCTGAGGGTGCTAGGGGCACCAGTAAAAGGGAATGTCAAGGTGGGAATATGGGAATGGGTGGGCGGGTAGGTGGGAGGAGGAATTCCCTCACAGAGGTGGGGAGGGGGAGGGGACACGGGGTTTCTAAAGAAAAGGGGAATCATCGGAAATGTAAATAAAATATCAAAAATAAATTAAAAAAAAAAAAAAAAGAAGTCTCTAGATGAGAAACATCAAGGCTCCTCCTTAAGCCTCAGTAATATTCTGGCTCTTGTCTGGCTTCTTATGACCAAGTTAAGGTCCACCTCTATGTCCCAAGGGTCTCTGGCAGAGTTCTACACCACTTAATCACTTGGGTCAGTTTCAGGTCCAAAGCCTTCTACCTAAGCATGGTGTTTGCATCTGATCCCAGATACTTATTAAACATCTTGATGCCAGACCACATCCATTTTACCTGTAAGACTTTCTTCTTGGGCTCACCTCATGCTGCGACATATTCTTGATGTCAGCTAACTGTGCCTTTGTTTTCTGTGCCTCTCCAGAGGCTCCATCTTTTCTCATAGGTACATCTAGACCATAGAAACTGTCCTCCCCATCACTGTCTCATCTCCTACCAGAGAGCCCAGTGGTTATCAACTTGTGGGTTATGACCCCTTGTGATCACATATCAGATATTTACATTATGACTTATAACAGCTGTAGGAAAATTACAGTTATGAAGTAGCAATGAAATAATTTTATGGTCAGGGGTCACCACAACCTGAGGAACTATATTAAAAGGTCATAGTATTAGGAAGATCAAGAACTAAAGATTCCTAAGCCCAGTGCCACCAGAGCATACACCTAAAGACAATGTGATTTTTTTCTTGACCATTGCTCAGAACTTTTCTTATGCCTTCGTCTACATTGCTTCTATGAACAGCTTATGTCATACATAATCAACTGTGTCATTACTGTTCGCCCGGCTACTTCCGCAGCTCGACTACCTGGCAGGCACATGCTCTATTCCATCTTACACACCAAGCCTCTCCATACTTCTGAACCTCACAGACATACAATTATGTGAGATGGTAGAGTTGGAGGACAGTCATACCTCAGACATTCTCAGTGTAACAATATGCAACTGCTCCAGTTGTCTGCTTCTTTAGCCCAAGAAAATAGCTATGGGATACTTTATTGATTAGCAATCTCATGTTACAAAATTCTGTCCCTCTGCCAATCACCTCTCTATCCAGACAAAAGAAGACAGAGCACCATTTTACTTTATCTAAGTCAATCCTGGAGTAAATTGATGCGGAAATTCATCAGCTCACTGCAGTAGGGGATGGTGCATCTTTTCTGCCTATGTCATCCCATGTTTGATCGTTGTCTTTGGAGCATTCAGCTAAAATTGCAGCTGATTTTGGCATAGTATGTAGCATGGTGATAATGATACAGTCATGCTAAAATGCTGATGACCATATAAACTGCAAGGATGTATAGCATAAAAGTTAGAATAATAGATCCACTTTCAAACACACAATTGAACTGCATAATACCAAGCTAATAATTTCTATGTGGGCTGAGTCTTGTCCTCCTACTATGGGGACATGACTAAATGATATAAAGTGTAGCATGTACCAGGTTCATATACAAAGTGCCTTTTAAAAGAATATAAATAATGATGACAATTTAGCCTCTATAAGCTTTTAGGAGCAGTGTTCTCTTTCTTCTTCTTTGGTGTTGATTAATTCAAAACCATTTACTGACTACCTTAAGTGTGTGAACATTAAACCAAGTCTTGTGGGGAATACGAGGCTGTAAAACAGTGCCTGCTGACTAAAGCTTGTAATCCAAGAAAGGATTAGATGTGGCCCCAAACGAGCAACAGAGCAGACAGGAGAGCTACAGACAAATGCTGTGGGAGGTTGTGGGCAGTAGGAGGGCATGAGTCTCAGACAGAAACTTGAAGTGCTTGGACAACGATGGGCACAAAGTCCCAAATGTGCCTATTTTTGACCCATACAAAGGATTCTCTCAACTGGAAAAAATAGTACTATGAAACATGCCAACCAAGTAATTTTTTATGCTTCTGCTATTTATGATTCTGCCAGAGATGTTTAATTGTGTGGTATACTTTAAGGCTGTTCAAGAGATCCTTGCAAGGCAGCTTTATAGGTACTCATTAATTCAGCCAACCTAAACGAGCCGTAAATGAAACTGACAAATGCTATTATCCTACTTGCTGAATTTTTCTTTTTCTCTGGCAGATTATAGCTTGAAGACCTCAAAATTCCTGAGACCGAGTACAGAGGGAAGGGGCCACAGATAATTAGTGTGGACTGCAGCTCAAGCCATTTCCTTTTCATATTTAATGTGTAGTAAAAGCCACTGGAATACCCAGTCCTGAGGCTAGGATTCAGGAGTCTTGATGCCCTTGAAAGGCATCAGGTTTAATTATCTCCAGCCCTATGCTCCCTTGCTGGTCTCTAGGTGGAAGTGCGGAAATGACTAGGCCCAGAGAGGAGGTAACTTCTTTCCCTACTTCTCCCAGATAGGGAGAGTTATCCTGACCTTGTGTGTGTGTGTGTGTGTGTGTGTGTGTGTGTGTGTGTGTGTGTGTGTGTGTGTGTGTGTGTGTGTGTGTTTGTGTGTGTGTGAGAGAGAGAGAGACAGAGACAGAGACAGAGACAGAGACAGAGAAGAGAGAGAGAGAATCAAAACACCTCCCATTCTCCTGTTAATTGTCCTGCTCTTCCTGGCCTACTGTCACCCTTCTCCTGCCACCCCTAGCTCAGCACCCAGGAATGTGGAGTATAGGTGCCCAAGTTCTGTGAGTCTGAAAGGCAGTATACTTTCTTATGGGGCAGATTCTGAGCCAGCTGACATCAGACAAAGATGTTTAGAAGACAGACATGGCCCTGCTCTCCCAATATTGACTTCTGTGTAGCCCAACACAGTCATTCGTTGAGGAGAAGCCTTAGATAGCAGAGTTATGCACACACTTTTTTTTTTTTTTTGAAGGAAAACACAGCATGCATTTCAAGGCCAATTATAAATGTAAAAAGCAGTTACTTAGAGAATAACCAGAGAAAACAGGCTTGAGGAATTCTGATAATCAATTTAGGACTGTCTGCCCCATCTACAACAGTCACAACCAATGTTAAACTTGTGTTTGAGGCCCTGTGTACCGCCTGTTAGCTCACATACAGCACATTGGAGTAACATGGGCAAAGACAGACAGCTGTAAGAAGTCCTGAGTGATTGAGAGTGTTGAGTGGTGACTGGAGGACCCATCTGACTATTGCCAAACTATATAGTAGTCAGCAATGTTTTCACTCTCCCAGAGGCATAGATATTTAAAGGGAAGGTTTAAGACATGTGCAGAATTTGAAGCAATAAATGTTGAATGGCTAAATTTAAGCTAATACAGGATGGCCCTATACACACAATATTTGCCATATGGTCATCTGAAGATTGAGTAGGTATGTAAACACAGCACCAGTGTCATAATCTTGATATCAAATGCTAAAATAGTTGGCCCTAGAAGAATCTCTCCCCTCTCCCTCTTCTTCCCCCTCTCTGTGGGAGTCTGTGGGGGTCTGTGGGGGGGAGGAGTGGGTGGTATCTTATCAAGGGACATGATAAAGTGTAATTTCCAGCAGATTCAAAGATCTGAATTAGCAAGCACTTTTGGTAAGTACAGGTGGATTGCCGGTCCTTCACAGAGTGTCTGCTGCTCTGCTGGTTGCCTCTGCATTTGTTCTGCACCCGAGTTCCTTGCCAGGTGCATCAGAAATGCCACTTGGGTTTTAGACTGTTTGGCGGAGCCCTGAGTATCTGCTTTGATTACAAATAACTTATTTCTTTTCTCATCTGTGGCCACTAATGGGCTTCAAGCGCCCTTTGTTAAGAATTCCCTTATGACCAGGGAGCTGTTTCCTCATTTCAGACTGCCTTCCCTTCCAGCCCTCAGCAGACCTAGCTCACTTCTCGGCTTCCCTTCCCCACCATCTAACAAACTCGTGCTTATGTCTTCTCAGAAATGTCTCCATAAGTAGTTTATGAATATTTCTTTTCCTGCACCTCAAAAATATTACTAGGTACTGTTGTTTTGGTGGGGGTAGATTTTGTGTGTGTGTGTGTGTGTGTGTGTGTGTGTGTGTGTGTGTGTGTGTGTGTGTGTGTTAAAAGGTTGTAGACAAGTTAAAACTCACTTCACAACATCAGTATGGGTTTTTTGGCATCAAAGACTGTGTTGGAACCTTGAGGAGTGTTCCCAGGAGGCTCTATTACCAAGCTTTGCATCTTTGCATCTCTCTAGGATACATCAAGACTTTTCCACTCAGAATTACTATACCCAACTAAGGTCTATAAAGTTTAAAGCGTGGAAATAGCAGTTACCTTTGTGATCAGACACATGTGTGGTCATGAGGCTGTAAACAAGTGGCAGGTAGATTCAAAGAGAATCTAAGCATGGCTCTGCAATCATATGCAAACCAAACTCTAAGGACTTAGACCAGGGACTAAGCCTCAGTTTCTCTCTCAAGGACAATACTGTGGGGCTCTTCCACACAGTGTTTAAAATTCAACCGATATTCACAGTGCAATTTTCCTGTAGAATCTTGTAACATGTTATTATAAGTATATATAAGTATTATATAATACTGCTGAAATACTTATGTTTTAAAGGAAATCCAAACAGTGAAGGCGTGTATGTACTTTTGGGAGCAACCCCAGAGGGGGTATGCATGTTGTTTGTGTTATCTGGGCTCAGAGGTCAGTCTCTATTGTGAATTTTCACCCCAGAGATCTGTAGAAAACCCTGTGCAAACACCTCCCTCCCTCATTAACCCTAGCTTGAACATATAGACAGGGCTAGCTTCTCACTGTGTATCCTATGAAATGGGCAGAGCTCAGTGGGCCTAATCTGGGGTGTGTTTCATTTCATCTATAAAATGAGATGGCCAACATCAAATCTTGTATTACTCAATTTGAATTATAAAACTGTTATCACCTTTATTGGATTTGGAACATCAGGCACTAAAGGTATTTTATTTTGTGTGTCTAAAGCTATAACTCATTTGTTTTTCCAAATGTTTAACCTGTCTCACATCCCCTGGGATCTGGGAGACTGGTCCTTACCTGATTAAGACTCTTGGATGTTCCAAACTTGTAAGTTCATTGTAGAAAAGGCAAGAGTCTACAAACCAGCTCCCAATCTTGATCTCATAAAGTCTGTAAAAATCTTGCACTTTTAAAGTTTTTTCTTCTTCTTGACCAAAACAATTGCCCTATTTCCCTGAATCCCAAATGTGCCTTGTATCTCTGTATCCAATATATATTTACCAGCCATTCCTGTGAAGCGTAAATGCTAATTCAGACAATCATAAATTTGTGCTTAATAGACTGTCGTGTTAACTGAGCAGGAGCTGTGATCCTCGGGGAATGTGAAGGAGCATGAGTATTTTGAAGAAGGGAGACATTTACACTCAGGATCCAGTGTCCAGAAAGAGCAGATTAAAATGGAAGGGAGCAAGGAATGTTCCAGACCAACTTCCCTAGACCCAGGAGACATGAAAAAGGAGCTGATTCTGCTCCAACTGTAACTGTTTACACTTTATTGAGACACTGGTATACTCCAAAAATGTGACATGATTTTTGCGTTTCCAAATTCATATAGCACAACAGACTCTAGGTATGTACATATGATCGAAAGTCTTATTAGAGGGGAAAGGAATTGGACTCCTCGGGTTCAGGAACCGGGACCTACCTTGAGATGGCAATAAAACCATTGCTGGACCCAGCCAGGCTGCCTGGCTCATACATCTCACGGTCTTTCCACTGTTGCTCTGTGAGATCCAGAAGGAATGGCTCTCTGGAGACAGAACGTTTGCAGTGTCCACTTTCAGCTTTGCCAAGTGTACTGGCTGGCTTTGTGTCAACTTGACACAGCTGGAGTTATCACAGAGAAAGGAGTTTCAGTTGAGAAAATGCCTCCATGAAATCCAGCTGTAAGGTATTTTCTCAATTAGTGATCAAGGGGGGAGGGCCTCTTCTGGGTGGTACCATCTGTGGGCTGGTAGTCTTGGGTTCTATAAGAAAGCAGGCTGAGCATGCCAGGAGAAGCAAGCAAGCCAGTAAGGAACATCCCTCCATGACCTCTGCATCAGCTCCTGCTTCCTGACCTGCTTGAGTTCCAGTCCTGACTTCCTTTCGTGATGAACAGCTATTGGAAGTGTAAGCACAATAAACCCTTTCCTCTCCAATGTGCATCTTGGTCATGATCTTTGTGCAGGAATAGAAACCCTGACTAAGACAAATTGGTACCAGGAGTGGGGTATTCCTGTGACAACCTGACCATGTTTTGGGGAGGACTGTGGAAGGACTTTGGAACTTTGGGGTGTTCTGTGGGATGTTGTGTAGGAGCTTGGAAGATAACGTTGAGAACAGTGCAAAAGATGGAGGCCTGGCTTGTGAAATTTCAGAGGGAAGATTAAAGACTCTTATCCGGGCCATTGCTAGTTTGATTTAAGATTCTTTGGTTTTGGTTAGCTGGGGTTGAAGAAATCAGCTGTAATTAACAAGATACCAGAACTACTAAAGCAAAACCATTGCATTGCTGAGACTATTGATGATGATTAGCTGGAGCTAAGATATTAGCAGTGATTAAGAAGAGACCAGCATCATTGGGGTGAAATCTTCTGAGAAGTATTTTCTGAGAGCACAGAGGCTGCGTTCCAGACATAGCCAGTGTTGTACCTTGTGCTGTGGCTGGACTTGGTAATGTGTAAGAGTCACCCAGGTGGTACTGGTTTTGGAGGCATGAAGGAGTCATGAAGAGCAGCTGAGGCCTGGGCACTATGAGAGGCCATGGAAGGCCACTGGTGAAGGTGCGGCCTCAGTTGCAATTGATGGCCCAGGACTGAAGGGGTCATGCAAAGGAGGTGAGGCTTAGCACCATGAAGAGAGCCTATGAGAGGCTGTTGGTGAGGCCTAGTTGCAGCGGAAGACAGCAGTGTTTTGGAGATGCCAGTAGCACGAGATAACCACCAAGAACAGCAACAGCAGTGGAGTACAGGCATCTGGAGCCTAGAAGACAAGGTGTGTGCTACAAAGGGCAAAGCTAGAGAAGTGACTCAAGCCCTTGGAGGAATCCAGAAGATCATGAGTGGATACCAGACATTGAATGGTTGGAGTTTGATTTTGCTTTTAATTGTGACTGTGCCCTGATATATTTTCCATCCTGAAGAAAGAAGGTATTTTAGTGGAACCCACAGTTAAGAGACTTTGAATTTTTAAAAGACTTTGGATTTTAAGAGATTGGATATTTAAAAGGGATTGAAATGTTAATATGTAAGAATTTGCAAAGACTGTGGGACTTTTAAAGTTATTTAGATCTTGGTGATGAGTAAGAAAGTAAGGGTCGAGGCTTAATGGTGATGTGTTTGTGTGTCAAGTTGACAAGGGGTCAATTGTACTGGCTGCTTTTGTGTCAACTTGACACAAGCTGGAGTTATCACAGAGAAAGGAGTTTCAGTTGAGAAAATGCCTCCATGAGATCCAGCAGTATGGCATTTTCTCAATTAGTAATCAATGCAGGAGGGCCCTTTGTGGGTGGTACAATCCCTGGGCTGGTAGTCTTGGGTTCTATAAGAGAGCAGGCTGAGCAAGCCAGGGGAAGCAAGCAAGCCAGTAAGGAACACCCCTCCATCGTCTCTGCAACAGCTCCTGCTTGAGTTCCAGTCCTGACTTCCTTTCATGATGAAGTGTAAGCTCAATAAACCCTTTCGTCCCCAACTTGCATCTTGGTCATGATCTTTGTGCAGGAATAGAAACCCTGACTAAGACACTAGGATAACCACAGGGACACTGAGCACCAAAGGAAATACATAAAAAGAATTCAAGCATTGAAACTTTCAGAGTCTTATAAAGGACAAAGCTTAGTCTTTGTCAGAGATCTAACAAAAAGGACAATTTCATGTCTTCTGGCTTTATTCTGTTCACTTGCTGTGGGCACACTCCTGGATCTCCAGCACAGAACAGAACGGAAGCACGATAACATCAATTCAATGTGCATAACACAAGACAAATCAATTCCTTAGATGGGAAAGAGGGGGAAAATTCAGCATTCTCTTAAACAGAGGAGGAAAAAACTCAAGCCGCATTTGTATTTACCAGTAAGATGCTTTGCCTAGAATATAAAATATGCTCAATAAATGCCCACCTTTACCACCAGCATAGTTCTCTTTTAAAAGTTACTGTGTCTTCTGGCATCTCTTCACCTGTGACAAAAATATCTATAAAGTAAAAGAATACAAAAGTTTCATATCCATTTAAAAAGGAAAACTCAAATAGACATATAATCTATCACATGCAACAAAATAATACACCAATTAAAGACAAGTCTTGTGAATGAGAATTGAACAAAATAATTACTGTTTAGTGCATGTCACATTGCCAGAAACAGAAAAACTGGTGCTGGGAAGAATGCAAAAGATCCATTGTCTCCGCCCAGCTAATTGCCTCTGGCTCTGAATTACAATTTTTAGCAACTAACAATCCAAGCAGTCCACTCCTATTGAAGAGGTCATAATACTGCTCTCTGCACTGAAATACCAATGTCTCAAATCCTCGAAAACAGCAGAATAGGAAAAATGAAAGTTGCAGCTAGGTAAGAAACAGAAAGGTCCCAAACAGCTAGCACCAGGACCAGCAGTAAAGGAGCAGGCTTCTCAGATGTCAGAAGAGCAGCCAAGTACAGGAGATATGGCTGCCCCTGTACCACAGCTGCTAGGCACTTGCCCCAGGGCAAGGAAGAAGCTAGAACAGGGTTTAGCAAGAAACCTACCAGCTATATATCTCACATCCCAACAGGCCGGCGCCAGAGCAACAGTCTGTCTGCTGTTCCAGTCAAGGGAACAAATGAAGAGGAGAAAATGACAGAATAATAAACCACCAATAAAACCGGAAAACCCAAACCAAAAACATAACCTAAGAAACTGGCATTCCCAATCACATCCTAGAAGGTACAGGATTTATGGAATAATAGCCCAAAATGTCCTCAAAAGACCAATCCCGTTAGAATAGCAGTAGTTGGATTGTAGTGTTTAACTGTGACTGTGCCTGTCTGTCTTAAATTACAGAGAGGGAGTAATCAATTCCACCCACTTATAAAATCTATACCTAATAGAAAATAATGATAAAAAGGCCAGAGATAGTCTGCTTAAAGACAGAAACAGATGGAGTGTTCATACTGGACAAACAAAACCAACCACAAGCATAATGCAAAGTAATTCAAAACAAGAGAAAATAATAGTTCGTGTTGGTAAAAGGTAAAACTCATAACAAGCACATTCTATATATGTAGTACAGCTGTGTCTCTGTCCGTCCAACATAGCATCATTATAAATTCTATCACTGCTGAGGTTCTGTGACTTTCCTCATCCTATTAGTAAAATTTTTCCAATTCTAATTAAAGAAACCAAGTTAGACACATTGTGTACCTACTGTATATCAAAACAATAAATTAATAACGAAAGTTAGTGCAGCAATGAAAACTTTAAAACTTTTGATAATAGCAAACACAAATGTCTCCAACCTGGCTCTCTTGAAATGAGCTGATCAAAACAACAGTATCTGCAATGTTTGTTAAGCAAAAATTGACGCAATGGTTTCAATGCCGAGAAAACAGATTCTAACTAAATCCTTCAACTCAGTACTTTAGAGGAGAACAGCAATAACGGACTGGGTGTGTAAGGTGTGTCCCAGCATTAGCAAGAGGAGGGAAAGGAAAGCTGCCAGGGCCACGGTGGCTCAGGGTATGTGCCAACAGAGCAAACCCTCAAAGATGGTAGAGAAAGTCTATCAGCACTGCAATGACAATGGTGGGTTGTACTGCTCAATCTTAATCCTGAAAATATTTTGACAAGATGTAAGCATCCCTTCTAAGATGTAAGTTACTAAAATTGATTCAAGAAGGAGTCAGAGTCAGAGGAACTTACCACTCCAACTGCAAGGGAACAACACTGGCTAGGGGGCCACCCCTGAGTTAATGCTATATAAATTGTTCCAAAGACCAGAAAGATATAGATAGCAACATAATTTTATAAAGCTAAATCTGGTACTTTAGTACTCAAACAAAAAGAAATGGCATTTCCTTTTTGATATATCCCCCAAACCTTAACTAAATTGCTAGGAAGATAAATTTAAAGTTATGTTAAAAATCAGCCAAGCAAGCTTGATCCTCAGAATTCACAGAAATATTAGATTCACTAAGAAGGAAATCACACAAGAAATAAAAGATATTAAGAGAGATCTTAATATTGTCCTTTTTCCATTAGAAAACTAGAAATTAAATTCTAAGTATTCTTCAGTCACCAAAGAACATCCCATTTCAGTATGAAATACTAAAGACATCTCTGTTAAAATAAAAGCAAAGCAAAAAATATCTGCTATACATGGTATTGTGCCAAATTACTCTTTGAGTCCATGACAATAAAATAAGAAGAAAAACAGAACTTATGCGCTCAAGAGATAGCTCAGCAGTTAAGAGTGCTTGGTGCTCTTGCAGGGGATCTGGGTTCAGTTCCCAGGAGCCATGCTAGGTAGCTCACAAGCATCCCAGTTCTGAGGATCTGTGACCCTCTTCTGGCCTCTTATAGCACTAGGCATGTCTGTGGTGCGCATACCTGCATGTAGGCAAAAGACTCATGAACAGAAAATAAAAAATAAATAAATAAGGACATTTCTAAAAAGTAGCAAACATTTCCAAGCATGAAAAACAGAAGACTAATCGTTTATTGGCATGATTTGTAGGTCAAACATTGAAAGAAATCCTGTCCAATATCAACGAGAGCTCAGCTAGCTAGTTCTTTACAAAACTATACTTTATTATTAATGGCTCTTGCACACGCATGCAATTGCCAGTCAGGAAATGAAATGCAAACTGTCAGTAACACACTAAATTCCTGCTCTTTGTGGTTTGTGATCTGCTGCAGTGTTGAGGTCCTCCTCTCAATCACTGTGGCCACCCACTCAGGTGGCTGTCCACTCCCCCCTGCATGACAATGACACTATTCTTTTATTTCTTGTGTGTGTGTTTTTTTCCCACAAAATTCCAGTATCCTTTCCCCTGCCCTGTCTCTTCCAGCCTTTTTAGAAACCTCATTTTGTGAAATCTTTCCTGTTGAGCTTTTCACCATCACAACCATTTGCTTCTACTAATTATATCAATATATAAATATAAATTTTTAAATCTTTCACATATTCTCATACCTCCTGTTCTTTCCCTTTAGATCCTATTTACTTTGTCCTTCACTATTGCTGCTTCTTCTTCTTCTTCTTCTTCTTCTTCTTCTTCTTCTTCTTCTTCTTCTTCTTCTTCTTCTTCTTCTTCTTCTTCTGAATAAATCTGGACCATAAACACGCCACACAGTTGTACTTGTGGTCTCCAAGCAGAAATAATCCTGGATCCCAGCATGACTCACCAATCCGCACCTGTATGAGACATATTTAACAGCAATATTTTCACTGCTTCATACTTCAGTCCTGCCAAAGACCTGCTCATCTCTAGCTGTAGAAGCCATTTGAAGAGCCTGTCTCTTGTGGAGGTCCCAGCCACATCACAACCTTCTGTATCCTCAGAAGAAAAGACAGCTCAGTGGAAACAAGTAATGGTGGCTACATGGGAGCAGATTCCTGTGATGACATCAAGAGGAACCTCAATACTCACCTGCGGTAGAAACACTGCCAGTTTCCAGTGTCAGAGGAACTTGCCTTTATTCTTGTTTCTAAAGCTGGTTGAAGAGTATGGTAGAATTTTCAGATGCTTTCATGAAAGCTCATCAGATGAGGACTTTGGCAGGATAACAGGCAAGAGTTGGACAAAGGTTGTGCAATAGTCATTCTGTTACATAGACAACGTTTGCTTTTTAACTCTACACAAAATTCTCTATTCATCTGATGGCCAACATACAGGGTAAAGGAAACCTAATGCTGTGCTATGAAGACGACTGACTATATCACTTTAAACTGGTTCAGAACTTGGCTCTATGTCTGTCTCTGTTAAGAGTAGCACAAGACACTGTGCCTAACATATCCTTCAGTAGGCCTGCATTTTAGAATTGCCCTAATGCTGTCAGGAAAGCAATTTTGCCTTCAGATAACCTCATCAATGCTGGCGAGGGATTCAAAAGCAGAGTAACTAGTCTTGGTTCCCCAATTTTCTATACACCATTAAGGTAACAGTCTGAGTTTCTTTTGTTCAGTTATATTTGAGAAAGGCAGTGTGTTTTGGTTAGTCACAGGATGACAATGTCATAGTTTTTGTCAATTTGACACAAACCTAAACGCACTTGGGAAGAGGGAATCTCTATTGAGGAATTGCTCCATTAGGTTGGTCTGCATGCCTCTATGAGGCATATTTTTAATTGCTAACTAGTGTAGGAGAGTCCAGTCCACTGTGGGCGGTGCCATTCCTAAGCACAGTAGTCTGGATGGTATAAGAAAGATGGTTAAACAAGCCATGGAGAGTAAACAAGTAAGCAGCACTCCTCCATGGTCTCTGTCTCAGTTTCCGCTCCAAGTTCCTACCTCAAGTTTCTGTCTTGGCTTCCCTCAATAGTAGACTGCTAAATAAATTCTTTTCTCCTCAGTTGATGTTGGTTAGTGTTTAATCATAGCAATGAAAAGCAAGGATAGACCGAGCGTCAAAAAGAAAAAAATATTGTAAAAGTGGGAGAGAAAGAGGTGCCAGGCATTGTAGCATATTCCTATAATCTAAGCAGTCAGAAGTCTAAAGCAGGAGGATCACAGGTTCAAAGCCAGTCTGGGCTACACAATGAATTCCAGGCCAGTCAGCTACATAGTAGATCCTGTTTCAAGAATATAGTTGAATAACAGTACACCACATGATTTTTACATTGGTTATATGTTAAAATTTTGTCATTTCTTAAATTTAACCTTTTAGATAATTTCCCAGTTTCTTTTTTATTTGGTTAATAACAATCTTAATTACTTCAGTGGCTTACATTATGTTCTATCAGAACATTAGCTATATCAGTATTTATGTCTCTAAGCAAGACAGTTCTGCTTAGATACAGATTCCAAAATCCCCATGCCCACAGCCTGCCTTCTAACATACACTAAAGTTACAAACTCTCTTCACGGTCTCTGGCCACTTTTTTCCACTTCTCACTGTAACACTGGGGCTCAGCTGTTCATGGCCTCCCTTTCCAACTGCTTGCCTTTAGCTGTGCCAGGACGGGTCCTAAATCTCAGCAGCCCCTATGAGAGCTAGTGAGTCATTCCTCCCCCTGCCTGCAACGGCTACATTCCGTTTCCAGTTCTTTTATACACTTTCAAACACATCTCCATTCCTTCCTGCATCTAAGATTCCAGCAGGAGCCTGCGCTACCCAGAGGTCTGTTGGTCACACTCCCAGCCCCGTGAGGTTCCCTTGCAAGCTCGAGATTCTAAAGACGCAGCCCCTTTCTGTTCTTTGGAAGCTTTGTATATATAACCCCTCTCTCTGCAGCCACCAACTGCACTTTTATTGCTTTTCCTGTTAGTCATGTATTTTTCCATTCTTACTTATTTTTTGCAATTGAACTCTATCTAACCTGTGCGGTTTGTTTCTTGACTAGGACATGATGAATGCATACAGTTGTACAAACAGAACATGTCCACATTTTTTCCTTTTTTAAAAAAATTACTCTTTCATATATTACATCTTGAATGCAGGTTTTCCTCCTTCTACTTCCCAAGTCTCCCCCCTCATTTCCCTGAGATCTATCTACCTCCACCTCCCCTCAGAAAAGAGCAGGCCTCCCAGTGACATCAACCAAATATGGTATATAACAAGTGCCTAAAAAATATGGTATACCAGGCACATATTCTCCCAGCAAGGCTGGATAAGGCAATCCAGTAGGAGGAAAGGGGTTTCAAAGGCAGGCAAACAAGTCAGAGGCAGCCCTTACTCCCACTGTTAGGAGTAACACAAGAACACCAAGCTACATAGCTCTAACATATGCAGAGGACCTAGATCAGACCCATATAGGCTTCCTGATCTCTGTGAGCCCACTTGAGTTCCAGACAGTTGATTCTGTGAGCCATGTTCTTGTGTCTTGACCCCTCTGGCTCCTCCAATCCTTGCACCCTCCCTTCCACAGGACTCCCTGATCTCTGTCTAATATCTGACTGTGGGACTCTGCATCTGTGTCCATCAGTTGCTGGATGAAATCTCTCTGATCTCTCTGATGACATTGATGCTAGGCTCCAATCCTAGCACATCATGCAGACATGACAAACTATAGGATGGGTGTTTTGTGGCTAAGTTGGTGTCCCAATCCCTCCACTGGAAGGTTTGTCTGGTTACAGAGGATGGCCAGTACAGGCTTCATGTTCCCCTTCACTAGTGTCACCACTGGTGATTCCATAAGGTTTCCATTGCACTAGACTTCTCTCTACCCCAGAAATGCTACCCAACTCCAATCATCTCAGTGTTGGCTCCCTCCAACCGCCCCCAAATCTGATCCCTCCTGTTCCCATGCCCACCCACCCCCCAGTCCCATCCATGATATCTATTCTATTTTCCCTTCCTAGGGAGATTCTTGTGCCCCACCCCTTAAAGAAGTTCTCCTTGTTACTCTAGGTCTGTGGATTGTAGCATGATTATCCTTTACTTTACAGCTAATATCCACTTATAAGTAAGCACATGCCATGTATGTTTTTCTGGGCCTGGGTTATCTCAATAGGAATGTTTTTTTTTCTAGTCCATCCATTTGCCAGTAAACCTCATGATGTCATTTTTTAAACAGCTGAGTAATACTCCATTGTGTAAATGTGCCACATTTTTAAGAATCCACTCTTCAATTGAGAAATATCTAGGTTGTTTCCAGTTTGGGGCTATTATGAAGAAAGCTTCTATGAATATAATTGAGCAAGTATCCTTGTAGAAGGATGGAGCAAACCTCTGGGTATATGACTAGAAGTAGTATAGCTGGATTTGAAATAGATCAATTCCCAGTTTTCTGAGAAACCGCCATATTGATTTCCAAAGTGTTTATACGGGTTTGCACTCCCACCAGCAGTGGAGGAGTGCTCTCCTTGTTATATATCCTTGCCAGCATGAGCTGCCACTTGTGTTTTTAATCTTCAATTTTTTTTCAAAGACTTGAAGTTTTTATTATATAGATCTTTCACTTGCTTGGCTACAGTTACCCTAAGACATTTTATATTATTTGCAACTATTATATTTTAAAATGTGTTGTTTTCCTGATTTTTTTCTCAGCCTCTTTGTCATATAAGAGGACTACTTATTTATTTATTTATTTATTTATTTATAATTAATCTTGACAAACACATTGCTGAAGGTGTTTTTTGTCTAGTAGAGTTGTTGGAATTCTTTATCTATATTATCTTATAAATGCAAATAATGATACTTTGACTTCTTCCTTTCTAATTTGTATTCCCTTGATCTTCTTTAGTTATCTTATTTGATAGAACATCAAATACCGTATTGAATAGATATGGAGAGACTGAATAGCCTTGTCCTGTTCCTGACTTTTAGTGAATTATTTTGAGTGTCTCTCCATTTAATTTGATTTTGGTTATAGGCTTGCTGTAAATTGTCATTATTATATTTAAATATGTCCTTTGTATCTCTGATCTTGCCAAGACTTTTATCATTGAAAAGGTGTTGGGTTTTGTCAAAGATGTTTTTCAGTATCTAATGAGATGATCACGTGGTGTCTTTTGTTTTATGGTGAATTACGTTGACATATTTTCATGTGTTGAACCATCTCTGCATCTCTGGGATGAATGCTATTTGGTTATGATGGATGATGTTTTTAATGTTCTCTTGGATTTTACTGAGTATTTTTGCATCTATGTTTTTGAGGAAATTGGTGTGTAATTCTCTTTCTTTGTTGGGTCATTGTGTGATTTAGGTAACAGGGTGACTGTGGCTTCATACAATGAATTTGGCAACGTTTTTTCTGTTTTGACTTTTTGTAATATTTTAAGGAGTATTGGCATTAGCTCTTCTTTGAAAGTCTGACAGAATTCTATGCTAAAACTGTCTGACCCTGGGCTTTTTTTTGGTTGGGAAACTTTTAATGATTGCTCTTATTTCCTCAGTGTTGATAGGTCTATTTAAATTGTTTATCTGATCTTGATTTAACTTTGGTAAGGGGTATCTATCAGGAAAATTGTCCATTTTCATTTATATTTTCCAATTTTGTGGAGTACAGGCCTTTGGATTTTCCTAAGTGTCTGTTGTTATGCCCCCTTCTTTGTTTCTGATTTTGTTAATTTGGATATTCTTTATAGAACTTTTAGCTTGGATAAAGGTTTGTTGATTTTTTCAAAGAAATATCTCTTTGTTTGACTGATTCTTTGTTATTGTTGTCTTTATTTCTATTTTATCAATTTTAACCATCAATTTAGTTAGTTCCTGCCATCTACTTCTCTTGAGTAAGTGTGCTTCTTTTTGTTCTAGAGCTTTCAAGTGTGCTGTTGAGTTGCTAGCATGAGATCTCTTCAATTTCCTTATGACAGTACTTAGTGCAGTGCACTTTCCTCTTAGAACAGCTCTCATTGTGTCTCATAAGTTTGAGTATGTTGTGCCTTGGTTTTCATTCAATTTTAGGAAATTTTAAATTTCTTTATTATTTCTGCCTTGACTCAGTAGCCATTAAGTATAGAGTTGTTAATTTTCCATGAGTTTATGGGCTTTCTGTTGCTTCTGTTGTTGCTAAAATCCAACTTTAATTCTGTAGTGGTCTAATAGGATGCAAGGGGTTATTTCAATTTTCTTGTATCTGTTGACACTTGCTTTGTGACAGTGTGTGCTGTCAATTTTGGAGAAAGTTCCATGGGGTTCTGAGAAGGCACATTCTTTTGTATTTGGGTAAAATGTTCTGTAAATATCTTTTAGGTCCCTTTGAGTCATAATGTTTGTTAGCTTCATTATTTCTCTGTTTAGTTTTTATCACGATGACCATTGGAGAGAGTGGAATACTGCAGTCTCCCACAATCAATGCATGAGGACCAATGTGTGACTTAAGCTTTAGTTATGTTTCTTTACAAAATGGGTGCCCTTGCATTTGGGGTATAGATAGTCAGAATTGAGACGTCAACTTGGTGACTTTTGCCTTTGGTAAGTATGATATGTTCTTCCCCATCTCTTTTGATTAATTTTGGTTTGAAGTTTCCACACAAGTTCTGGCTGTGTGCATGGCCTCTGATCTGGCTAGGCTCCTCTGGAGTTTAGGATGTTGGCCTGGCTTCTGGCGGACTAGGAAGCTTGCCAGCTTTAGCATGACTTCTGGGATCTTGACTCTTGTCCTTATAATAGTGGGGCAAATGTTCAATGCATCAAGCCATCTCCCATAAAACAAAACAAAACAAAACAAAACTTTTAATAAAGTAGTAAAAAAATAATATCCCCTCCTTTAATGAAAGCATTACACTATGGCATTACAATATTTAGAAAAAGAAAGCATTGAAGGGCTGGTGATATGACCCAGAACTTGAGAACATTCAGTGTTCTTGCAGAAAACCTGAGTTCAGTTTCCAGAACTATGTCAGGTGACTCACAGATACCTGTTAACTCCAGTTCTGGGGACTCTGATGCTGACCACGTTCTTTACACAAGTAACTGTTCATAAAACTTTTTTAACACTTCCTTCTACAATGTACTTAAAATATATGAAGAACATCCATGTCGAGTTTAATTGAATGAATGGCACCCTGATGTAGGTATATACTTATTATGCTCTTCCATACAAAATTATAGAAATGTAAAAGAAATTGTCAATCAAGCATCACTCAGGACCTTGAATGAATTATGACAAGAAACAAAAAACAAGTATTAAAAATGTTTACATTTTGTCATATCTTATTGAACAGTGTTTCAGTCTTTGAAACTACACAAAAATCTAAAATAACAGCCAGCAATGTTGGAACTAGTAAAGCTCAAGCCTACAATCTCAGCACTGAGAGTGCTGAGACAGGAGGATCACAAACTTCAAGGTGGCATTTGTTCCACATGAAGACAATCAGATGAAACAAACCAAGAGTTCCTTATTCATCCTTCAGCTGTCTTCTAGTCAACATGATTTTATAATTAGAAAACATTAAGACATATATCTTAATATATATTTACCTTAAAATTATCTTAATATATCTTAATACTTTTCTAATTATATATAAGTATACATATATGCATCTGCACACACATACACACACACACACACACACACACACACACACACACACACACACACTTCTTGGGAGCATCTCGGGAATGTCCCCCATGTCAGCTGATAGTTCTGATAGTCTGATAGTTTGATAGCTCATTCCTCTCAGATATCCGGTGACTTGGTCAGCATTAGTTCGTTAGAACCAGGGTCAGTGTTTGAAAATAATGACAGCAGAATCCCTCCCAGTAACTGTTGTTTCCATGGGAATGGGAATGAATCTGTGGCAGAAAACTCGTAAATTCCCTTCCAAGGGTCACAGAAAAAGGCCATTTCCTTTTCAAAGCGCTGTGCCTGCTTGCAGCGTTTATGTTTAGGGGGTGAAAAAAACATCAAACATAGATATGTTTCATTGATGACTGTTACTTAATCCTATGTATGAGAACTCAGTCATTACTCAGGGAGACCTGACAAGCCACCTTCCTCTCTGTGTAGGCACAGTGTGGGAGGCTGCTGATACTCTCACCTTCTGCATGATTGCAGCTGTTCTCATAGTTTGCCCTTCTGCACCATCTCAGGGAAAGGCAGATTTGAGAATTTTAAAGGAGCTGGTTCACAGCATTGAACACTACTGAGGAGGCTTTCTGTATGCTTATCAGCATTCAGCGAACGATAGAGCCGAAAATTAGAATCCGTCCAAATCAGTCCTTCACAGAAAAGTCTGTGGAGAGATAGAAGCTTCAAAACTTCTTTAAAAAAAAAAAAAAAAAAAAAAAAAAAAAAAAAGCTTTGGGAAAAGCTATCTGGGGATACTTTAAATAATTTAAATAATTACACTCAACCCAAAGGCTGTTTGTACATCTGTCTTCTTATTGTTTAGTAATACTAGACTGTGGTTCCAGAACAATATGCAGCCTTCTCTTCATGCGCATGCAGCAGCACGAAGCTTGGCAATGCGTCATCTGGGAAAATTGGTTTTGGGGTGATGAATTGCCAGGTTAAGAGTTTTGTATTCTTGCTATCGCCTTCATTATCAGAGCAGTTAAAAAAAGTGTTTTTTATACAGTGTAGCAGCTCTGCTATGATAAGAATTAATACAACATTTTAACACATGGCTTTAGACAAACTGGTAGGTTTACATCTGTGCTGTGCCATGTTAGGCAATCTCAACAGAAGCATTAGTAGCAGCAACTTTTAAAAACTGTGCAATTACACCCAACCTCTATAAATGAAATCCAAGCAAAGGGGTGAGGTGGAACATGTTAGTGATTCATTAAAAATTTGGCAAAGGTGTATGCATATATGTGTGTGTGTACGTGTGTATGTATGTATTGAGAAATGACAGAAGAAAAGGTACCAAGTCCTTGGTGACGGAGAATCATGGGATTTGGGGCACCAGCATCACTTCCCAATGATGATTGTTCATGTTTTGCATCACTTTGTGTGCAGGGAAACATCGGCACCTTCTTTGAATGAGACATTTAAAGGTGATTAGCAATTTACTGATATTGAAAAACTCCCTGGCTTTAAAATATTTTTTGTGGTCAAAATGGGGTGAGATAGAAAAATAAAAAACTAACAACAAACAGGTTAACAAAAAATGATAATAGGCAATCATTCCTGAGGGCTTGCTAGAGTACTCAGTGGTGGCAGTGCCTGCATTCTGCCAAGAAGAAGTGTTTCTTCTACAAGGAAGAAGCCCAGCAGGGCTCCCCAGACCAGTGTACCCTTTCCCATTGAAACATTGCACATTTCTCATCGAAACAGAGTGCATAAACATACTTAAAAATACATAAGCATTATGTGTCCCAATACTAATTTATACTTTCTCAACTACCAGCCAACTGGAGTTCAAATTTCTCAAAGTGCTAAATGTAGTTGTTAAAAGACTTTGCCAGCACATCTTCATGTATTCTGGTGGTCTTCACTTTAATATTTCTAAGTTTATAAGTTAGGAATCGATAAACTTGAGATAAAATTTGAATTATCCTCTACTTGTGAAGGGTTATTTTTCAGTCCTTTAAAGAAAATATCCCAACCCTTATGTGTCATTCACTGTCCATCTTCATGAATAAATCTTTGAAGCAAACATTTTATGAAGATGTACTGTTCGCATCTGAACAAGGCCTGGTACCACATTAACATGGGAAGCGTACCTGACAAGGTTTTTATGGTCTACTATAGAAATAGTGATAGAAGAGTGATAGAAGTCATTCAACATCATCTGCTTAGCAAGTAACAAAACTGGGACTCTCAGCTTAGACTCAGTTCCAAACCTCTGCTTTCCTATCTGTGGATTCTTTTACAACACTGTACTGGAGTGCATTTCCCATCAGATATCTTCAACTCCATCCACATACCTGCAAATTTCATTTCACTTTTCTTAGAAACTGAATAATATGTAGGTAGACAACCATCCTGAATGTGGTAACCCAGACTCCGAAAGACAAATATTGCAAGGCTTTTTTTTTCCTGTGGGTTTTTTTTTTTTTTTTTGATACTTTATTTACATTCTCAATGTTTCCCCCTTTCCAGGTCTCCTCTTTGGAACCCCCCTACCCCTTTCCCCCTCCCCTGCCTCTATGAGGGTATTCCCACCCACCCGTGCACCCACTCCCATATTCCCACCTTGACATTCCTGGGTCCTCTAACACCCTCAGGCCCAAGGGCCTGTCCTCCCCCTGATAGCCAACAAGACCCTCCTCTGCCACATATGTGGTCTGAGCCATGTGAATTCTTTGGTTGGTGGTCCAGCCTCCAGGAACCCCTGGGTGGGGTCAGGCCAGTTGACACTGTTACTCCCGCCATGGGGCTGCAAACTCCCTCAGCTCCTTCAGTCCCTTCTCCAACTCTTCCATCTGGGACCTCACTCTCAGTCGAGCGGTTACTATAAATTGAAACTTGGGTATTCCGGACTTTGGGGCTAATATCCACTTATCAGTGAGTACATACCATGTTTGTTCTTTTGTGACTGAGTTACCTCACTCAGGATGATATTTTCAAGTTCCATCCATTTGCCTGCGAATTTCATGAAGTCATTGTTTTTAATAGCTGAGTAGTACTCCATTGTGTTGATGTACCACATTTTCTGTATCCATTCCTCTACTGAGGGACATCTGGGTTGTTTCCAGCTTCTGGCTATTATAAATATGGCTGCTATGAACATAGTAGAGCATGTGCCTTTATTACATGTTGGAGCATCTTCTGGGTATATGCCCAGGAGTAGTATAGCTGGGTCCTCAGGTAGTATTATGTCCATTTTTCTGAAGGTGCACCAAACTGATTTCCAGAGTGGTTGTACCAGCTTGCAGTCCCACCAACAATGGAGGAGTGTTCCTCTTTCTCCACATCCTCACCAGCATCTGCTGTCACCTGAGTTTTTGATCTTAGCCATTCTGACTGGTGTGAGGTGGAATCTTAGATGTAGATGTTAACTTTTAAGCTTTCAGTATGTGTGCTTCAGTCTGAATAATGACTAATAAGAAACCAGGGAAGGAGAGGATCTTCAAAGGAAGAGGAAATAGAGTATACAATGTAATACAGGGATAATAGAGAAACTAGGAGGATTAAATGG
Source organism: Uromys caudimaculatus (assembly GCA_028551405.1). Taxonomy (NCBI): domain Eukaryota; kingdom Metazoa; phylum Chordata; class Mammalia; order Rodentia; family Muridae; genus Uromys; species Uromys caudimaculatus. The sequence goes on along the minus strand of CM052702.1, from coordinate 38,181,070 downwards.
GAGAGGGGGATAGGAAGGCAGAGTAAAGGAGGGAATGTGGGAGGAATAGCTAACATCCCTTAGATGTTTTCATTAAAGTCCTACCCTTTTTGAAATGCTGTATGAAAACCTAGTACTGTAGGAGCTTTATAAAATATATGTATATATGAAAGGAATTTAAATGGAGTCACCATAAATTTTAGGGGACAATGTTCCAACCAGATATCCCACCAAGTAAAACCTCTGGCATCAAGGATGGGTTACATCTTGCTGAGTCACTAACCAAAGTGCCCCATAGACCACCACTCAAATATCATAGGCTATTGCCAAGGTTATCATTTACTCTCTACAACCTGATAGTAACACCGTATTACTGAAGACAGCATTTACTTATGCCATCAAACACAGAAAAATCAACTAGAAGCTTCACTCCTAATGACTAGCATTCAATGCTAGTGATGGAAACAAGCTCCCAAAGGAAGAATGTAATCATCAGTATCACCCAGTTACACCTACCACAGTTAGCTACCTGCAAGATATACTGTGAAATAGTGGCACGAATGTTATGGGAGCAACCAACCACCCCTTAACTGGATTTAAGACCCACCCCTTAACTGGATTTAAAACCCACTCCATGAGATGGAATCTGACACTGCGAAAGTAACCAAGGACCTGAGATAGGTAACAGGCCTAGGGGAAAGTCTACTACTATTATTCTGATAAAGGAACATAGCAGTAAGATGGCTCCTGGTGGCATAGTGTTGAACCCATTGAGCAAAGCATCACTTAGCCCTCGCCAAAGAAGCTTCTTCTTGCAGTAGATGGTAATTAACTCAGAGATCCACCATTGTACAATAGGCAAAGGGTTGAGAACCTTGGAGAGCACTGGAGCACTCAGTCTTAGATGGTTTCATCAAAGTCCTCTCCTCAAGGCTCAGGGATCTATGTAGAAGCAGTGATACAAAGAGCCAGAGGTGGTAGAAGACTCCAAGAAAACATCTTCCAGACACAACAGGACTGACATACATATGAGCTCACAGAGACTATGAGAACACACACAAGACCTGAAAAAAATCCAAAACAGACCAAAAAAATCCTCACTGAAAAGGGGAAGCAAACACAAAGCCCCACCCCTAATCAAGAAGCTATTTGCAAATGATATGTGTTAGGAGAGGGAGGATTAATTTTCTACAGCTGTGTGTCCTGGGTATATTAACCACACTCCAGGCCAGGTTCTATGCCCAGGAATAGTTAGCCAACACAAAACAGATGTCACAGATTTTGGGGGGGGGGGGTAGGAGTAAGGTATTTTTATTTTCTTTTGGTATATTTGTCTTATTGGGTTTTTTGTTTGTTTTGATTTTTGTTTTTGTTCTGTCTTTGGAGTGGGCACATGAAGTTGAATGAGTCAGGAGGTAGAAATTATCTGGAAAAGGAAAGATCTGGAAAGTATTGAAGGAGGGTAAAAACATGAGCAAAATATACTTCAGAAAAAAGTTAAGAAAAACAAACCAACCAAACAAACAAACAAACCAGGAGTGTCACTCGGAAAGAATTTTTCAAAGATGCCACACTTGAGAGGAAGTGGCTTCTTAATATAAAGCTCTTGGTTTTTGCATTGGAATCCATCAACCACAAAATGACCTGCAAAAGCAAAGAAACAAAACAAAGCTACCAGACTGGCTGAACCGTGTGTTCCCCTCATACTGAAACCATCAACAACAACATATTACAGACATTCATCTCAATGTGTGCCTTGGAGCTGGGATTGAAACAGATAACATATGAGCTGTAGCCTTCTCACAGTGAACTTATCCAGGCTTATCCACATGAAAACATGAGCTCTCATCTCAAAGGGATAAGAGATAGTTTATTTCAGAGGCAAATATGAGTGACCACAGCTCAGAAACACAGATTCAGGTCACCCAAAACTCAGTGTTCAAATGTGGTGATGTTTCCTGACGTTTTACAGAAATGGAACAAAGAAGGTCCATAAACCAAGGAAGGTTTTAAATGCTTTGGTGGAAACCTCAGATGGTATATGATAGCATTATTAACTTTTTGGTTGCTGGAAGTCTATTTAGTTGGGGGTCTGTTTGTATATTCCCTAGAATTTACCTAATAGACATAGGGATGTCGGGATATACACTGAGGTAGATAATAAATAGCTGTTAATAGGGCAAAACATGACTCAAGGTAGACTGCACTTAGACTCTGGATCTGCAGTGGTCTACTCTATCCACAATTGCTGTAGTTCTGACCAATTCATCAGCTTTACAGAACGGATTCTTCCCAAAAACGTTCATTTACTGGCCATTTTGAGGTCTTACTCCCAGGGAGAGAACCAAGAATTCATCAATTTCTTAGCTTTCATTCAGTATATATTTAAGTACACTTTAAATGTGTTTAATCACAGTTTAAAACAACGTTTTTCATCTGTAAAATGGAGCAAAATAGGACCTGTCTCTGAGCTGTGAGATGAAATGCCTAAGTTTGCAGGTAGCTTAGACTCATCTCAGAGCAATACCTACCACGTCAACTATACAACAAATGATAGCTGTGAGTATAGATTTTCATAAGACACAGAAACCATGCTGGGTATTGGAAATCAACATTAGCCTTTTCACAGGAAACTCAGAATTCAACAGATGGAGCCACACCTATATACCAAAGTCACATAGATAAGAGTGTGAGGCTGTGTAGGATGTAGGGAAGACACAGAGGAGAAGCAAGCATATCTAGGGGTAAAAAAGATCCTTGCAGAGATGGCTGATGCAGTCTGACTCCTGAATAGAATTCTGTGGCTAGAGAGGCCAGGATAGAAGGAAGGTGTACGGAGAACAACTTGAAGGGAAAGTGTAAGTCACGGGAGTTCTGTTCTGGAATAACGGCTCGCTTACGGAAATGGGTAAAGAAGGGGGGTTTCTAGCGAGAGGAAAACCAAAGCCTGAGGTAGATGGATTCATAGAGGACTGGAAGGCAGTCACACTTTCAGCAGGAGGGCAATATAAACAAATGTGTACTGTAGAAACTCGGGGTAGCAAATAGGGAAGGAAAAAAGAGGGTGCGTGCCTGGAGGTCAGAGTGGAAAGATTGTCGAACCAGACCAGGCAAGAAAAGGCAGTAGCTTCAGGTATGAGCGGGACAGCAATGAGAAACACAAGAGCTTTGAAGCAAAAGATGGGAAGGATTTCAGGACCCGTTGCAGTGGTAGTAAAAAGAACGGTTAGGTATCATCATGGCTGACTTGGACGGTCTTAAGTGTGTTTAACATGGGGAGGGTAAGATGGAAACAAATATAAAAAGCCGGTGAGTTCTGCTTTGAGCAAAGGCATTTTAGATAGCAGTAGATACTCTGGTGAAGATAGGTAGTGTGACTTTGAAATATAAAGAAGCAGTGAAGTTATAACTGTAGGAGTGAGGCCATCGGCATGTTGAAGGGCAAGAAACCACCATACTGGAGGTTTCCTCGGAGAAGCCACAGAAGCACAGAGGTGAGAGCCGAGATCCAGGTTCCAGACGAACCAGCACATGCGTGATGGTCCAAGATAAGAAGTCAGGTAAGAGCTGAGATCCAGATTCCGGAGATCCAGTACATGCATGGGATGAGACGCCAGAAGGTGAGGCTACAAAAAAAAAAAAAAAAAAAGCATCCCAGGAGAGAGGTGGAAGCAAGGTAGAGTAGTATCACCAAAATATAAACATGAGAAACCACAGAATGCTCCGGGAAGTGAACAGGAGCCTTTTGAGCCTGAAGGCTGAAGATCCTTCCTGTTCTCCCATTTTCGTCGGGGCAGTTTTCGGCCAGAGCCAAGCTATTCTATATCTTCAGTGCGCTTGTGTAGACATGCATACGTTCTTCTTCAAAAAGTTGCTGCTTTCTCTGAGTTAGCTAGATGTTTCTATTGTGCTCTTTTCGTTTCCACTCATGCTTCCAGCCTTCTCCAAGATCTGTGTCTGGCTTGATATGTTGAATTACTGGAGGTAAAATTGAAGAGTCTTTCAACATTTCTTCTCTAATAAATATGTCCAGAAGGAATTATTGCCACTCTGGTTATCATCCTGAAGAGAACAGCATCGACAAAAGAGGGAAGAACCATTTTTCATTATTTTAGTCACATTTACTCAGAAAACATCTGAGTAATAGAAGCTCTGAATAGAATTATCTGAAGCTCTGACGGACCCACCCAGCATCTGCTAAGCTAGTTCACTAAGGAGCAATGCCCTCAAGCTTCTCCCAGAAGGCAGAGATTCAAATAGTTTTTAAATGACAAAGGAAAGCCACATATGATGGTTCTGTTAAAATAGGAGCAGAATTGCTATATTTGAATTTTATCTTTTCATTTTGAAATAATCATGATTTACTAGATGCTGCAAATACTGTTCAGAAAAGAGCTGTAATTCCTTGACACTAAAAGGTGAATCTCAGCATGGTGCTAAGGCAGGAGGTCAACACTGCCAAAGCACATGTGGGTCTGATATTTATCTCATGTAAACATGGTAATACTAGCCATGACCATAGCATTCAGGAAATGATTCTTTCACTAAAAATTCTCTTTCATGTAGCTGTTCATGTCATTTCCAAAATTGTAAAGGCACCATAAAATGTCTGATCATTTGAGCTGGGCTTTCTTTGTTCAGCATGATGAGTTGAGATGCATCTAAGTATAAACAGTTTGCTTCTATTTATTGTAGAATAGTATTCTGTGGCATAGATGTACCACTGTCCTTGTACCCAGTAAAGGAGACCTAGTGGCTCTTGTAAACAAAGCTTCTGGGAGTAGACTTTTCTATGGTGTTGAGCCTTTACTTCTATTTTGTAAATACACAGCAGGAGTTACTGGACTACACAGTAAAGATGCATAAACTAACTGAGGCTTTTCTCAGAGCACTAGGTGTCACCCAACCTACTTAGCAATAAATTAATCCCCATTTAGTGTTGCCTCTATTTTCAGTTCTTCAAATATGCCTTCCGTGATGTATGGCTTGATCCCTAATGACAAGGAGTTTGAGCATCTTTCTGCAGGGAGTCTGCGCATCTTTCTGCAGGGAGTCTGCGCATCTTTCTGCAGACTTATTTGCAATCTACACATCCTGTAGCATTGTCTCATTTTCTAATTAAATTCAGGTATTGTTTCCTTTTGTTTTGTTTTGAGTTTGTGGCTCTTTATACATCATACATATGTACAAACAATAGAGATATCTATGTACTTCTCCTAGTAAGAAATTTTATATCTTTGTCATTTTAGTAGTGTCTGTCACAGAGCGGAATTCTTGACTTGAAGTCCAAGTGTTCTTATGTTTCATTCTTTGAGCAATCACATCATGTTTAGTCTTAAGATTAAAATTTCATTTGAATTTCTGCAGGTCAGTAAAATATGCAATACTAACCCCTTTCATGATCACGTCTGAGGTTACAGACATCTAAGGTTTGCTTCAGGTTGGAAGATAAGGTTAAGCAAAAGTTTATATACTTGTAAATTAACATGAGTTTGTTATTTTGAAGATAGGAGGATAAGTACACTGGATTTGTTACGTTATTCTACTTTTGTGTGTATTTGAAATTTTTTAATAAAAAGTTGTTTTTTTTTTTTAAGAAGAGGAAGTGGAGGAGGAAGAAGAGGAAGAGGGAGAAGGAGGAGAAGGAGGAGAAGGAGGAGGAGGAGGAGGAGGAGGAGGAGGAGGAGGAGGAGGAGGAGGAGGAGAAGGAGAAGGAGAAGGAGAAGGAGCAGGAGCAGGAGCAGGAGAAGAAGAAGAGTTGTACATATTTTGACTACATAATCTAATTTTGAAAACTTTACCCTAAGGAAAAGATTGAAATATTGGCAAAGGAGAATGATCTGTCCTGGGATGTTTATAGCAACATTACTTGCAAAAGTGGAAGGAAAAGTCAGAAACAATACAAATAGCTAACATTAAATAATGTTATATAACCCATGCTATATCATCCTGGGGGCCATTAAAGAGCCATTAAAGTGATAAAAATGGAGCCCGGAGATACAGGAAGGCTGTTGCAAAATAATGCTAGACAGAGAATAAAAACAAAATATAATCCTTCAACTTTAATTTAGCCAGTCATGGTATTGGAATAATGTGATTTTATATTTCTCTAGCAAAAAAAATTAGTTCATTTCCCTAAACAATGTACAGGTCATTTCAACTGTTACAATTACAAGACTAAGGTGGCGTGACTCAGCCCCTTCCCTACCATCAGGGCTCCCACAGGCAGAAGGGCAGGCAGAGGGTCTTGTACCAAGGCAGGGTGAGGATAGGTGATAGTAGTTCCTATCCTACCCTCAAATACGCCTCCATGTGCATCTTGATGATGTGTTGGAACTCCTGGCAGAGGCATGATACTCTGCAGTGATTAATAAATGCGCCAACCAGAAAAGGACTGATTTTTAAAACTACCAGACCTAAGTGTTCCTATCTTAAAACCTAGAGGCCAAGTTTGTTTTCTGAGAGACAGAAAATAGGTCAATAAGGATGAGAGGGGAGGTAGGGAGGAGCTGAGAGGAGGAGGGGGAGGGAACTGTAATCAGCATAATATTATATAAGAAAAAGAATCTACTTTCAGTAAAAGGTAAAATAAAAAAGCAACAAATCTTGACGGCAGATTTGCCTTACAGTGTTCTGGGGCTCAAAAGGCTTCTGGGATTAGCACGGGGAAATGGGAGGACCCGTGTTCTTAAAAGCAGCAAATCTAGTTTATGTCAGAAAGTTTCTAAACTTTGTTCACACACCCTTTAACAATCCTTACTTCAAAAGGTGAAACCCAAATATTCCTCCCCTTTCATAACTTGCTTCTCATGCATAGAAATACTGGGAAAACAAGTGACCCCAAAGATCAACAGACAGTCAGGAGACTATACCTACACTCCTGCTCAGATCCTCTGTTCTGGTCAAAACAACTACCAAATGAGCAGCCTCAGAAGCCCTTTGGGAAAGCTACATAAAGAATCTGATACCTCCTGACCACAGGCTGTGTGGAGAGGCATGAAAATAAATGTTCAAGATACAAGGCCAGCCTAGGCCTAGGCCTCTGCATCCTCTGGGGCCTGGCCTGCCACAGCCTTTGGGGCCTGGCCTGGACTGTGGTAGTTTGACTTCAGCACACACAGTTAAGCTGCTGCTGAATCTAAGCCCATAGAAAGTGAGATGATAAATATCTGTTCTGTTGGAATAATTTATTATATAAAAATATGCAATGTGGAAAATTTCTAGTCTTTCAGAATTTCCACTTAGTAGGTTTCTAACATGTTTTACTGACTTCTCTTCATCTCTAGTAGTTTCCTATAAAACTAATTTTGGAAAAACTAGATATTTTCAGGACCCAAGTCTATGACTATAAGAAGATTCTAACACCTAAAACCTTATTTGTGCTTAATTGTTGTAGAATAACTCAGGAAAAATAGACTTTGAATGTTTTAAAGATGTTTAAACATTAACAATTAAAGATACATTGTGTGTTACTATCACTTCCAAAAATGGTTATCAATAATGTTACATTGTATGAAAAATTTTTAAAAATATGTATTCATAAAAGAAGAAAATAGAAAAAAAAGATGACTAGATTCTAGAGCCCAAGCAATGTAGACTACCATACTGTGAAAAGGTTGCTTCTGTAACAACAGCCACAGGATCTTATATCTCTAGAAAAATACCCCATTGTGATATTTGTCTGTATATATTCTAAATGTATGCCATTATAAATTTTTTTTAAAAATAACACACTGTGACATCTTATAACATGATTTGGAAATCTTTTTCAGATAGTTTTCTTTGTCCTTTGTGATCACATTTAGATTTTTTTTTTTTTTTACTTTATCCCTAATCAAATTGTTATCAGAAGAGAAATGTTCTAGAATCTTTAAAGACTCCAGTCTTGATTCTTCCCTTCTCATGTATGGACTTGTTATCTTGTAAACAATGTTGTAGGATGCCTTTCTGGGAGAATAGAAGAGCTTCCTGTCTGAAGGCAATCCAGGGAGAAGCAGATTTGTTTCCAGACATAGCCACAGTAGCTATGGAGTGTCTTCCTGAGCGGCAGGTTATTGGTCCAGTGCTGGGTGTGGGAAAGAAAGATACGGAATCATGAGAAGCATCATTGCTCTTTGAGAAAGCCAGGTTTAGCTAATTCAGGGCCAACAAAGGATTTCCTGATGCTGAGCAACAGAAAATGATCAGTTCTAATGATAAAACTAAGTGTAATTAATGCCTCCCACATCAGAAGCCAAGTAGATAATACAAGTGAAATGGGATAGAAAAATGAAAGGTTAGTACCAGAAAGTAATTAAGCAACCTAGTCATTATACCAAAGTGTTCTGTGGGAGCAAGAATACTTACTTTGATTCCTGGAGTTTACACAATACATCAGCAAGTAAGCTCTGTGTGGTTAGTAGGGTAGGAAGTCTCCACATTGTCTTTTAGTAAAAAGTAAAACTGTACAGTACTCATTGTTGTCCACTAGCTGTCTAACATGATCACACATGGCTGCTATGACATACAGTCTTATTCACTGTGGTAGTCCAGGTGAGGAATGTCCTCTATAGGTTCCCATGTTTGAATGCTTGGTCTCTGGTTGATGGTGCTGTTAGGTTCTGGAACCTTTATGAGGTGAGTCTCTGCACTTCCGGTTTGCTATTTCTACTTCCTGCACAAGGTTGAAGATGTTGTCTCTCAGCTTCCTTCTCTGGCTGCCTGGGGCTATGCTTCCCCAGCCATTATGAACTTTCCCTCTAGAACTATAGTCTAAATAAAATTTCTCTTTCATAAGTCATTTTTGGTTATGATGTTTTAGCACAGAAATAGAAAAGTAACTAATGATTTCATTGAATTTACCAATAAGTGACCTGTCATTTAGAATATAAGACCAGAAGCCAACTCATAGACTTTCCAGAATAATGAAAGCTTTCATGAGAAAAATATTTAGATGTAGAAATTTCAATTGTACAACATAAGATTGAGGAAAATATGTGATCAATAATTTATCAAGAGTTATCATTGCTTTTAAAAAGAAATGGTAAGGTGCAAAATAAAGAGTGGATTGTGTGATACAAGCTTCCAACTATACTATCAAAATCATAGTAATATTACATTTTTGGTACATATTAAGTAGTGTATATAATACTCTATACTATCATTTAATGAAAGCTAATGCACATTTGACAATCTTAAAGTTTAAGAATAGAAAGCTGAGTTTGCAGCTCACTATAATCCTATCATTAGAGATCTAGAGGTACAAGAATGAGAAATTTAAGGCTGTCTCAGATACATAGGAAGTTTGAAACCAATCTGAACTACACGAGATCCTAACTCAAAACAAAATAAGATTAAAGATAGAAAACAGTATTGTATATGGTTAGCTTCATAACTTCAGATACACATAATACCTGAGGCAAAGTTCTAAAAAGTGAGAAAATGACCACGTACAAATTGTCTTCTATGAAGATGATGCTCTTTCCCTCTGTGGAAAGGCCTCATACTCTGTGCCTCCCCGCCATCCCCCATTACACCCCCTGCCACTCCAGGGATGGTGTCAGCCACAGATTTACCCAGAATATTTGGAGCTACTCAGTAAATGTTGTCTGATTAGTCTGTGTTTTTATGGGTCATAACTCACATGGAGGAAATGGTCTTCAAATCTCTGGCCAAAGAAAACTTTGATGTTAAATAATCCACTACTTTGAGAGGGAGGACAGAGCAGACGGAGGAACTTCTCAATGGCGGGATTCCGGAGATGCCTCTGTGGATGAAGGACAAATCTCATGTGGCTCTATAACTTCCCCAAGAGGAACTTCTACTCATAGAGTGAGATGAAATAAGAAATAGTGTCACTTGCTTTTGTACTCCGAATGTGAAGCTGCCAGGTCATTTTATGTTGCTCACACAGATGGTCTCATTCTCACGGAGTTCTTCTATATCTGAAGCATAACTGATATATTTTAGTAATTTGGCTATTATTGAAAGGTTGGGCTTTTGTTCCCAAATGTTGCCTAGTGTATCTGGATTTTCATTCATCACTTTATGGTGGGGTAGATAGTAGGTACACATCCCAAGAAGATACCTAAAAACTATCCCTGCAAGAACGGCTCACAGCAGCCCTGCTCTTCCTTTCAGCTGCAGGGAGCCAGTGTTATGAATGGGCAGTGGCACACATCTGGAGATCTGATGGAGGCCTGGACAGACACTAGCGACCTCAAGATGACTCAAAGAGCACAGACTATGAGTGCTGACCACTGGATTCAAATTCTGACTATTCTAACTGCTCAAGGTCTTGGTTGTTACACTGCTAAATGGCATAATGACAAGAGGTGTTATGGGTAAGGGTTGAGGTAATATTTTCCTTGTTTGTTCTTTAAAAAACAAAAACAAACAAACAAAAAACCAAACTAAGGCTTCTCTTTGTTGTCCAGGGGGGCCTAGAACTTGTGCTCCTCCTGCCTAAGCCTGAGTGTCCAGATCCTAAGAGTGCTACTACCTCCACCCAGGACTGTACTAGTAGCATATGGAGGTTTAACTAAGATAAAGCTAGCAAAGCCTTCAAGTCAGTGACAGCACATAGAAACTGCACTCAGTAGACGCTAGGCAAGGGTATTGGCCCAGATGGATTCAGAATGCCTCACTTCTGCTAGAAAAGAGAGAATGCTAGCTACTCTAGAAGTATAGCCCAGGGATCTGTGGAGAGACTGCATGGCAGCTTCTCTTAGGAACTGTAAAGTCTTCTAGTAGACAGGAATTAACTGAATAATCTTTAGGCTTTCTTGCTACCTTCTAGACGTCTGTGAAAGGCAGTTGAATACAGGAACCTCTGCCCCTTTGCCAGTGTCTATAGAACGAACATCGCAAGCAAATGGTGGTGGCATTACTTACTAATTTCAGGAAACTCAGAGTTCACTGGTGAGCTCCGTGCCTCCAATTTCTTATTTCATTTGTCCTCAGTGGGCCCGATTTTCATTATCCGTGAAGATCTGCATGGAATGATTTATCAGCTTTTACAAAACTGCTGCAGCACAGTCGATTGGCCTAATGGAGAAGAAAATTCTTATTTTGGATTTTATTTTGTCTGAAATCTTGCCATCGCTATGGCTTCTTTCTGAAGAAGTTCAGAATCCTCTCCAACCTGGTCAAGAACTATTCTACCATGTGTGCTTCCCTCTGTCCACTGACCACCAGAACATGTGTGCTTCCCTCTGCCCACTGACCACCAGAACATGTGTGCTTCCCTCTGTCCACTGACCACCAGAACATGCCTTCTTGCTATCCCATCCACGAACAATAGACCACACTCCTCCATTTCTTCACTCTCCCTTTCAAAGCCATTCAAAAGGCAGGGCCTATCCCCAGCTCTGGGCCTACCAAGATGGACGCCTTCCTCTTGTCCATGAGCATGCTGTGTCAGCCATGGTTTGAGTTGTCTGCTAGCTACATTTCATACCTATGAACAGAACTGTACATTTGGCTTCATCTCAATCTGAGCTTATAAAAGCAATCCATATATACTCAATTAATTAAAAACAACTTCAAGTCCATGGAACTCTGTAGTAAACAAAAAGCAAGAATTAAAAATTACTACTAGTAATTACTAAAGGTTTATCACTTGTTGGTGTTAAACATAATAACAACGTGTCCAATGCTATAAACTCATTTATTTGAGAGTAAACTAAGAGCCTCCTGTGATCCGGGTGCCTTGTATTCATGTCTCATCTCACTTGGTCCTGTGAAACTGTATAGCTATTTTAGAGACAGGGAAACTGAGATTAGGAGAAATAAAGGCCCCGCCATTATATAACTAGCTGAAAAGGAGCTGAAACGCTGATCAGGCTAACTCTAAACCCTTTCTGTCTCCAGTGCACTCCACAGCAGGAAGTCCTCCCTGCCTGTGATACAGGCCAGACACACCCTGACTTCCTGGGAGCTTACACAGCAGCAGCCTGATTGCTCTTGGGACTGAACTGCTCAGACACTTCCGGAATTCTACAGTTGGCAACAGTGCCAGTGGGAATTTCTGTGCTGTGCTAAAACGTGGTGGGCAATCTAACCACACTCTGCTTAGAAGGTTATCATCAGTGCCCACATTGACTTTATCTGTCACACAGAGTAACTCAGCCTCACCACTAACACTACATAGGGACAGTTAGTGATCTAGTGCTTAAGAAATAACAAAACCTTGAGGTAAACAGAAAAGCATATGCAACCTGGCCATGAGTGAAGGTTTCCCACAAAGGAGCCAGCCAGTGGGCCACCAGGTTGTAAAGAGAAGTCTCTCCAGACTATAAAATCAAAGTTCCAAATAAAAATCAGTATATTTCTCAGAAACAATTACCTCCAAGTAATATAATAATGTCAAAGCAATAACAAGGTTAGACTTGGGGTGGAAGAAAATGAGTTCTTTCAATTCTTTTGTATCAGACTCTTTCTTCTCTCTCTCTCTCTCTCTCTCTCTCTCTCTCTCTCTCTCTCTCTCTCTCTCTCTCTCTCCTCCCTCTGTTTCTTAGTCCTTCCTGCCTGTGACACAGGTCAGACACACGCTGACTTTATATGTGTGTGTGTGTGTGTGTGTGTGTGTGTGTGTGTATGTGTGGAGAGAGAGAGAGAGAGAGAGAGAGAGAGAGAGAGAGAGAGATGTGGGAATACACTGGAATAAAA
>CM052702.1:38153314-38168343 GCA_028551405.1 Uromys caudimaculatus | reverse complement strand
AGATGACTGTGCCGTGGAATGATGTAGGTGGAACCCCAACTATTGACAGCTAGGGACTGAAGATAAGACAGACAGGTGTACAAAAAGCTAGGACCAGGTGGGAAGTGCTCTAATGGAAAGCACCTGTGACCAGCAGCAACCTGAAACATTGTGTTTATTTGTATAACACAGAAGGAAATGTTAGGCGTCTGGGTGGGAGGTTTCTGCAGGCGAGCAGTCTCTGGCTGTAAACATCTGGGAGGAGGAAGCTGCAGTGGCTAGTTTTTGTACAAATTAATCCATCATCCATAAGCACTCATACTTGGACAGAGAAAGGCTTTTCTTCACCAAGCCTAACTCGTATGGGGAACAGCTTTACCGTCTTCCCATGGTTTTTAGGCCATGGAGTCCTCAATGTGGCCTTGCTTGTGTCAATAATATACATGCAAACAGGGACTTCACTCACTCAGGGCCTCCTCCACTTCCTACTGGCTGGGCACCCATGTTCAATTGAACTCTGCATTATGACCACCATTATGACTTTCTGTAAAGAAGAACTTCTCTGACATGGGGTGAGAGCTCTACTTATCTGTGGGCATAGGGGCAAGCTTTAAAATGCAGTTAAGAATTTATGCTGGCTCAGTAATGTGGCAATAATTGTCCTTTAAGATCTGTGACATTACTAGCCTGAGGTAGTTACCCAGTTTTCTAATTCTAATTTTCACAATTGCCCTCCTGTTGAGCTGGTTTTAAGTCCAACTAGATAGCTATTGGCTACCACACGGATATGAGCGCCACTACCACAATACGGCTTCTGCACCTAAGACTTGACACATTGCTGAAAAGGAGAAAGAAAGATTATAAGAACCAGAGGACCAAGAAGTCTGCCCTGAGATTGTGTCTCCTAGAAATGACAGGGAAGCTACACCCATGATATGTCAACAATACAGTTGCCTAAACAAGACCTGCACAATAACAACTCTAAAAGATATGCTAACTTAGAATGTGGAAGTATCCCGAGGTTCCGCCCCAGACAGTGAACTCTAGGCAACAAACGACTGTTGCCCTTCATTTGCAACAACTGTTCATTAAATCTCTAGTTCCACCAACATAGACCTTGTAACACACATGAGGCGTAATGTTTATTTCCTAATTTAATGTATCTCGTGCAGTTTTTAGTACTTTGTACATCAAAGCACACACACTTGTAAGTACCATTTAAATTAGATAGATAACATTGCTTAGCATTGGTTCTCAAGGAACCTGTTTTATCATACAGAAAAGTGTGTGTTTGGCATATTTATTTGTGTTTGGACATTTTCAGGTTGCTTAGAAACTGTTCCACATAATTTAACTTTTTATCACAATAGTTGGCCAAGGTAATAATGGGGCCCAGTTTCATGTTCAAATTATTAGAAATTCCAAACAGGTTAGCAAAGGCCACTTTAAGGTTTTACTTAGAAAAACATAAAATTTCACTCCAAAGTATGATCTTTCTGAGAATAAAATTACTGAGACAACATTGGAGTCTTGGAGACTTGAAATAAGTGGAACCCTATTATTATTATTACTTGAAACTGAATTGGATTTTGATGGGAAACACAATAGTACAGAAATGGCTTTAAAGAAGAAATAGCAGTATTAGCACATTTTCCTGAGAAAATTGTACAGACAGCTTATAAGACACTGAAAACAAAGAAGCAGCAGCTTAAGATCAGACTGGCACAGGTGCCTCACGCCAGCTACTCCCGGCACTGCACCTGGCACAGGTGCCTCACGCCAGCTACTCCCAGCACTGCACCTGGCACAGGTGCCTCATGCCAGCTACACCCAGCACTGCACCTGGCACAGGTGCCTCACACCAGCTACTCCCAGCACTGCACCTGGCACAGGTGCCTCACGCCAGCTACACCCAGCACTGCACCTGGCACAGGTGCCTCACGCCAGCTACACCCAGCACTGCACCTGGCACAGGTGCATCACGCCAGCTACACCCAGCACTGTACCTGGCACAGGTGCATCACGCCAGCTACACCCAGCACTGCACCTGGCACAGGTGCATCATGCCAGCTACACCCAGCACTGCAGCTGGAAGATTGCATTCTCTCTTCAGACTTCTGATTAACTTGAAAAATAAGCAAGAACTTACTGAGCATTCTGTCAGTAGAGTGTGCTAGCTTTGTCTCTCTTGTTAGGGATTTCACCTCCTTCTAATATAAAAATCAATAAATTATAAATAAATGAGTGAACTTCTCCTTGATTCTTTAAGGATGAAGATCATTTTGTTCTCCATCATCTTTTCTATTTACATTCTGAGAAATAGCCCTACTTGTCCATGCTGTTTGATATCACAAGAAATAATACCACATTTTTTGAGTCAAATCAGACTTTGAAAATTACCTAGCTCAAACCTTCATTTTATAGATGAATAAACTGAGATCCAATGGAATTAAATAGCTCACCCTGATCATGAAAGCAATCAGCAGTGGGTTGAGAGACTGTTGACTCCAACCCCACTGTTACTCTACCAGATACAAGATATGCTGAACAAATCCTAAAAACTGTTCATACCTGTTGGATCTACTAGTTGTTTGAAGAGGAAATTAAATTCCATAGGGAAGCTGAGCAAGTACCTAGATATGTGCAAATGGTAAGACCCTTCCAGTAAGAGTGGTTTATAAAACAGGTAAGGTGACCTTTGTTTTTAATCCCAGAACTCACAACTTGAGACAAGATGACTACGGCAAGTTCAAAGCCAGCCTGAACTAGAGTGAATTCAAGCCCAGTCCAGACTACAGAGTGAGTTCAGTGTCAGCCTAGATTTGTGCTACAAAGTGAAACCTTATGAAGGAGGAGGAGGAAGAGGAGGAGGAGGGGAACGAGGAGGACGGGGACGAGGACGAGGAGGACAGGAGGACGGGGAGGGGAAGGGGGAGAAGGTGATGATGATGATGATGATGACAATGATGGATAAGAAAAGAGGAAGAAGAAGAGAAGAAAGGCAGACAGGTTTCATGCTTCTAGTTGTGTTGAAGCATTGGGGATCCCACTCAATATTTCTTTACTTTAGCCTGACACAATTGCCACAGGGTAACTTAAGATGGCTTTTGTGACCCTTTGTATTTAAGGACTTTGTTTCAAGTAAGATGTGCATTAAGTAATCAGATTCCAACTTTTACTATTCTTGATATGTGATACAGCTGGGGTCAATAGCAAGAACATGTGACTCATATGCAGAAAGCTTGATCTGGAAGACATGAGCAGATACTCATTATCTCATGGTAGACTTCTGTGACAGGCTTTGTATAAAGGTGAGTCCAATGAAATAGGCTGAAGTTGCCATAGGAACTTTGTCTTGGTATTTGGTAGCAATGCCACAGTGTGTGTGTGTGTGTGTGTGTGTGTGTGTGTGTGTGTGTGTGTGTGTGTGTGTGTGTGTGAGAGAGAGAGAGAGAGAGAGAGAGGCGAATTGTTAACCAGAATGAAAAAAATCTGATAAATAACAAAACCAATGTGCTTACATGATAGTCATATATAATCTATTTGGTTGAGAGGTGATTTATTAGCTTTCATGTGAAATAATTAAGTATTTAACTTGCCATCATCTGTTTTACCATCTTAGAATTTAGGAAGAATTTAAGATAGTCTTTTGAATAGCTCAAGTTCTCTTTACTGTTTGGCCACCAATTTTGAACCGCTAGGATTTTGTCCTATCAGATGCATCTCCACAGCAAATCAAATCATTTAAAATAACTCTGTCAAGTCACACAGAGGTTTTTTTTTCATAGTGATGATACTAATTTTAAAAGTTATGTAAACGTAGGCTGATCTTACAAGTCCCCATAGCCTATGTCTGCCTTCTCTACCTGTTGAGAGCATCCACTGACATCTATTTCAAGAAGAATCATGGTGTCAAAATAGTAAGAGCTGCTCATTCTCCGCTACCATAGCACTTCCTGACCCTTCCAATGGAGACTTCTGAATACTACGCACTGCACTGAAAGCATCAAGCAGTCACCGTTAATGCGGATTGCATGAAACTGTGAAGAAAACCATTAAAATACACATAAGTAAGAGCCTGGCTGCATTGTCCCTCTCTCTCTCTCTCTCTCTCTCTCTCTCTCTCTCTCTCTCTGAGTCTGAGGATGGTACATCATCATTGTAAGCACTGAATAAAGGGGAGCGAGTGGGAAGAATTAATTATGGGTGTTGATTAGGCAGCTGGGTAATTGGGACAATAATGTTTGGAGAGCACAAAATGTAAGTGACCTTGGCTGACGCAAGAGCAGTAAAATTTGCTGGCTTGCTCCTTCTCTGAAGTTATGAATTTTCACTAAAGTAGCTAATATTCTCCCAATTGTGTGATCCATCTATAAATGTATTTGGAGGGATTCTTTATCCAGGGACCTTATGAATATCCAAATGGTTGTTCTATCTGAAGAGGAATTCGTAGGGCAGATAAGAAAAATGACAAAACTAAGCTTTTGTCTGTCATGCAGCCAAACTCTGTCAAGAGGGCTTCCCAAGGACAAGTGCAAAGAGGAGGGCCCTCTGTAACAATGAGAGAAAGAGAACTTTTCAGGCAATGTTCAGACTTTCAGGGACACCACTTACTAGTTCACAGCAACCTTCGTTTTCATTTTTCTGTGTTATGACTCGGGAATGCAGTGTTTCAAACAGTGCTGGCAATGCGGCTCCCTGAAAGTGCTTAGTGTGTCTGAAGCCTTGAGTTCATCCCAGCACTGAAAACAACAACATCAAAGATAACGATTTAAAGCAGAACCTCTTGGCACAGATCCCACAGTACCTTGCCTCGTTCATTTGACTAACCCTTGCTCTAAGTGGGTTCTAAATGATGCTAAGTGCTGGGTAGCCTCCATGTGGCTTCAGGATGCACTTTTGATGCATTAAACTGTAAGAAATCTTGTGATGAAAACAATTTCCTTAACACAGCCGCTCCTTCTGCCAAATTCACTTGGCTATGAGATCCATTTGTCAGAATACAACTATCAGCGTTGTCAGGTACTTTGTAAAGTCGTGTTAAAGGCAGGAAGCAATAGAGCATTGTCACAGAGATGTTAGTCATCTGGTCAGTGATTTCTCCAGGTCAGGGCCTCCTGTTACTTTGTCCCTGGGATGAGGTCACCCAAGTCTCATAAATTGAGTGGTCATAAAGTGAGAGGCTTCATCCTTTCCTTGAGCCTAAACATGTATTCATGGATATTAATCTCAGTCCCCGGAGTACAATGATATGATGTTCTTGTCTACTTGACAGCTATTTTAAAAAGTCTGAAGGTGGTGACTGTGTGTTTGTTGAGTGAGCACTACTCCTGTTAAGTGGACCTCTTACCTGTTACTGTCTTATGGTGTGACTGTCTGGCCTTTGACATCAGAAGTACACTCAGCCATGCTCTATAGATCTGGAGGTATGACAGTATTTGAGATACAATTTGAGCATCAAAGATGACAGTGGAATCATTATCTCCCTTGATCTTGATGTCTCATCCATAGATTCCAACCATTGTGTTTCCACAAAACAATTCAAGGTGGAGACAAGTGTAGGGAATGGTTTATAAAGAAATGAAACTAACATCCATGGAGTGGGAGAGAGGAAGCAGGAGAGAGCAAAGAGACAAGTTGCTTTGTAATGCTGTATTGGTATAAGTTGACCCTTCAAGTTAACTAAGTTGATGTTGATCAAGTTGAATGAAAAGTTGGGCATCTATATCACCCTAATCACCAGTCAGTCATTACATAAAGGGTACCTCAGAAGGAGAACTATTATGCTGAGAAACATAAGCCTGGGTGGGAACTTCCAACTGAGCACTGGCAGTTAGCCACACTACTGACAGTTGACAGACTAAGTCCTTTATCTCTGAATAGCAATGATAGCAGATCCATACAACAGTTTCGGGGCTTTAAAGACTTTGGTTTTGATTTTTAGAATATTGCAATTGAAAGTAAGAAGTCTCATGGTTGAGTCTGAGGGTTTAATAATGCCAACCCCATATTAAAAGGAGTAGAACAGGCAGTGAAGTAGAGGAAACAGGAAGCCACTTCTGAGGTCCATGGGAACAGTGATCATAATTCAGACCAGAATGATGGCTGTGAGCCCAGAGGAAAGAGCTCCCGTACGACGCATTTGACAGGCGGGAATGTTGGGCTTTGGAAATGGATTGAAGTTGATTATGAAAGGAAGACATGATTCAGGGAAACTCACGAAGAACAACCAAGGAGGGAAGAGTATATTTGCAAGGGTAAGAGACACTAGATGAGGGGCCACGGGGTGAGAGTGAGGAGGGGACGTGCTAAGCTTGACAAGTATGAGACATCCAAGTGAAAATATAAAGCAGGCAGCTGTAAATATAGATCTGAGGCTTAAAAAAGAAATCTGAGCTGGCAGTATAAATTTGGGAGCCCATGGCTTCATACTGAGCCAATGGAAATAGACAGATATTTCAAAGTCTCCAGAGCAGGAAGAGAAGGAAAAATAAGAAGAGGGCACAGGAACCAAGCTCTGCCAGGACCCCGGTGCTAACGAGCTGGTTGGCAGAGGTTAAAATACCAGGACACTGAAAAGGAAAAAAACGAAAGAGAGGTCAGAAAGTTCAGGGCCACACATTACAGTTTTGAATGCAGACAACCCCCAAAGACTGGTGTCCTAAAGACTTGGTCCTCGGCTCGTGGTCCTATTCACATTGTATCATGAGGGTGATAACTTCATCAGTGAATTAATCCATTGATGAGTTTACAACTGAATGGACTATTAGAAGCCAGAGGGTGATTAGAAGAAGGCTACTAGAGGTCTACCCAGCCCCTCCCCACACCTCTCTTCCTGCTCCTTCATCCCCCCTTCCTGTCTGCACAAGGTAAACAGCTTCCCTTTGCTGCGCCCTTCTTTATCGTGTCCTTCTGTCGTGATGTTTCTTCCTTGCCACTTGCCTATAAACAATGGAGCCACACAATGGATAGAAACCTCTGAGACCATGAGCCAGAGGGAAGTTCTCTTCCGTTAAGTTGATTCTTCCCTTTCCCGTCAATATCTGGAAGATGGGTATAGATGCATCCAAAGTGCTGCCGGCAAAGAGGGAGGAGGTGGCCACCACTGACCTCGACAGGCACTGATGCTGACAGACAAAAGGTGTGGAGGAGGAACATAAAGTATTTGGGATTTGTCTTTTGAGGACAAATGCTTAGTGCTGAGTTTTCTTGCTGGCTCTGGGGAAGCCTTGATTTATCTACTCTCCTGTGGCTGTCACTGGAAATGAAAGCAAAGAAACAGTGCTGTTTAAAGTAACAGAATTGATTCTCTTCTAGCGTTAGAGGCCAGAAATCAAAGCATTAGTAAGGATTATCTCTCTGAAGGCTCTCAGGGAAATCCATCCCTTCCTCTTCCAGCTTCTGGAGGCTGCTGGCCCTCCTTGGCTGCATCTGTACAGACATTGAGATCTGTCTCTGTAACCGTATTGCTTCCTCCTCTTCCATAGGTAAAATCCCCTTCTATGCTTTCTCTGGGACAGAACTTACAGACCGGTTTTCTTTGATGTCCCCTTAGCTAGAGCTTCCGTCGCATGCACTGCCTGCGATCCACTCTCATCTCTTGTAGAAAACAGATGGGTGAATTTCTGCAATGTATAACAAATACCTACTTACTTTTTCCCAGTTTTCAATAAAAGTGTTCGCGTGTTCAATGTTCATCTTTCTGCCATTATTTTGATCAAAGAAATCTAGAAACTTTTTTGGTCGTCATACACTTTAAAACTCTTTCAATTACTTAATCCAGTTTCAGTACACATTAAACGGTGGCAAGTACTTCTTCATATGAAAATCTGATTCTCTTCTTATGGCTGGTCACAAGAGTTTCCTCTGGGGTTCTAAAAATGTTTTCCCAGAACAGAAAAGGAATGTTTAGTTTCTCATTGGTGCCACTAGGCTGTAACTTTAGGGTTCTAAACACTAAAAGTATATAGAAGGTCTGACTCAGAGAGTGCCGGTCTATTCAGAATCAGTTTCTGCATCCTTTTGCTGCTGAGGTTAGGCCCATTTAAAAGTTGAACCAATTCCCAGAGCCATCCAAAGAGAGTGAAAAGTACTGAGCAAGAGGGTCAGGAGGATCAATGGAGCACATGACTTCCCAGGAGCTGAGAGTGGCTTGAGAGGGGTCTCCTAAGCTGCAAACAGATCCAGCGGGGCATGTGGCAAAGGCTCCTTGGGATCACTTTTGTGATGGGTGTTTGAAACTTAGAAAGCTCCATTCTAGGGAATGGTGAAGGACTGAGAATGATTAGAAATGGCTGGAGAGTCGGTCGGGTCAAGAAGGTGCAGAAAAGTCCGAGAGCGTGTGTAGAAAGAAAACTCTGGCTAAGAAAGCTAAGAAAGTGGAGTAGATGGAGCAGGCCTTGCTGGTTGGTTAGCTGGGGGGAGAGGCTCTGTTGCTACATAAAATAGAAGGGAACATGTGCAATGGGTTAAAAGAGAAATGTTTGTTGAAAGGAGGTGAGGGGTGAACATACAGGACATGGGAGTTTTGAAGAAAATGAAGAAGACATAACGTTACTGAGAGAGGTAGAAATGTGCCTTACTCACAGATCATCCTAAATGCCCTTGCAATTTTGAGGGACAGGTCAAAGAGTCCTATAAGCTATGTCACACTGCACACATTCAATTTCAGTCTCACACAATGTCAAGTCCCAAAAAGTGTCATTAGCCGAGATTTCCCCCAGACAAAGTACTTAGTTAGGGCTGGAGGAGTGGTTCGAGGCTCATTTTTCTCCTAACTAACAGCAATCAGGAGCAATATTCAGGTCCTGAACCCTCAGAAAGGAAGGAGCAGAGTGAAAAGTGGACAAAAAAGATGGCTTGCTACTGAAGACATCCTTCAACAGGAACAAAAAAATAATAGGAAGTCAGTGTCTTTGGCTCTGGCAGCCTTCTCACTGAAGAAAATTGTCCTCCCAAGCACGCTGGCACATACTTGTAATATTAGTACCCAGGGAGATGAGAAAGAAGGACCACAACCGTGAGGCCACTCTGGACTACATAAAGAGAACTCCTCCAAAATAAACTAACATTGGCTTGAAAGCACTAAGAGGAGCATCGGACCCATCTAGCTCCGGTGCTTGTGGTACTAGCAGGTGGGAGGAGGTGAATCTGAGAGTGAAAATGGGTAGAGTGTTGAAATTTGTTCTTGAGAAAAAAAATAAAAGAAGAAAAACTTACGTATGTATTGGTTCTATCAGAGAGAATTTGGATCTGGGAGCTGAGAGAGAGTAAGGAGGGCATGCAATGCATTCACACGTGACTGAGACAGCTGGGGAGTATTTTAGCTTCATTCTGAGCTTACAGGGAATGCCTGCTACAGATACTTTCTATGAGCAGTCACATAGTTGCATGTCTGTAGATGTTTCAGAGACCTTTCAAAGGAGTCTGTCTAGTAGAAACTCTGGAAAACAGAAGCAGAGCCTCCCTCCAGAGCACGAGACACCCTCACACAGCCCAGATAATAAAGATGTCAATCCCTAAGCTTACGCCTCCCCAGTAGCACGGATCTGCCATGCACAGCCTTTATCTGGCCCTCTTGATGGCTCTGTATGGGAATCAAAATGTGGGGACTGGAGCAAAGATGCTCTCTTTCTGGCCTTTGCTCCCACTGTGAGTGCTAGTCCTCACACCCAGGAAGTTCATGCTTCTCCCTAGCATAGTGTCAGATATAAAAATCTCAGACCCTTCCCCATCCTTCCTGGAGATGAGATCAGGTTCACAGCCACAATGTCCTGGGGAGAAACCATGGAAACTTCTGGAGCTTTCTTACAGAAATGAAAAAAGAGCTTGTTTGTGTGTTTGACTACACCCATTAGTAGCTTTGCCCACACAGGTTTTGTATACATAAATATAATTTAAGTTGAGTTTCTAAATACAAAGTCTCCATTTTTTCAAGTCAGTGTTACAAAAATTTGGAAAACTAGTTTAAGACATAATCCTGCCACTCACTAGTTGGTGTGAACTTAGTAGAGTCCCTCAGTCTTCCTGACACTTTGACATCTGAGTGGAGTAGAACAAACAAACAAAGGTCACACATGCATTTCACACTGGCCCAAATATGTGCTGGGCATGTACTGCAAGCCAAGCAAGCTCTGCCCAAACGGCTGAGCCAGGAACAAAACAAGTACCCTTGCCCTTGGAGCTGACATTCAGCTCAATAAGTAAACAGAAGAAACTTAATAGGTGCAGATTGTATACAGTGTCTATGGAAAAAACTGATCAGGAAGGAACATATGGATGCTGGGTTAGAGAATAAAGTTTGAGATTTTAAACAGGGGAGTTGGATCTCAGTTAAGGTTAGTGTAATTGTGATGAAATACTATAACCAAAGCAGCTTGGGGAGGAAAGGGTTTATTTGGCTTACACTTCCATGTCACTTGAAGGGCATCACCTCCTTGCATATCATTGGAGGAAGTCAGAACAGGCATTCACACAGGGCAGGAACCTGGAGGCAGGAGCTGATGCAGAGGCCATGGAGGAGTCCTGCTAACTGGTTTGCAAACTGAGTGCAAACAGGTCCAACCCAGGGGCATTTCTTCTTTGCTTGAAGAACAAGGAAGCCCATGTGGCCAAATGGAGCAAGCAATTAAAGCCGTGGATGACAGAGTCAGAGTAGAACCTGACTGTACCAGCCTCTCCAGCCAGCAGAAGGGGTGTTAGCAGAAGCTTCTGGGTTAGGAATAGAATAGGGTGGGTAGAGCTCAGAAGGGAGAAACGAGAAAGCAGGAAGGTCATTGCTGAAGCCACTGCAGTGATCAGGCCAAGATGGTTATGTAGCTCATCTGTCAAGGAATGAAGGGGAAGAAGGTGGTAAAACATTGATGAAAAATCAAAGTGAGATGGTGTAGCGAAGGAGAAGTTTGAGACTATTGATTCCATCACTAACAGTAAGAACTGTTCTTAGGCTGTATTTGGAAGGAAATTTCTTAACATGGTAACTTCAAGGAGGTGACCTTATTGATTTGAAGGTCTTCAGAGAGACGTATTTAACTATGAACCAAGTAAGTAACTGAGAAGTGAAGCAGAAAAGACAAATTTAATCTAAGACCCATTACTGAGCTAACTCTTTGGATTTTGAGCTTTATGTTTTTCTCTTAATTTTTTTAATCATAAATGTATACTACTTTCTTAAAAGTAATGTTATTTCATCCCTAAATATACAGCCCCAACAGGGACTTTCTGCAGATCCATTTAGAGCACTGCTCAGAATTATTCAGCAAAAAGATAATAGGGGAGTATTGACCCATGTGCATCTACCCTTGACTGTCCATGAGTTGTCCATCAGTGACAATAACCCCTCCCCCTTGAGCACACTGAAGGGACTGAAGGGTGCTCCAACCCCAGGAAATGTGGCAGAAAATGAAGGAGTGATGAGGAGCAGGTCGGCATGGCTACGGGCAGGCAGATCTAACAGGAAACGGTGACAACAGTGTACTCCGCCACCAAGAAGACAAAGTTAGGGCACTCTTCCTGAAGAGCAGGGAGCAGAACTCATCAGTATGAGGGTAGAAATCCTTCCCAGACCCTGGTGGTTTCTTAATAAATGCGTCTATGATTTGGAAGCCATCCCCTGGACTTGGAGAATACATTTATTTTCCTAGGATTAGAATAAGGTATGCTTTCACCAACTTGAGACATCTCCAAGGTCAGATTCCTTATGTGGTAATGGAAAATAATATTTCATCAGGTGACATAAATGTTAACTGACATGATAAACAGAGACATGTGCATACACATACATCTCTAATCTAATGTGTATTCCATTATGAACATAATGCTAATATACGGGATATTCTGAGAAGTGGATCCCTGTGGGAAACTCTCCCTGTCATTGCAATGCTGAGCAGAGCCCCACAGAGTACGCATCTTAAGCCAGGAGTGTGCTGGCCTCTGGGATCCCACCCAGGCTGCACTGGCAGCTTCCTCTTTCCTAACAGATAGCAGAGCCAGAATCTGGATCCCTATTCTCCCACACCTCTCTCTTCCCTCCCTGCTGGTATCACCCAGTTGCCGCTCACCGTTACTGGTGGGTGTGCCCATCAGAGATCCCCAGCGTGGTCACTGTGATGCTTCTTTGCTGTAACATGCAGTGAGGATTTTGCCAACGATACACATCTACACATATTTTGTCTGGGTAAACCAATGACAGCGCCTATCCAGCCACTCTGTATTGCTTTATTAAGAGCATCGACTGCCACTAGTACATTCCTAACCGTCCTTTGAGAGCTTTGCTTCTTTTTTTTTTTTTGGTTTTTCAAGACAGGGTTTCTCTGTGTAGCCCTGGCTGTCCTGGAACTCACTCTGTAGACCAGGCTGGCCTCAAACTCAGAAATCCACCTGCCTCTGCCTCCCGAGTGCTGGGATTAAAGGCGTGCGCCACCACTGCCCGGCTGCTTCTTTTTTTATGATTAACTCACTGTACTTACAAGGGGATAAAAAAAACCTATAAATTGTAATTATAAATTATAAGTGATGAGCCCATTTCCTTAAGTTAGCTTTTCTGTGTCTCAAGCTATGTTATATAAACAGTATGTGAAATGACAACATCACATTCTAGTTATAATACAGTGTTTATGGTTTAAAAACTGGAAACTAGTTAAAAAAGAATAAGGTTCAAAATACGCACACTGACTCCCAAAATATACAAATACACAAAATGATGTATTTTCTTCAAGTATAGTTATTTTTCCCATTTAGGGGTTTTTCTAGAAGTACAACTTTGTGTCTTGTTCTTCAATATAATGAAGTCATTTCATATGCAGGAGTTAAAAATCAGAATTCAGGAAAAGTAAACAAAGAGGGAGTTTTGCCTGCTGAAGTTAGCATCTTGCAGTGGACAGATGGGTCTTGGTTAATTTTTTGTCAACTTGACACAAGTTAGAATCATTTGGGACTAGAAAACCTCAATTGAGAACATGTAGCCTATGGAAATGACTGTGGGGCATTTTCTTGATTAGTAATCAATGTAAGATCATTCCTACATGCCCCAGATCATTGCGGGCAGTGCCATTCCTGGGCAGGTGGTCCTGAGTTGTGTAAAAAAAAAAAAAAAAAGCGGGCTGAGCAAGACATAAGGAGCAAGTCAGTAAGCAGTGTTTTTCTGTGGCTTCTGCTTCAGTTCCTGACTCCAGGTGTCTCCCTTGAGTTCCTGCCTGACTTTCCTCTGAGATGGGAGTGTGAACTAAGAGCTGTAAGCTGAAATAAACCCTTTCCTCCCCATGTTGCTGTTGGTCATGGAAGACAAACCTTTTCCCATGTGACCACAATATCATAGTGAAGTCTGTGGGTCTGGCATGTACATAGAGATGAGCCATACTGTACAGGAAGCCTGAGGATATCTTCCAAGTGTTCATTCCACACTGTTCTTGCCTAGTCAGCCACACTAAAACTTCTCATGGCTACTTGGGCATTTGATTCTCTTTCTAAATGAATTTGCTGTCTAGCCTTGTTCTGCTGGCTGTCCAGGTAAAGTTTCTTGTGTATTGCTAGAAAACCCTCCAGAAGTCAGATATATATTTTTAGCTTCCCACAGTCCCTCATGTGAAACTCAAAGGAAATGAAAAGCTAGAAGATGCAGGATGGGAGAGCACCAGGGTCAGGCCTTCTCCATGCACTTTCATAGGTCAAGACACTGGGCTTTACACTAAGACTTCAAGGAAATTTGCACTTAAAAATTAATAAAATGTGTGACTCATTCTAAGTTGTTCTTGATCCAGTTACCAGCCTGGAATAACACCCTGCATTTGCCCAAAACCCTTCCTGGACACCAGCCAGTCTCGGGGCTAAACTACAGAATCTCTATTGCTGTCCATTAATGCTCAATTACTTAAAGTGATTCACTCTTGTCAGGGGGGCACATGTGTGGTTTATAAGGCAGAAGTCCCCAAAGGATCACATAAACACAGCTTTTAAAAATGAACTTTGGGCAACAACTTTGACCTTTGTATTCCAAATATATTAGGAAGATGAGAAGTACCCTGCTCTATGGCCGCAGCCTTTGGAAATGCCTGGATCTGTTGGGATATACAATGTTCAATAGGGAAAAGCCCAGGAACGCCAGATTACTTGGAGGAAGGCATGTAAAGATGGAATCCATTAAATCAGCAGGAAGTTTCTATGGGTGTCAAATAACCTCACAGGCCTTCGAGGTTACAAGGCAGAATTATTTATTCAAGGCATAAGACCATAAAGAAAAGGGGAAAAGATCTTAAAGAGGTTTTTACCTTACACAGATTTTAGGCAGTGGAGTAAATTCCTAAATAATTTCACTTATTAATGGCCCACAGTGTATTTGGTCATTGAATCAAGCAGAGCGGTTGAAAACTGAGTTCTGTGCTAGAGTGTGCGGTTACTGCACTTACAGATGTTTTCATAGGTAGGATAATTTCCAGCTTTTCATCCCAAACTGACACAATGTTGACACTAAGAAAATTTGGGGTGTCTTAGTAAATGTGAATCCAAATAGTGGGTTCTTTAGGGCCCGACGTTGCTTTTAGAGATTAGGGTGTGCAGCAGGAGACGAGGAGTTAACATCAAGATTGACAGTTTTGTGCTTTTGTGCAATCAATATTGTTTATGGATTGCTCAGAGATGGCTACATCCATTTGAAGAATGGGGGGAAAGACACTACAGACACATACACTTGAGAATTTCAGGAAATTACCCAAATGCTCAAATCCTTCCTGGAGGCAATGGTTTTCAATAGGAGTTTACATGATAAATCCTTGCAATGAATACATTTAAAAATAATAATAATCCAGTAGCCGTGTGGAACAATAGCACATCCACATTGGCTGCTTATTTGAAAAAGAGTCTTTCGTCAGAATGTGTGTGAAATTAGGCCATCAAAAAAGAAATGAGACAAAGACGACTCAGAATGACCGATGCAGGGCAGGCAGTTTATCCAGGCATCCCCTGACAATGTCCTACATGCTGCAGAAACTACTCAGAGCTAGGCTTACACACACACACACACACACACACACACACACACACACACACACACACAC
>CM052702.1:38127519-38152814 GCA_028551405.1 Uromys caudimaculatus | reverse complement strand
GTATTATGTCCATTTTTCTGAGGGTCCGCCACACTGATTTCCAGAGTGGTTGTACCAGCTTGCAATCCCACCAGCAATGGAGGAGTGTTCCTCTTTCTCCACATCCTCGCCAGCATCTGCTGTCACCTGAGTTTGTGATTTTGGCCATTCTGACTGGTGTGAGGTGGAATCTCAGACTTGTTTTGATTTGCATTTCCCTGATGACTAGGGAAGTTGAGCATTTCTTTAGGTGTTTCTCAGCCCTGCGAATTTCCTCAGTTGAGAATTCTCTGCTTAGCTCTGTTCCCCATTTTTTGATAGGGTTATTTGGTTTTCTGGAGTTTCCTAGGTTTTGGTTTTTGTTTGTTTGTTTTGTTTTTTGTTTTTTGTCATTCCATATCAAGTTGAGAATTGGGTCTTTTAAATTTACATGATGTATTGTGTTAAAATTTTGATGAAAATTAAATTGAATTTATTAATTTCTTTAGGTAAGATTGTCATTCTGACTGGAATAAGACAGAATGAGACATCTTTCCATTTTCTAGTGTCTTTTTCAATTTATTTCATTAAAGTCTTTAAGTTTTTATTATACAAGTCTTTTACTTGTTTAGTTAGAGATATTTCAATGTATTTTGAAGCTATTGTGAAGGATATTGTGTCCTGATTTCTTTCTCAGTCTGTTTGTCATTTATATATAGGAGGCTGCTAGGTGTGTGTGTGTGTGTGTGTGTGTGTGTGTGTGTGTGTGTGTGTGTGTGTGTTAGTTTTATATCCTGTTATGTTGCTGAAATTGTTTACCAGCTTTAGAAATTTCCTGCTGGAATCTTTAGGGTCTTTTACAGATAATATCAGCTGCTCATAGGATACTTTTACTCCTTCCTTTTCTATGTGTACCGCCCTTTCCTTGATTTCTTTTAGTTATCTTATTGCTCCAGCTAAGATTTCAAGCACTGTATTAAGTAGGTTTGGAGAGAGTGGACATCCTTGTCTTTTTCCTGATTTTTTTGTGATAAATGATTGTCATTTCTCTGTTTAGGATGATGTTGATTGTGCACTTGCTGTAAATTGCCTTTATTATGTTGCGGTATATCCCTTGTATCCTAAGTCTCTCTAGGACTTTTATCATGAAGCTATGGTAGATTTTATCAATGCCCTTGTCTGTATGAGAGATCAGTTGGTTTTGTCTTTCAGTCTATGTGGTGAATTATATTTATTGATTTAAGTATGTAGAACTATCCCTGCATCTCTGAGATGAAACCAACTTGATCATGGTAGATAATCTTTTTAATGTGTTCTTCAATTTGGTTTGTAAGCATTTCATTGAGAAGTTTTACATGTATATTCATAACGGATATTGGTTTGTAATTTTCTGGGTTTTTTGAGGGGAGGAATGGAGTCTTTGTGGGGTTTTGGTATCAGGATAAAAGGGGTTTCATATAAAAATAACTGTGGGAAACATTTCTTTGGTTTCTATTTTGCAGGATATTTTGAGGAATGTTGGTCTTAATTCTTTGAAGGTCTGGTAGAATTCTCCATTGAATCCATCTGGTCCTGGGTTTTTAAGGGGAGGGATTTTTAATTACTGCTTTGTTTCACTAGGATTAGTGAAATTGTTTATTTCATCTTGATTTAAGAAATTCATTCATTTCCACTAGGTTTCCAGTTTGGTGGAATACAGATTTTTAAGGTATGTCCATACTCTTCTCTGAATTTACTTGGTGTCTATTGTAGCCTCCCCCCTTTCATCTCTAATTTTATTAACTTGGATCTTCTCTGTGTATATTTTGGTTAATTTAGATGAAAGTTTGTCAATCTTGTTGATTTTCTCAAAGAACTAACTCTTTCTTTCATTGATTCTTTGTATTTTTTTTCCTATTTCATTGATTTCATTCCTGGGTTTGATTATTGCTTCTTCTCTACACTTTTTGAATATTACTTATTTTTGTTTTTCTAGATCTTCCATTAAGTATGTGAAAAGTGTCTGCCATTAATATGTTATTTCTCCATTTTTTGTAGGTACTAAGTGCTATGAATTTACCTCTTGGAAATGCCTTTATTGTGTTTCATAGATTTGGATATGTTATGTTTTCATTTTTATCCAACTCTAAAAAGGTTTTAATTTCCTTATTGATGTGTCTTGATCCAATTGTCATTCAATAGTGAGTTGCTCAGATTCCAGGATTTCATACATGTTCTGCTATTTCTGTTGTTGACATTCAGATTTAATCCATAGTTGTCAGATAGGATACAGAGTGTTATTTAGATATTTTTGTATCTTGATTTGTATCCTAATAAGTGGAAATTTTTGGAAAATGTTCCATGAGCTTCCAAGAAGAGTATATTTGTTAATGTTTGGGAGGAATGGTCTGTAGATATCTGTTAGGTCCATTTGATTTATGATGTTATTTAACTCCAGTGTTTCTCTGTTTAGTTTTTGTCTGGATAACCTCTCTATTGGCAAGAGTGGAGTATTGAAGTCACCTAACTCTATCACTATGTAATTTTAGCTGTAGTAATATTTCTTTTATGAACTTGGGGGCCTTGTGTTTAGTGCATTGATGTTAGAATTATGTTCTTGGTCAATCTTTTTCCTTTTTAATGAGTTTGTAATGTTTTCCCCTATCTCTTATGATAGTTTTCATCTGAAGTCTGTTTTGTCAGATATTAAAATAGCTATATACCTACTTACTTCTTGGTTCCATTTACTCTGAATACTGTTTTATCCTAAGGTTGTGTCTATTCATGGTGAGGTGTGTTTCTTGGATACAACAGAAATATCAACCCTGTTTTCTAATCTAATCTTTTTATTAGGGGCTTGAGATTATTAATATTAAGAATTATGAATGAGTGCTGTTTATTAATTCTTGTTACTTTTTGGTGGTGTGATTTTTTTTCCTTCATTTGACTGACTGTTCTGACATTATTTTTTCCTCTTGGGTGAAGATGACCTCTTCAGACTAAAGTTTTCCTTCTAATGCCTTCTGTAGTTCTGGTTTAGCAGACAGAAACTGCTTACATGTGTCTTTATCATGAAATGGTTTTCTTTTTCTACTGATTATGATTGCTAGTTTTGCTGGGTATAGTAGTCTATGCTGGTATCTGTGGTCTCTTAGGGGATTGTAGTACATCCATCAGCCCTTCAGGCTTTCAGAGTCTCCATTGAGAAGTTGGGTGTTACTCTACTGGGCCTGACTTCATATGTGACTTGGCCTCTTGTAGTTGAGAAATACCTTCTTGGGTTTTGGGGGGAAATTTTTCTTGATTTTGTTAAAAATATTTTCTGTGTTTTTAACCTGGGTTTTTTTTTCTCCTTCCTCTATACATCTTATTTATAGATTTTGTCTTTCCATGGTGTCCCAAATTTCCTGGGTATTCTGTACCTGCTTTTGGTTTGTTTGTTTATTTGTTTTTAGAATGAACATTTTCTATGACTTATCCATTTCTTTTACTTTGTCTTCAAGACCTGAAATCTCTCTTTCATGTCTTTTAATCTGTTGGTGAGGCTTACTCTCTGAGGGTTTTGTTTAACATTCTGAGTTTTTCATTTCCAGCTTTATTTCAGTTTGGATTTTCTTTAGTGATTCTGTTCTTTGTTAAACTTTACTTTAATATCTTAAATTGTTTTCCTTATTTCATTTACCTGGTTATGTTTTCTTGGTCATCATTAAGGCGGTTATTAATATCCTCTTTAAGATCTTTCAATTTATTCATTTATATTTTGAAATCCTTGCCTTGTGATTTGGCAAAATTGATTTCCTTGAGGCCTAACACAGCAGGGTTCCTGGTTTCTGGAGGAGGCATATTGCCCTGGTTGTTTCATGTTATGGGATCTAGGCATCTGGAGCTAAGGTGTTTGAGGTGTTTCTTGGTAAAGATATCTAGTCTCATCTATTAGGTAAGTTTCTTTTCTTTGGTTACTGTTGCCCACCTGGATCCTATTCAAGTGTGGTGGGTGTGTGGTCCCTGGCAGAGACTTGTCCATAGGTCTGTGGGGAGTCACAAAGGAATGGAGATGAACTAGAAGAAAATGCTAAAATGGATAAAGAGAACAAGTTGGGATACATTGGGTCCAAACCAAGAGGCTAAGTCCTTAGGGGATAGATGTAGGTTAGGAGGAGGAGTTCCTGTGGGCAGGCTGCAGTAGGAGTAAGGGTAAATCTGGGAAGACCAGAGCTGAGAACAAGAAGAAGGATGAATGTCCCCTACCTAAGCCTCAGCCTAGTGTGATGGCTGTGAGTCTCTGTTGGAAAGAGGTTCTATGGGTCAGCAGAGTCATAAAGAAATGGAGATGGGCTGGCAAGAGGCCACCATAAGAAACTTTGATTTACTGGGACAATTTATGCTGGATAGTTTGGAAATTAGTAGCAATTAAAAAAAGACCAGCAATTACTAAGGTAAAAAATCTTCTGAGAAATATTCTCTCAGGATCAATCCACAATGTTCCAGAGGTGACCAAGGCTGTCATATTGAGAGCCAGACTTTGGACTGTGTAAGAGTTTCCCACATGGTACTGGTTTTGAAGTCATGAAGGAGTCACAGAGAGCAGCTGAGGCTTGTCACTATGAGAGGCCAGGAGAGGCCATGGGTGAAGATATAGCCTTAATACCAGTGAAAACTCCAAAATTGCAGGGAGAGAGAGGTTGAGGTTTGGCACCATGCGGCAAGGTTAAGAGTCCTTGAAGAGAGGTCAGGAGAGGCTATTGGCGAAGGTGCAGTACAGTTGCAGCGAAGAGTCCAGCATATGGGAAATGCCAGCGCCATGGGATAACTGCCAGGCTTGGAGTAGCCTTGGAGTGCAGCTGACCTGAATCAGGGAGACAAGCCACACATTCTATGCCTGGTTATCCAAATCCTCTAGAGGAGCACAGGACCCCAGGAGTTTGACACTAAGCTCTCTACAGTGGTTTTTGTTTTGCTCTGATTGTGGCACTTCTTTCCTCTTAAAATAATAAAAAAAAAAAAATAGCATTTAACTTGTTTTGTTGTTTTAATTTTTTCTTTATAGAAACTCACAGCTATGCCTTTGACTATCTCTTAGAGAAATTTTGGAGTTTAAAGAGGATTTGTAGTTTTAAAGAGATTTTAGATTTCTTTTTTTAAGTGAGACTTTGTATTTTAAAGAGACTTTGGCATTTAAAGGAACTGGACTTTTAAAGTACTTCAGTTTTTAAAGACTGAAGGGCTTTTAAAAATTGAAATGTTTTATATTGTGATATTAGTATTAATATGAGGAGGCCTTAGGGGTGAAAGAGAGGAAGGGTTATGATTATGATTATGATTATGATCAGCAGTAATGTGTCTGTGTGTCTATTTGACAAGAAATCAATTGTGCTGACTAGTCTTGTGTCAACTTGACATAAGCTGAAAGAGAGAACCTTAACCGAGAAGTTGCCCCCACCAGACTGGTCTGTGCCCAAGCAAATGGTGCATTTCCTTGATTAATGATAGCTCATTGTGGGATGTTACCCCTGCTCCCCAGAGCTGGTGGTCCTGAGTGCTGTAAGAAAGCACAATGAACAGGCAGACATCATTTCTCCATGGCCTCTGCTTCAGTTCCTGCCTCTGGGTTCCTGCTTGACTTGCCTCAGGGATGGAGTGTAAGAAGAACTGCAAGCTAAAATAAGCCCTTTCCTCCTCAGATTGCTTTTGGTTGTGGTGTTTTGTCAGAGAAATAGAAACCCCAACTAAGACATCTGTGCTCTACTTGATCTTTTCTACTTGTAAAGCTCTCCCCTGAGCAGTTTATTCAGGTTATTGAGGTTTCAAATTTCATCTTCATTTCAGCATACATCCCCTTAATACTTCTATCTCTTTACTGAATTCTAGTTTTAAATCCTGAGTTGTGCAGCTGTACATTTGTATTTTCTTGGCCATTATTCAAGCACTTACTGTTATCCTCTTGAAATTCAATAAAGTATTGGTTTGTGTCTTCTTTGAACACTTTGCATTCTCTGATAAAGGTCATAATTTTTCTTTTAATTCTGTGTCCTGGGGTTCATCTAGGTAATTCTCCTTAGAGAACATGTCCATTGGACTAGTGGTTTTGATGGAAACATGCTGTCTTGATCTTATTGTTTTTGTGTTGTGACTTGGGCATATGGGCTTCTTTCTTTGGTTGTATGTCTGGTATGAAACCTGACCTGCCTTAGATTGGGCCCATACAGGAGCTGGATTACTAGAGCCAGGCCAGGTAAAGCTGACCTATTTATTTAGCTATTTAACTGAACTAGGCAATGATGGCTTCCAAACCATGGGACTAGAGCTAAGTCTGTGGTTGTGAAGATGGCAGAAAATGGAAGAGGGGGATACTTTGCAGGCAAAAGTTGTTCTCAATCAAAGCAGACTTTCAAGGCCTAGGCCTATAGGGGTGGAGATCCATCTCTTTATTCTTTGGTTTAATACAAAGATACGATTCAGCCATTAGCTGAATATGCTGTTATATAGTATATTAATAGCTTATACTAGGAGCTGTTCTGGATTTGCTTTTCTGGAGAAAAGACTTACTACTTTAAAATGAAAGGACAAAGGCTTGCTAATCAGCAGATCATTCTCAATCTTAATTTGGTACCTCTCTTGCCCAGCAGACTGTAGATTCACCCACTCTCCTCCAGGCATGTTCCAGTCTGTCACCCTGAGAGTCTAATGTATGAGCAAGCATACCCACTCAGTATTTATGCTCCAAGTGTAGCCACGATTTTGAGCAAACACTTAGTAACTGTCAGCTAGGCAATGTCACTGACTTGGAACATTTGAACACTATTTTTAAATATCTAGCCTGATCTGGTTTTTTGTTTCTTTGTTTCATTTTGTTTTTCTGTTTGTGCAATCGAGAGTGTAATAAGACAGTAGTGCAAAGTGGATAAAAAGAAGGTCATAGAACAAAGGCACAGAAACAAAGAAAATCTGAAGAAAAAGGAAGAGGAATAAAAAGTCACTAGGAATCAGCTTGAAGAGGAGACACAGGCAGCTCTCACAAGGCTGATCTCCTGGTGACTGGCATCAGTGAGAAAGCCCTTGATGGCCCATGGGAAGCTTATAATGACTTCCTGGTTCCCTTCCATTACCCATGCTAAAATAACTCACATTTGAGAACACTGTTCTCAGTCATTCTCCTAAAATCCATGGAAACCAGGCTAGATAGTTTCATTTTCATTATGTGACAGAAAGGAAAAATGGGTTTCTGACTAACACCCCTACTCTAAGGCAGCCACCACACAAGTGGGTCTGCGACTAGACAGGGATGACAAGATTCTCACATACTGTGCCTCTCCAGACTTGTCCATCCGTCCTGTGGCTCATGACCAGTGTGCCCTAATGAATAATTTTTTTTAACTATCTGAGTCTTGACAGCTAGGCTGAGATGAGCTTTCATGCACTTGGAGCTAACAACAGGGTACCATTCGGATTGGCTTACATGGATCAGCAATTTCCTCTCTTCTTGACAGAAAGTCCACACATGTCTACTAAATTGGATGTGGTAAAAGTGTCCAGTAAAATACAGGTATAATGCAATCAAATAAGATGAGAGGAAGTATGTCTGGTAAGCTGAAGAATCTCCAGATAAGAAACGAAAATAGCACAGAGATGGAGCTTCCAGGAGGGCTGTGCTCAGGAGAGCAGCACAGCGGGAAGCTGGCACAGTCTCCCCAGAATTCAGAAATACTTGAAGCAGCAAAGGTGTGAAGATATTGAAGCAACTTTTTAAACTTAATTACAGCTAACATTTTCTTTTTGCTTTATACCCTCTGAGAATGAGTCAGTGCACCTCTTTAACTTCAGGAGGGAATTCATGATTAAGACCTAAAAGAGAAATGTACAGTATTTGTACATTCTAGTTTACCACAGTGGGGACAGTGTGCACCAGGAACCATGTGAATGGTGCTGCAAAGCTCCTCCTTCCTCACCACAGGCCTATCACTCCCCCAGAGCTCTTCCTGTTGAGATACCACAAGGTTCCAGTTTAGGGAACCTGTTCTGTGAGCTCTTAGCACCCTTTGCCCTCATCATTCTTGACCTACTAAGATGTTCATTCTCTCAAGCAGTCAACACAGAGAGCAAGATCTTGGCCTCAGAATCTTGGCTTGACTTCTTTGCCTGGAATTTCCATCCACACACATACTTCCTTCTCCAGCTGTTCAATTTCTTAGACATTGTGCAGATCAGATCTTCCCAACTTTGCCAACAAAGAGGTTCTTCTGCCTGTCCTTCAGTCAAAGTTTAAAATCCCACAGAAGGACACTGAGTGACTTAGATATATCTGTGCCCATGGGACAGATTGGTATCTTTTTAGATCTTACCAAGATGGTGAACTTGAAGTATACTGCATAAAGAATTCTGTAAAAGGCCGGGCAGTAGTGGCACATGCCTTTAATCCCAGCACTCGGGAGGCAGAGGCAGGCGAATTTCTGAGTTCGAGGTCAGCCTGCTCTACAGAGTGAGTTCCAAGACAACCAGGGCTATACAGAGAAACCCTGTCTTAAAAAAAAAAAAAGTCCTGTAAAAGAATCTTTTAGCAGAACATTTCCAGAACAAAGATGATTTGTCTAAAACCAGGTGGATTCCTATTATCTGTTTAGTATCCCTTCTGCTTAAAGTACAACCTTCATGTACATGCATAGGTCATATACATTCACAGATTGGATGTATAGACACATGGACATGGACAAGTCATGTACACACACAGGTCATATACATGCACAGGTGACTTTCTCAGCCTCCACGTTATCTATGAAGTAAGAGGTTGAGTTGAATAGTCTTTGAGGACCCTTTGACGTCTAGAATTTCATGTTTCTCAGTTCTTCCCCCTAAGGTCTTTCATGAGTACCACATATTATCTTTCCTTTCTTTGAGTCCACTCAGTATTGCTATGACAGTTTTTGTGGATGCTATGAAGAGCAGTGTTTGTATGTGCTTTGTAATTATCTCCTGTTGACCACAGTGTTAGCTCAGGATGTTGAGGGTGTCAAATTTGTGTGGTTTCTAAAACAGCACAACAATTTGGTGTGGATTTGAGACCAAGTATTCACTTAGGAAAGCAACGGAGGAAGAAAGAGTTAAATAAAATGACTAAAATGAACTTATGTCATAAAACCGCCACTATAAAAAGGAAGAAAGAAATGAAACTCTCACAGTCACCACCTAAGAAGCAAGTTGAGTTTGTGAATCTTTCGCAAATTATTACTATGGTGGGACCTAAAAGAAATTTCATCTCAACCATGAAAAAGTAAAGTTGGACCATCTGTGAGCTGAACAGGTATATTGCAGATGAAACAGAATTATGAAAGCTACTAAGAAGCCTTCCTGGGAAGCTCATACCAGATTGTAAGAAAGAAGAAAAGCGATCTGAAAAAAGCCATTACAAATGTGTTACAATAAGTTTTGTCTGAAGCATGTACAAAAAATAGAAAGGTTACATAGAAGTAAATTCTTTTCATTTACTTGACTTCATTTCAACAGTTTCTGCTAATAATATTTTATAGTTGCTACAAAGTAACTCAGATGCTGTTGAACAAATCTGATAGGACTCCATTTCAGAAAAGAATAAAAGCTCCTTAATGCAGCTAGGTTGCCCTGCCAGGCTCAGACTCTGAAGCAGGTGCAGCCTTTTCTGAATGGAGCATCTGAAGTAGAGACTCACCAAGCTGGGTCCAGGAACCAACACCACTAACAGGCTTAGGCAGAGAAAACAGACAGAGGAGGAGGAGTGAGTGTAGAAAATAGCCAGTGGCTACTGTAGGCAACAGATGAAGTCCAGACCTGGATGGCACATACTCCTGAGAATTCACCTGAAGAGCAGAGCAAAACAACCACCAAATACACAATAAAACCAAACCTTACCAGGGTGCAGGAACATGAAGTGCAAGGCAGAAAGAACTCATTGAGTAAGATCAATGAAAAGAAAGGCATACACCGAAGGCTCATTGAACATTGTACAATGTGTCTAAATGTTTAAA
Source organism: Uromys caudimaculatus (assembly GCA_028551405.1). NCBI lineage: Eukaryota > Metazoa > Chordata > Mammalia > Rodentia > Muridae > Uromys > Uromys caudimaculatus. The sequence goes on along the minus strand of CM052702.1, from coordinate 38,142,882 downwards.
TTCTATGGAAAAACATTCTATTCATTACCTAACTACTCAAAGGAAAGACTTTACCAGGGCAGCTGGAGGAAGGAGGGGCTTATTTGTGCTCACAGATTGATGGTGCATCATGGCAGAAATGTCAGGGGCTGGAGTATGAGGCAGCTGGTTCTATAACATCTGCAGCTGGGAAGCAGAGGGATGGGAATTCTGCTCTTCCTTTGGTTTTGATCTTTTATTTAACCTGAGATGCCGGCCCACGTTACTCCCCACAGTCAGGATGGGTCTTACCACATCATATGCTGCTGCTGCCGCGCCGCCATTGTTATAAAGGTTTGTTGATGGTTAACTTTTTTCTTATGATTTTAGAAGTTTTTCCGCGCCGCCATTGTTATAAAGGTTTGTTGATTTTAACTTTTTTCTTGTGATTTTAGAAGTTTTTCCCTGAAAATAAGAAAATTTAACTACCTCCGGGCAGCAGGGATACAAATCATAAAACAAGATGACCTGAGTAAAAACAAGCACTCAGTTTAGACAAATGGCAATGATTTAAACCTCAAATTGATAATAATTAAAAAATCTGACTGAATTTTAAAATAAATTCTAACCAGATGAATTTCACACACGCACGCACACACACACACACACACACACACACACACACAAAAACCACTGAAAAATTAAGCTAAAAAATGTGTGTGTGTGTGTGTGTGTGTGTGCGTAGAGGTTAAGATGATTCATAGACAACCACAACAAAAGAATGAGATGGTTCAGAATTACTGAAAATGAAGACTTTAACACCACACATATTTTATATATATATATGTGGTCCACCTTTGTCTCTGCTGGTTAAAGCAGAGGCAAGATAAGGGTGGTTAGGGTTAGGTTATTTACATGCCTGACTTAGGCATATAGTATCTGGTCTATGCAATATGCCATTTTACTTTTGATTTTTAATTGACAAGCAATCATATATCTCATACAGCTGTATGTACACTATGATGCGTCTTTTATAGATTAACATTAACTAATGACTAAGTCAAGATAATTAACAAGCCACTACCTCACATTCTTTTGTGTGTGTGATGTTAAAGTCTTCACTTCAGTAACTCTGAAACATCTCATTCTTTTGTTGTCACTGTGTATGCATCACTTGGCCCCAAAACAACTATAATACAGCTTCTGATTCAAAAAGTAGACCTGTATACCCTAGGGGCTCTGAATGTCAGATGGGACACTGCGCATTAGAGACCCAGGCCCTGAACAGAGAGGACTGTAGACAGAATATGTCCTGTCTCCCTGCTTACCTTACCACCAAGCTGCACTCTGCAACGGGATGAGTGACTCATATGAGACATCCTCCTACCCACACCACCCCCATATCAGAGATCTTAGGATGCTCTTACTTTGCCTCTCTGGGATGGAACTGTCCTTCAACTGAGTGGCCACCCTTGCCTTAATAAAGCTTGTCCCTGACACACCACTGGACTTGCTCCCTCTCAACCCTTGTGGCTCCCCCATAAAGCCTCACACTGTGTATCCAGTGACCAAGGCAGGAGGCACAACTCACCATGAACCTGGGCATGTATCTTAAATGTCTTAAATAACTGCTGAGCCAAAATTGAGACGCCACCTTTCAAAACTTGGGGACCAGGCTGTTCTCAGCACACCAAATGTTAAAGAGATTTTCTCTATTTCCTTCATTTTCTTTTAACTCTGGGTATTTTAGTGGAACACACTTTAATAGTGTGATTTGGCCTCAGTCATTTCTTTGTTTAACATATGTCAACAGTGACTCTGCCTCAGCAATGTGCCTTAAGAAGCAACTGGATTTTTGTAGTGGGCTACAGAGATGACCGGGTTCCCGCTGCGACTGAGTCCTCCCTTGCTGCATGCTCCTCTCCCGCTCCTCTTCCTCCGCAGATGGATTTTTTAGCTGCTTGTAACATTGAGCTGACAATATCCAAGGATGGCAGATCAGACAGCAGGGAGTACTGTCCAGCTGTGGCTTCCTGAGTTAGAGACTGTGTGAGCCAAAGAACCTCTCTCTGGCGGGACACGTGGGGCACAGGGGAAGCGGCACTTGAGGCTGGTCGAGTCTGATAACCGAGGAAGTCAGCTGTGGGCTGTGGCCACCCATTGACAAGCATAACAAGCCTGTAATGAAAATCAGTGGGTACAACGATAAGCAAGTTTCAAATGAGGAGTTTCAAAATCGAAATCCGACTAACTCTTATACACTCCATCGACGGCAATAATCTCAGCATCAGACAGGGCCAGATTTCCCCTGTGCATTTAGAATGAGAAAACGTTTCTGCCTTTGTGATATCTGGTGTCTCCACGCTTCCCTAGAGTCTGCTGAACCCGGGCTGCTAGTCCAATTACCATAGTGATCACAGCGAGGGGCCCCTGAATCCCCAAAGCTCCCTACATGGAAAGAGTTCAGATGGGTTCAGCTGAGTTTCGGTTTAGCTCCACACTGCTGAGCTACTACCTGACTGGGAACCAGGCTTCGATGTGACTGTGAGATCACTGAACCAGAAAATCTGACACCAGTCTTAAACTATGATCTGCCCCAGAAGTCCTGTGCAAAAGACTGATGCAAAACCGAGTTGCGGTACCTACAGTTACCTCTGTAATTACAGTTTACATGAGGACTCAGTGGCTTCGATGAAAACCTACTGGGTGTGTCCTCCAAATATATTGTCCAGATTCTATGCTCCCAGAGGCTCTTGCTCGCTGAATACTGCTGCGTGATATCATCTCCTCTTTGCAAAATGCACGTACTAATCCAACAGTCCTCCCTGGGAGGCTGTGTGGCTTTGTACTTCGGTTTCTTTCTTTTACCTGGTGACGCCATTCCACATCTCCCTGGAAGATAGACCTTCACAGCCATCCCGATCATTTGCTGCACCCACTGGGCTACAAGCCCATGTATTTCAGGAGATGGCAGGGTTCAGGGCTTTGACACTGGAGCATGATTGCTTTCCCCAAAAGTCAGTTGGCTATGTCAAGAACTCACTGCAGACCCGAGGCTGTGGGTTTCTGTGTTTGCTTGCTAAAGGGTAGCTCTACATAGCTTTTCTTTTCTAGTCTTAGGATTGTAGAAACTGGTTTATGGTTGTTCAACTAAAATTTGTAAGCATGTTACAAAGTAACTATTACTAAGTCCATTTTTACTGTATCTTCACATATTCTCATGACATTGAAATAAAATTATCCTGAAAAGTGTGAATTCACATATGGTCAGGCTGTACCTCCAAGTGGCTTTGTTCCCTACAACTTGTATGTGAACAGTACTGGGTGTGACTCTTGTCCTGCACTGTCCCTACAAGGCTGCTCTGTGGGAGACTCCTTTGTCTTTACTCATGATAAAAACAGCAGCAAGTCCCATGATTTCCTAGTTCCCTTTATAGATAGCTTCACTAAAGTTGAATTTACGCCATCCATTGTAAAGGTACAATACTGGTACTGTTTTCAGCTTATTTATTGAGTGGTGCTATCATCATGCGAGTCCAGTGTTAAGCTTGTGTGTGTGTGTGTGTGTGTGTGTGTGTGTGTGTATACACCTGTGAGCTACAATGCACATATGGAGTCATTTTAAACTTGGCGGCAAGCACCTTTACCCACTGAGCCATTTCGCAAGCCCATGACCATCCAATTAGAACATTTCCATGACTTCCCCAACATTTCTCCATCTTACTTAGAAAGACTCCTGTTCCATCCTCAGCAGGAACTCCTGGCTCATTCTGTTCTGTCATGTGCCTCGATGGACAAATTATATAAGCAAAACCTAAGCTGTCTTTTGTGTCTGATGCTTTCATGTACTACCAAGTTTTAATAAAGCTATTTCTGTTTTTTTCTTTTTATGTTAATTTATTTATTCACTTTACATTCCAATCTCAGTCCCCCTCTTCCCAGTCTCTCCCTCACACTGCCCCTCCCCCACCACCTCTCCACTTCTGAGAAGTGATATGCATGCGCGCGCGCGCACACACACACACTGGATACAAACCTACCCTAGCACTTCAAGTCACTGCAGGACTAGGCGCATCCTCTCTTACTGAGGCCAGACAAGGCAGCCCAGTTAGGGGAACAGGATCCACAGGCAGGCAACAGAGTCAGAGTAAGTCCTGGCTCCAGTTGTTGGGGAACCCACATGAAGACAGAGCTACACATCTGCCACATTATGTGGGGTGGAGGGACTCCAGCCTTTGTATACTCTTTAATTGGTGTTCAGCCTCTGGGACCCCCAAGGGTACAGGCTAGTTGACTCTGTTGATCTTTTTCTTTTTATTCTTTTTTTTTTTTTAATTTATTTTTGATATTTTATTTATGTTTCAAATGTGGTCTTTTTCAGTAGACTAAAACAATCATAGGGATTGCTCTCATCAAGAGAAAAGAAAAAAAATTAACCCCCACGGAATATGTTTGAATTGAGGACACAATATAAAGTTATTTGTTCACAAAAGTGGTTCATCCTCATTGTAGCATGTATCTATATTTTGTTCCTTTTGTCGCAAAATAGTATCTAATTCTATGGCTATAACATAGTTCCCTGTGCATTTGCCAATCAGTAACAGTTTAGGCTCCTTTCAGTTTGGGCTGTTATAATGAGGCTGTGAATAGTCATTGATAAGTTTTCACATAGACAGCTATTTTGATTGCCAATTGACCACAAATATATAACTTAGTTTTTGGAGTATCAGTTTCTTTTAACTACTCTCAAATTTTCAACTTAATATTTGTGGAATCGAGTGGATCACAAGGAACTGAACTCTCAGAAGGCCCCACAGGTGCTGTGTCTCCACTGAGCAACCAGAAAAGCAAAACCAAGAGGGAGTGCAGGGGAACTTGGCTCAAGCAATTGAAAAGGCTGTGAGCAGAGTAAGAACTCAGAGGCTGCAATTCTGGAAGGTTCTGAGTATGAGCCATTGCTGCTATCCAAAATGAAGATTTCTTCTGTTTATGACCAAGGTCCTGGGCCTAACTATATGGTCTCCCAGCAGATTCAGCCAAGTCTCCCAACATTGTCCTCAACAATCTCTCTATCCTCCTAAATCTGTCCCAGAAATGTTTTACCTTCCCGTGTGAGAAGGTTTTCAGTCTCTGGGTTTATCTTCACTTCTCCTTGTGACCTTTTTTGTCTTTTGGGTTCTCCAGTAACTTCCAGTGCATCTGCCTTCTCCAGTTGGTTGGCATACAAGACTTAAATATCAAGCTAGAATCATTTGATTGCTAAATGCAGCAATCTTCTCTGTCAATCACACACGTTGTCAGTTCTGCTCATCTTTTAAAGACTCAGCTCACGGTTTCCTTGGTGTCTTTGTTTGGTACCAGGTTGTTCTCTTCCAGAGTTTGCGGCTAGGAGCATAGGCTCTTGCCTCTGAGGACTCACTCACTTCCTGCCAGTGAGGCTTCAAGTTGTTTCCCTAACCTTTTGCATTCAGGCCTTGGTCTCTCCTAGTCGATTCGGCGTATCTTTTTCTTTGTACACTTCTCTGACACGTGGGTTTTTCAGAATTGTGTTCAGTTTTAAATAGCCTGATTTTGCTAAACATCTCCTATTGTGACTCTTTAATTCTCTAATTTAATTCTAGCTCAGCACACCATCTAATTCAGACAACGTGGCATGTGCACTTGGAAAGCCAAAGCATTCTGCAGTCTTTGGATGAAGTCTTCTCTGCCAGGCCAAGCTGGCTCAGAGATGTTTTGAAGTCTCATATATTCCTGTTGACTTGTCTGACTCTTCTGTTGTTTAATATGAGAAGACCATTGAAATCATCAAGTGTCACTGTTCAATCGCCTATTTCTTCCTGCTTTGTATAATTTGAGGTCCAGACATGAAATAGATAATCTTTTTTTTTTTTTTACTATATCTTCCTGAACTTCTTGGGGTTAGAGGTAACCTTTCGTTCTTATTAACCTTTCTGGTGTGATAAGCTCTCAGTATCTTTTCTCACAGCTTGTTTTCAATCCTTTACTCACTTATAACTATTTGTATCTTGGAGCACAGTGTACCCACACATAGCACATAGTTGTCTTTTTTTTCTTCAACTTGACAAGGTCCACCTTCTAAGAAGTGTGCTTGGTTTGTTCAGGTGGCTTTAACTACTGATATCATCATATTAAGCAGACAAGTTTGCTATTTAGTTTCTATTTTTCTTAATTATTGTTGTCCTTGGCCTCTTTCTTTCTATCTCCTTTGTGATCGATGAGTGTTTAAATGCCTTCCAAGATGATAGTCTTCTTGATCTACAGCTAGACAAAGAGAGTTAAATGTGAACTTCAAAAGGTTTAGTTTATAAAAGGAAACACTGATAAATTATACTTCAACAAAACTTCTCAGTTGAGGTTCCATCTTCCTAGATGACTCTACCTTGTGCCAAATTGGGAAAAACAGACAAACAAAAAGAAAAGAAGAGGAGAGGAGAGGAGAGGGGAGGAGAGGAGAGGAGAGGAGAGGAGAGGAGAGGAGAGGAGAGGAGAGGAGAGGAGAGGAGAGGAGAGGGAAAAGAAAATCAAGAACCAACCAGCACAATTACTAAGGGAACCACCATAACACCAACAAAGCTATGAATTTACTCTACAACTTGGGTGGACCATGAGTTCATTCTACCTTGTGGAGGAAAAAAGCAATTTCAAACAGAAATAATATGTTTCTGCCACTCAGGAGCCTGGTCTTCAAATGTGACAGAGAGCATCCTCACAAATCTTTACCATAACAACAAGCAGCATCCACCCTACATCCCAGAGCACTACTGGACAGGTAGCAACTGCTTTGTTCTCTCCCTTTCTTCCCCTTGTTGTGTCAACTTCTGACTTTAACTCTGATGCACAGAGAGATAAAGCTTAGCCACTCAGAGGAAGAAGACAAACCTTGGGAAGAAAAGTCACCTTCAGATGAAAGTTGAACTGCAGAGGAACATGTAGTTCTAGTATATGCTAGGAATGTTTTTCAGTTTTAACCTATTGTTTTGAGTTGATTTTATACCACAGGAAGGTTTTTTTAAAAATGCATATAGAGTCTCTTGCATCATGCAGGCAGGTTCCTTCCATAGTAACTCCTTACATAATTCTAGTATAATATTTTAAAAACCAACAAATTGATAGTGTGGTGATATTGTTAACCAGACTATTAATTTTATTTGGCCTTCACTGGTCTGTGTGTGTGTGTGTGTGTGTGTGTGTGTGTGTGTGTGTGTGCAGGTATGTGGTTCTACTCAATTTTATTCAAGCATAACTTTATATAATGCTGCACAAGTCAAATGCAAGAGTGTTCTGACCCAGTGCTCCTGTGTTCTACCTGTGTGTGGTCTCCCCACAGGCCCACTTGTCCTGACCCCGGCTCCCTTTGGGAACCACTGATCTCTCCTCTATCTCTGCAGTTCTATTATCTTGATGGTGACATGCAAATGGGAGCATATTATATATGATTGTTAGAAAGGGCCTTTTTCTCTTCCTCTGTCCCCACTGTGCATGCCATAATATATGAATGCTACCAGCCTGACAAGTCTCTCTTTGGGCAGAATCTCTTTTGGCAATCTGAGGCCACCATCCTCTGCAGTTTCTGTGTTGGGTAGTGGTACTACTAGAGATCTGATCTGCTCCTAAAGCAAAGCAATCTACTCTGTGACACAGACCACCCGAACTCACTCATATAGAAGTGTGGCGTCATGCCACCTCCTCCAGCCTCATTTAGAAAGACCTTTCTAGAATATCTATGCTCACAGAATACTCACAACATGGAACACACTACTATATAGCTCAGTAAAAGTCACAAGCCTCCACTGATCACCACTGAGTTTACTTTTAAAAACCAAAGCCTCCCAAGTGGCTGTCTGACTTCTCATACCTGATAGACACACAAGGCAGTACCGTGGATTCAGCCTCAGTGGTCCATCCTATTCAGACAGCAAAATGCATCACTTCCGATCCTGAAATGCTTTCCTAGGCTACCACATCACCACAGTATAGCAACCAATTAAGTGCATGCACACCGTGATCTCAACTAGACAAGCTTCCCATTAAAAAAAGTCCTTTCAGAGCCCAAAGACTCCCACGGATGTCTGCAGCTTGAGCAACTCCCTGGAAAATGACACATTAACAAGCAAAGGGGAAAAAATGCTTCAGCAATGGTGCAGCAGGAGACTAACAGGCAGAATCCTAAATTGAATATGTCACATTTGGGCACTAGCAGCCACTTGTGATTAGTGTGAAGCAAGACAGTAACAGGCTAAAGGGCCCACATGAAGCTAAAGTAAGTGGCGGACAAATGAAGCCAAGCCAAGAAGAAAATGAAGACAACTCAATCAGCATAGGCCTCCTATGTGGTCAGTGCTCTCGGCTCTATAACACACACTTGGGCTCGTGATCCCTCTGCCCTCAGCTTTTGCCCCATGCCCTCTCTATCCCCTAAACTTATCTTCTGCAGCCCCCACCAAGCCCTATATTGGGACTCATCTTCTTGGGTCTGGCTTGTAGCATTGGTGACTTTGAACTGCATCTGCTCTCTCCAATTCTTCCTACCTGAAACACCAAATGGAACTACCTGATGTGTTGATGGCACTCACCACTCACAGTCCAAGAGCGTTCCACATCTGCATTACCTATCTACCTCTCAAGAACTCTCTGAAGGGGCTGAAGAGATGGCTCAGTGGTTTAAAGCACTTGCTACTCTTGCAAACAACCTGGGACTGGTTACCGCCATATACATCGTGGCGCACAACCATCTGTAATTCCAGTTTCCGGGTATCTAGTACACTTGTCAGGCCTCTTTGGACACAGCACACACATGGTGCATAGTCATACATTCAAAAGTCAACTTTGGGATCAAAAACAGAATCCATTCTCTCTATAAGGAATTCCTTGATAGACTCTGGTGAACACATGAAACTCAAGCACATTTTAATGCTTTCTAGTATTTCCAAACCAAACCATGAAGAAAAGAAAGATATCTTCCCTGAAAAGGGCTTCAGGGTCTCCAAGTCTCCCTCCTTCCGATAAGATGCAGCATATGCTGACAGCACAGAAGAACACAGTTATGGTCTCCGGCATCGTGGGTCATCCCTTGCCATTCTGATAGAAGTGAAGGAAACAGTGCAGCAGCAACAACAACAGGGCAAATTATCTCAGGGGCAAGAGGGAAGGTGAGGCGGGTGAGGTGGGATATCTTCCCTCTGCCACACCCAGCAGAAGGCGCCACCCACAGTCAGGGCGTGTCTTCGCACTTTAATCAGGTGAGGCTGCACACTCAGATGACTCTTGATGCTCTTGAATGGTGTGCTCAAAACAGCAAAATTTGTTGTATGTGTTTTACCACCAAAAATAGAATAGAAAAATCCCGTCTTCCCCTAAGTCTTTCCTACCTAAACATTGACAGTCACCCAACTTGTATATGCAACATTTCCCTCTGCTTTTCTGAGAAGCTTCATAATGTATCTGTGTATCATAAACTTCATTTTATATTGTGCTTACAGCCTTATTGCACGAAGAGTTTTGATCATTTCAGCAACTGGCAGCTTGTACGATGTCACCATTACTCTCTTTTTGGCTGGGTGAGCAATATGGCCACGAATCAAAAGTCAGAGACCCGGCAAAAGCAACAGCGACATGAAGAGCACACAAACTGATTGAGCTGATCCCAAAATGGTCAGAGTTAATTTCGGCATGCTGACTTTTTTTTAATTGAACATATTTTGCTTATTCCTTGACAATTTCATATATGCATACAATGTATCTTGATCCTATGGACTCCCGACTCCTCTCTCTATCCTATTCCTCATGTCTTCAACTGTCCCTTTCCACCTTCACAGCCTACTGAGTCCGATTACTGCTCCCTGTAAGAATGTTAACTGATTTTGTTGTCTCGGTGGTGTATAGGTGTTGTTCAGGTAACCATAAACGCAGTGAATGTATGACCACTATGGCCACTTTATGTCCAGAATGCATTTTTCAGCCCTCCTCCCCACCCTCCACCTCTTCATTCTTTCAGCCCTCTTTCTGAGTCATTCCCCGAACCTGTCAGAGGGCAAGGAGATACAGATGTTCCACAGGGCTGAACACTCCACAGCCACTGCAGTTACGAGTCTGCACTAACTGTTGCCCACTACTGAAAGATGCTTCTCCGGCCAAGGTTGGGAGCCTCACAAATCCCTGTGCGTAACCCCAGATGGAAATGAGGCAGTCCGGCAGCATGCAATAACAGAAGAACAGTAGTAAGTTCCCACCCTAGGGCCCATGACTTCCCAATCCATGAGCTTCTGACCAGGTTTGCAGTGCCTGGCATGGATTTCTGTCTTTACTTCTGACCTCAGATTTGATCAGAAAGCAGTTAGTAATTCCATAACCTTCATACCACTCCAGCACTAATGGACACATCTTGCCTCTCAGATGATTATAGCATTCAGGGTTCACAGATGACTGATATCATTGATAGCTTTTCTCCCTGACAGGCCTGAGGAGCACCTTTCAGTACTATGATAACTAGCCAGCAAGAAGGAAGTCTTCAAATCATTTACAGCCTTATTACTCTCTGTCCTGCAACCAAAGTGTGCTTTGTCTTCAGCAAAAGAGTCTTACCATCTAGTTATGTTGAGCATCCAAAAGCAATGGCAATCGCTTGAGCTGGTTTGGATTTCCCTGGGGCTTCTCTAACCAATAATTCATGATGTGTTCTGGTTTCCTTTATACTGCTGTGATAAAATGTTCTGAAAATCAACATAGCCAAAGAAAGAATTTTTATTTGACATGCAATTTCGGGTTAGAGCCCACTATTGAGGTGAAGTCCAAGGAGGAACCCAAGCAGCTAGTCACATGACACCCACAGTCAAGGACAGAGAGAAGCAAACACACACTCTGACTGCTTGCTTGCTCAGCTAGGTTTCTTTACTCATACAGTTCAAGACCCAGCCTAGAGATGGTGCTGCCCACAGTGGGCTGGGTCAATTAGCCAACAGGACAAACCCCCACAGACAAACCTACAATCCAATATATCTAAATCATTCCTTAGTTGACATTCTTTTCCTGGTGATTCTAGGTTGTGTCAGGTTTACAGTTAAAGCTAATCCTTACAGGGAAGTATCCCCTGCCACTGGCACTCAGATTTTCATTTAATAACCAATGTCTTTTTGGGGAAGCATTGCCCAATAGATACTGGAATTTTCCATACTTTCCACTAAGGCCGTGGCATCGTAAACTGGAACAGTTGGGTACCTGTCGTGACAGCACTTGGCACAGCACAGCTTGTCTACTGAATTGTAAATGTGCTGTGGCAGGGATGCATCTCCATGTGAGCATCACAAGAGGTGATCTAAGTTCACAGAGCACAGCTGCTTCCCCAGTGTATCTGAGGACACAGTCAAACACACGCTCACATAGAGCAAGAATTCCAGGTATCCCATCACGTGCTCAATACAGTTTGTCTCACCTTCTGTCTCTTTCCAGCCATGGGCCTGGCTTTGACCTTGACTCTATCCTGGCTCTGCTAAGGCTCCCACATAAGGCACATAAAGTCAGATTTTCCCACGTGAACAGAAATGTATGTTTTTAGGGTGGGAAATAAAGGGCTCAGTGGTTATAGACCTCATTTAAAACTGCATCAGATGGTTTGAAAGAGGAAAAAGAAAATAGAGAAGAACAGTGTAGTAATGACTGTGCTAACCAAAAGGGGGAAGGAAGGAAGGTTAGGACAGTGGTCATCCCACCTGCAAATGGTAGACAGGTAAATGAGCAAGAGCAGTGATTCAGGGGTCTTGTTAATCTTGTTTTGTTTTTAGAGAGTGTGTTGTCATGTAACCTCTGCTGGTCTCCAATTCACAATCCTTCAGCCTCAGCCTCCCCAGAACTAAGATTATAGGCAAGCCTAGACAAAATGAGGTGCTTTGTAAATGTCCTGCCTTCCTGTGGTTTCAGTCTATAACGTCCCCCACAGGTTCATGGCTTGAACACTTGCTCTCCAGCTTGTGATCCTGTCTTGCAGGCTGCAGGAGGCTGACTTTGTCTAGCAGAAGGAGGTTGCAAGAGATGGGTCTTTAAAGATTATACATGACCATGACCTGTGCTTCCTGGTCAGCTAGCATGTGAAGCATCACTCTATGTTCTTTCTGCCATGAACTGTGCCATGGCTTCCTGCTGAGATGGACTGCAACCTCCTCAAGTCATGAGCCAAAACAATCTTCCCTTCCACAAGCCACTCCACTGGGTGTTCTGCCACACAGCTGCCTTTCGGCTTTATTGGCTTAAAGGAAAGAAAGGGTCTTTAAAACAACAACAGCAGGTCTTTTAAAAGTAAATGTTCTTAGCCTGGAGAGATGACTCAGGGGTGAAGATCTTGCTGTTCTTTAAGAGGACCAAGGTTCAGTTCCCAGCATCCACATGGTGGCTCACAACCATCTAGAACTCCAGTTCCAGAGCAACTTGTGCCTTCCTCTGGCCTCTATAGGAACTGCATACATGTAATGCACAGACATGTAGACAAAGCACTCATACACTTAAAATATATACTAAATAAAAATATAAGACAAAAACCTCAAGATACCAAGCCCATGACTCTCTGTGTTCAGACACTGATTGAACACAAGGAAAAATATATTTCTAATAGTTTGCTTTAATTAAAACTTTTTATTTTACACATTAAAATACTTAGAAGAAATTGAAAGATGCATAGTCATAATCAGACCACCCAAATGTGAGGTTGATGCTGCCCACTTGATGGGATTTAGGGTTACCTAGGAGACCTATGGGCATTTCTGTGAGGGTGTTTCCAGAGAGAATCAACTGAGCGGAGGGAAGAGCTGCCCTCAAAGTGGGCAGAATCGTCAACAGAGGGTCAGATATAAGATGGCTCGGGGAAAGCCATGCTGCTCACCTGCCTGCACACCTTCCTGAGCCAGTGTGCCTATCTCTGCTGCTGCTTCCACTGTTGATGTTACACTCCAACCTCTTAAGCCCGTAATCAGCAACTCCAGCACTGGACTAGACTGAGCGCTGCCAGCGTCTCAGCCTCACCAGCACACAGACAGACATTATTACAGCCTGGTTGTGCAAGTCAGTGATAAGTCCCCTCTTATAATATTGATCCTGATCTTTGAGATAGCCTTACTTAATATAACAAATAACTGGGGTCAAGTGGTCCGATACTGTTCTCTAAAAAGATACACCAACACTGTATATTCTTATCTGCTTTGTCTTTCTAATATTTCAAATTAAAATACAGTTCCTGGGGCTCAGACTCTGGAAGTAGTTTATCTGAATGGCTCTGGAAGGTCTTCCAGGAACTGCATGAAGGTGTGCAAGCCACCAGTCATTTGAGGACTAGAATAGACATTCCTCAGCCCTCCACTGGTTGTTGAAGAAGGTGTTTAGCTTCTCTTGCTAGACTTCTTGGCATGCAGAAGGCATGGCAGTTGACTTCTCCAGAAAAAGCAATCCAAAAAAGATCATGGAAACAAGACCAATGCAGATGCCACAGCATAGCTCAAAGCCAGCACCAAGGTTACAACGCCACTTCTGCCATAGTGTAGGGTCACATGGAGTAAATCTGGTACAGCTATGGGGGTGTGAAAACCAAGAGGCAGATATAATGAGGGCCTCCTTGGAAAGACTTCTACAAGCACAAGGCACAGATTTTACGTTTAATGAGGTCTGGCAAATGTTCACACTAGTGCACTTTGCCAATCACAGAGTGTTTCTGTAAACTAGTGAGTTTTCTCCTACCCTTCCTGGCTGGTGCCTGCTCACCTCCCCAGTGGCAACCACGGTTTTAATTTTTTTTTAAATCCTAGAACTGTTTTTGTTTGCTCATTTTTCACATAAGTAGAACCAGACAGTATGTACTCTTTTCTGTCTGGCATTTTCCCTCTGCATCGCCCATGTTGTTAAATACATCAGTAGCAAAGATTGATATTCATTTACCTGGAGACAGACTTGGGTTGTCTCCAGTTGAAAACAAATGTGAATAAAGTCAGCTGGGCAACCTTGTAAAGGCCTGTGTGCAGACGTGTGTTTCCATCTAGCTATAAATGGGCTTTAACTGCAAGGTCAAGAAATAAACATATTTTTTAACATCACCAAATAAACCCGCACAGTAATAGTGGCATTTTCAGCTTATACCAGCAGTATATGAGAGTCTCAGTTACATCAACAGTTTGGCTTTGTGTGTACAGCTGTGTCTCATGCTGGCTTTAACATGCATTTCTCCATGAGTTGTTCAACACCACCTTCTTCTCCTTCTCCTTCTCCTCCTCCTCCTCCTCCTCCTTCTTCCTTCTTCCTTCTTCCTTCTTCCTTCTTCTTCTTCTCCTCCCCCTCCTCCTCCTCCCCCTCCTCCTCCCCCTCCCCCTCCTCCTCACCCTCCCCCTCCTCCTCCTCCTCCCCCTCCTCCTCCCCCTCCTCCCCCTCCTCCCCCTCCTACTCCTCCTTCTCCCCCTCCTCCTCCTCCTTCTCCTCTTTCTTCTTAAGAAGGATCAAGTCTTTGCTCAATCTTTAAACTCAGACGTTTGTGATTGGTGTAATTATTGACATACTCTGGATATAAATATTTCAATAGATAGATGTACTGGAAAGATCCCAATCTGTGATATGATTTAATGATGTCTTTTCATGAATGAATTTTCAATAAAATCTAATTTATCTTTCTATGTTCTATGGTTAATATGCTGTAGCATACATATAAGATTTGTCTCTCCCAAGATTGCAATGATAATATCTTGTGTATTTCTCTTAGAAGCTTTGTGGCCACCAACATTTTATAAGAAAAATTACTCTATTTATTATCATTTAAATAAATAATTGCCGGTAGAGCGCCATAGAAAGGCGGAAACCTCTGTCTGCGCCGCCAGGAGTCGGTAGCCATCGAGAACCGGAGAGGGGTACCCGCCCAGGAGCCTGGAAAGGTCGTGAGTGGGGTTGAAGGGAGCAGCACCTCTCGCCCAGACCCGCCCGGATCTGCCGGGATCCAGAGCCTGAGAACCCGGGGACAGAAAGACTCCGAAACTTCCGGATCTCACTTGCAGGGGGAAACCTCTGCCTGGGACACCAGGAGCCGGTAGCCAACTAGCACCGTAGAAAGGGGGAAACCTCTGCCTGGGACGCCAGGAGTCGGTAGCCAATGAGCGCCGTAGAAAGGTAACCTCACAGGAGCTTGGAAGGGCCGTGAGTGGGGTTGAGGGGAGCAGCACCTCTCGCCCAGACCGCCCGGATCTGCAGGGATCCGGGGCCTGAGAACCCGGGGACAGAAAAACTGTGAACTTTCCGATTTACACCAGTGCCTGGGGACCTCAGCCTGGGCCACAAGGCTCCACGTGAACAGAGAATCCCAGAAGTGCTGACACACCTTTGAGCACAGGCAAAACCACCACTTCTAGATCAAGAGAGACCTTTACA
>CM052702.1:38077774-38127019 GCA_028551405.1 Uromys caudimaculatus | reverse complement strand
GTCTCCCTTTGTGATTTCTTTATTGTTTCTGTTTCCATTTTTAGATCCTGGATGGTTTTGTTCAACTCCTTCACCTGTTTGGTTGTGTTTTCCTATAATTCTTCAAGGGATTTTTGTGTTTCTTCTTTAAGGGCTTCTAGCTGTTTACCTCTGTTCTCCTGTATTTCTTTAAGGGAGTTATTTATGTCTTTTTAAAAGTCCTCTATCATCATCATGAGAAGTGATTTTAGATCGGAATCTTGCTTTTCTGGTGTGATGGTGTATCCAGGATTTGCTATGGTGGGAGAATTGGGTTCTGATGGTGCCAGGTAACCTTGGTTTCTGTTGTCTATGTTCTTGCACCTGCCTCCTGCCATCTGGTTATCTCTAGTGTTACCTGCCCTCCCTTTGTCTGACTGGAGCCTGTCCTTCCTGTGATCCTAGTTGTGTCAGAACTCCTCAGAGACCAGCTGTCTCTGGGATCCTCTGATTCTGGGATCCTGTGATCCTAAGATCCTGGGTGTGACAGAGATCCTGGGAGTCAAGCTGCCTCTGCGACCTTGAGATCCTGGTATGACCAAGCTCCTGGAATCCTGTGATCCTGTGATCCTGGGTGTGTTAGAGCACCTGGAAGTTGAGCTTCCTCTGGGTGTTGTGGGACTGGCTGAGGAGTTTGAACCCAAGGTCTGCTCTGGGAACTGCCCCAGACCAGAAGGAACCCGTACCACTGGTCCAGTGGGGTTCTTGGGTCCCTGGATCCTGCTGGTCCCAGTTACTCCCGGTATTGAGACAGATGTTGCATCCTCCTCACCTCTGATCCTATGATCCTGGGAGTGTTAGAGGGCCTGGGAGTGGAGCTTTCTCTAGGTGTTGTGAGACTGGCTGCAGAATTTGTGCCCAAGGTCTGCTTAGGGCACCGGCCCAGACCGGAAGCCACCCTGGCTCTTTTCAACTCAAGAAGTAAAGTCTTTGGATTAGGGATAGTCTTCAGTGTTAGGACACTTGCCTAACATACATCATGAACGGGGGTCCCAATAATAGAGGGACATGGAGTAAAATCTGATGTGTTCTGAAAACTGACTTAAAATCCTTTCAAGTTTGTTGTTTTTGTTTGTTTGTTTTTTCAAAATAGGATA
Source organism: Uromys caudimaculatus (assembly GCA_028551405.1). NCBI lineage: Eukaryota > Metazoa > Chordata > Mammalia > Rodentia > Muridae > Uromys > Uromys caudimaculatus. The sequence goes on along the minus strand of CM052702.1, from coordinate 38,125,904 downwards.
GCTTGCTCATAAACAAACAAAAACAAATAAGTAACGTGTTTTTAAACAGAAAAAAGAAAGCTTACCCTAATTTGATGTCACAATTTAAGATTCATTTATCAAGGTTTCTAAAAGCACTGACTCTTAAATACAATCATGCCGCCATTTGAAAACAAGAGAGTTCAAAGAGAATTAAGTGAATTACCCAAGAACACAAACTGAGTCGAAGGCAGGGTCATCAGGGACCATGGCTTCTTCTTTTATCAGGAGACTTTTGAGGCTAACTCCTCCTTCACTGTTACTCAAAGACTGTGGAGCCAGCTTGTCTTGTGGAAATTTGTCATGTGACCATTATAAAAGTATTTCTTTGTTTTGAAGTGATCTTATTTCATTTGTAAGAGGCCATAAGGAAAAGATTATTACTTCTTGACTTTTCCCAAATTGATAGCTCAGAATAAGGAGAAACCACTGGGAATTTTGTTCCTGCTCAGTTGACAAAGAAAACTACAAAATTATGCTAGCATCAAGACAATAGTCAAAGAATACACAGGGTTGAAAATATAAGATAGAAACCCAAAGTCCTGTCAAAACTGACTCTCGTTCAAGGAAAATGATAAGCAGCATACTTGAGTTAGGGTTGAGGAGGGGAGGAAGCCTTGCATTAGTTAACCCAGGTAGAAAATCCTCCAGGACACAGCAACAGCCCAGAAGCAGAGGTGCGGAGGTGATGTTGGACATGAAAGAACAATGTTGTCTGCTAAACAGAGGGACCATTCCAGGGTTGATGGGTATAAGCTGTATTTCCCACCTTCCCAGACAAAAAGCCAGTAGAAGGTATTAGTTTCCTGAACAAGACAGTAATCATGGCAACCCTTGGCTGTTTACACCTCAACTGGAAGCAGGAAGGAAAGAGGAGTCAGAAGGCAGTGTGTCTATCAGGGTTCCTTCCAGTGACCCTGCAAATGGAAAAGAAATGATAGATTTATTGTTCACTGGGTGATCTATTTCAAAGGAGCTAGAAGAAAGGACTAGGACTGCTTCCTACCACAGACAGCATGAATGGTTGAGGATAGATATGCTTACTCTCACTTGCCCAAAGAACAACTTATACATGTGTTGAAATGCAGAGTGACAAATAAGTATATATATTTTTTATTTATAAATTAAAAAGGTACTTCTTAAAATAAAAAACCATTTGGATTTGAGCTTTTCTGTGTAGGAAGTTATCAATAAATATGAAATTTACATTAATGCCCATAGATATGCTAATTCTTAGCCTTAGTAGTAGTTTTTTTTTAAGGAGTTGGTTTTGATTTTGGTTTTGTGAAACAAGTTCTTGCTATACAGCCTAGATTGTCTTTGAATTCACTATGTAGTCATGGTCCAGGCTGGGTTCAAACTCACAATCCTGCTGCCTTAGCCCCCCTAGTGCTGGGATGGTAGACACGCATAACTATGACCAGTTTTTACCTTGTTTGTCTGAGAAGGTGGTATTTTCCAATAATTTTACCTCTTTATCTAAGAGGTCCAACTAAGTGGCATAAAGTTAGTCATAAGAAGCTGTGAGAACAGAGTGAGACACATAGGTACACAGAGGTCCCTGTGGCAGAAGCTGAGGACCTAGAGAGGAAGCCTGAGATGTCCTGTTATGTGACCCACACGTAGACAGAATCCCACAACTCACAACACAATCTGGAGATCCTGGCAAGAGGCTCATGATGACCTAGGACAGACACAATCTAATCTGCAAAGGAAGACTTGGGATAGAACTTGTGGCCCCAAATACCAGTCCCATAGAGAAAAGTGATGCTTCAACCCTAATATTATTTAACTTCTCATGAACATTAACAATACCTCTGTGGGAGAAGGAGATTTACATTTATTTAAAAAGGAAAAAAATCAGCCAACAAACTAACAACAGATGTACAAGTCCCATTACAGAAATAAAAACAACAAGAAATCTTCTCCAAAATTACTGATCCCATATTAATGACTCCCAGTGAGAATGACTTTGAATGATTCCCACACAAATGAATTTAAGAATAATTATAACTATATCCAAATAACATAAAGAAAGAAGACATGAATGCACTCACTCTAAGGGGACAAAAACAAAAAGCTGAATAAAATAAGAACATCAGACATGAAAACAGAATACAGTGAAGATATAAAACACAAAAAACCAAACAGAAATTATGCCAGGGAGGAGAAGCGCAGTGAGCTGAATCAAGCCCTCTGTACAAAGCTTCCCCAATAGAATGGACTCTGCAGAAAAAAGCATCCCATGGATAAAGAATCGAATTATTCACTAAAGATCAGTGGGATTTTTTAATGGAACATAAGAGAGCTTGGGCGCCATGAAAAGACTAAATCTTCTAACTACAACATTGAAAGAAAAGAGTGCTACCAAAGGCATAGAGAATATTTTCAACAAAACCACAGAAGAAAATTTCCCAAATCTAGAGAAAGCAATGCCTAGCCAGGTATAAGAACCCTACAGAATACTAAGTAGATAGAACAAGAAGAAAGACTCCCCACAACATATTATAGTTAAAATATTAAAAACACAAACAAAAGAAAGGATACTGAAAGCTGCAAGAAGGAACAGGCTCATCAGAACAAGACCTGACTACTCAGTACAAACATTTAAAGCCAAAGGGCCTGGAAGATGCATTCCAAGATCTGCAAGACCAGCACTGCCGATGAAAACTGTACATACGAGTAAATACATATATACACTAGGAAGAGATGAGGAGGAGGGAGACCCTATGGGAAGACCAGCAGTCTCACCTGACCTGGACCTGAGAGCTCTCAGACACTGAGCCGCCAACCAGGCAGCACACACCAGCTGACATGAGGCCCCCAACACAGACAGCAGAGGACTGTCTGTTCTAGCCTCATTGAGAGAAGAAGCACCTAACCCTTGAGAGACTTAAGACCTCAGAGAGTAGGGAAACCTGGCGAGGTGTGAGGGGAGGACATCCTCTTGGAGACAGGAAAATTTATTTTATTAATAAAATAAAAAAAGAATTGAAGGGAAAACTCTTCAATTACAAAAGAAATTTATGACCACTATGGTTTATAGAAGATACTGAAAGGAATATTTCTATTGAAAAACAAAGATAAGCATACAAGGTTACCATCAAGGATAAAAATCATACAATTACATATAAATATACATAAGTATTTATATTCATACATATGTATATGCATGTATATGTGTATATATAAATATACACATTTATATAATTATATATAAAAGTTAATCAAAAGATAAGTTAATTAAAAATGGTCTAAGGAAAAAACACAAAACCAACAAAATGACATAATCAAAATACAACTTTCACTTCTTCAAGTTAATTTTAATTATATGCTTGTATGTGTGCCACCTTGTCTGCATGTGTATCATGTTCATACAGTTTCCACGCAGGCCAGTAGAGGATATTAGATGCCCAGGTCTGTAGTCACATATGCTTGTGAACAGCCTAAGTTGGGTTCTGGGAACCTTCTCCTGAGGGATGTCTTCCGTAGTACCAGAAAGAGCTATGCAGCTACTGTGGGAGAAAATTCATCAGCAGCCACACCTAGCATGCCACAATACAGGCCTGCTAGGTGTGTGTGTGTGTGTGTGTGTGTGTGTGTGTGTGTGTGTGTGTGTGTGTGTACAGTGAACATTTAAGATGGTTATACTATGTTTATTAAACAGTATCAATAGATAAACAGATTAGAAAACGATGTATAAATAAATATAGCTTTTATTCCAAGACAAACCAGACTTTATAAAGAAGAAAATTCCTACACAGAGAAACCTTGTCTCGAAAAACAAAACAAAAAATAAAGAAGAAAATTCCATTGTTTTACTACAACATGAATGAACCCTTAGGTCATTAGTTAGGTGAAACAAACATGAGTGTGCAAGCACGCGTGTGTGTGTGTGTGTGTGTGTGTGTGTGTGTGTGTGTGTGTGTGCGCGCGCGCACGTGCACGGGGACACACACACACACTGCATGCATATAGTTAATGCTAACTATTGCATCTGAGCCTTGGGATGGACTGTAGTTAGGATGGACAGCAATTGGGATGCACAGGAAATGGGGGGTAGGGTGCAGACCGTGGCACCATGAAGGCTGAGACAACGTGTCACAGGAACCAAAAGCCACACAGGATGAGTCATGCCGCCAGGAAGCAGGGGAATCACTGCAGTTCTGGCAGAGCAGTCCCACATTCATGGCTTGATCCCACCCACAGATATCTACTGAGCTCCAAGTATGGACAGGCACTATTCTAGCCCTGAACAGAAACCGACAAACATATGCCAGCTAGTCCTAAGTACTACGAAGAAAAGCATAAGTAATCTGAGAAGTGGGGGTGGGGTACTTTTAGGTTTTTTTAATCAAAGGACGTTTATGACCTGTAAAAACAGGGAAAGAAAAATGAGGTGGAGGGGAGAAGGAGATCCTCAAATGGGGTACTGTCAGCCAGGAAAGCAGTGAGGAGGAGAGCAAGTTCAAAACAGTTGAAGAAGGAGTTCTGAGATGCTCTGAGAGGCAGCACAATAGCCATGGCACTGGAGGGGAAGGGAAGGGGAGGGGCTTATGAAGTGTGAGGTGGTTTGCTAGTGAACTAAAGGAGTGACTTAACAACCTGTAGTTAATGGCTCATTGGTATTTAAGAAGTTGTGTTGCTTGTTTTATGAAAAGTGATATGTAAATATTTAGGAGAGAGGGAGAGAGAGAGGAGGGGGGAGGGAGAACAGGGAGAACAGAAAGAACGGAAAAAAAAAAACGGTATCAGAGAAAAAGCCCTTTGAAAGGATCAAAGATGAAACCCAAAGCAGAGTTCATGGTGTTGGATTAGAGAGAGATTCAAGAATAAACCTGAAGCCAACAACAGCTGCTTTCGGCTCGGCGGCTGTACAGCATGAAGTCAGACAGCATAAATTCAATTCAAATAGAAGGCAGATGGTCCTAGAAGTCTGTAGGCATAGAGAGGAGCTTGACATGATTCACTACAGCCAAGTAAAGCAAGCTTTTAGTTACCAACTTAATAAATTACTATAGCATCTTCACAGAAACTGAGGCTAGTAATTACCACAATGAAATAAGTGATTTAATCTTCATCTTCTTCAAGCTTTCTAAAAATGTTGAAATCATCATAAAAGGAATATAGGATAAAATCTTCCAATAATTTAGAAAGTCCATATGCACATTAGGACATACAACATGACTTATAGAGAAAATCAGGCTAGACAAAACTAAACAACTCTAAAAGCCTCAACCTGACTAAATTGTTGAGACTTAACTGTTGTTAGGCCATAGTACTCAAGCTGCAGACTGTTAGTTTAAAGAGTCTTGGGTTCTCCGCCCCTCCATCTTAAGGTCTGTAGAAAACGAGCCATTGGATTTGACAAATCGACAGTGTGTCATGCTAAAATGTAGTGTGTCTGATGCTGGAGAACACACTAAAAGAAGTGTTCAGTAGGAAGAACACAAAAGATGACAGGAACGTTTAGCCTAAGAAGAATCATGGTGACATTTTCTGTGTAGCTGATACCAGCCCTTGTCTTCATCGACATTGCTTTCAGTGTGAAATATAACATCCCTACAAAAATACACACAAATGCACAATGTAATGAGCACTTACCCTGCCCCTCCCTTCGCTTCCCACCCATAAACAACTATCATCCAGAATTTTTTGATAAAAGCTATTTAAAGCTATTTCCTCAAATATCATATCTTTTAGGACAAGCTACGTCCGAGGGATCTTCTATGATGTATCCTGGCACTGCTATTGACCGGTAGGTAGAATTTCTCCCTTCTAGTGAGTATGAGATTATATCTTATTGTGGTTTGGACGTACGTTTCCCAATTGCTATCTCAACTTCTGTAGCACCTAGAATAACTCTTCCGATGGTGTCTTAACTACTTTCATGTTGCTATAACAAAGTATGCAACAGAAGTGGCTTAAAGAAGAAAAGATGCATTTTGGCTCATTTTGGCTCACGGTTTCAGGGTGTTCAGCCTAGTGGAAGAGGCATGCTCACATTGCCTCATAAAGGAAGCATTGAGGGTGGAATCTAAATGCCCTGATACCTTCCCCCACCCCCTCCTTTGATTCAACTTCAGCCACCAACCCACAGGCCCAGTGGTGTTTGCATTGGAAGAAGGCTGCATTTACTCTGTTAATCCTCTCTAAAAAACAGGCATACCTTACACATCTCCTGTGTGAATCTGAATGCAGCCACCACCGATAGCAGCTTTGCCTGCTTTAATATTGTCTTTTTGTTTATTTCTAGGAATTCTTTAATAGTTCACATCAATTGTGTAGACTAAGGCTTATCATTGCAGTATTTTTACACATCCATACCGTAAACTCCAATCAATCCCTATTGCCCTACCTCACTCTCCCCTTCCCCCATCTCCTTCATCTTCTCAAATGACTCCAGAACAATTTTCATATCATTTCTCTCATTATGTCCCCCAAGATACAATACTGTCTTTCAGGATCTTATTTATTTGGGTTAATATAATGATCTCCACCTCTGTCTTTGCAAATGGCGTGGTCTCCTTTGTGGCTAATTGGTAGGAATTAATCAGGTGACTGAGTCACTGTCCAGCTTGGACTTTTGCCATGGGTGATCACCCTTTGCTGTTGTTGTTGCTTGGTTAGTTGGGGGCTCCTCTAGGTTTTCTTTGTTGATTGTTTACTGCTACTGCTGCTATTTGAGACAAGGTGCCAGCATATGGGCCAAGTAGGCACGTGCAGAACTTGTTATGGAGTCCAGGCTACTCTCAAACAACCACTTCTCGTTCTTCTGCCTTCCGTGGACTTCAGTCATATTAGACCACACCTAACTTCATATTGTTTTAACCAAATTTTATCCATTTCCCCCTATTAGGATTTGAATCTGAAATCGTCCCTAACAATTCACATGGTAGAGTCATGGATGCCAGCCCTTCAGGGCGTGGTCGGATCTTGGGCTCTCACCTAATTGATGGGTTAGTCATGTGATGGATTCATAACGTGGTCAGATTATTAGGAGATGGTCGGTAAGAAATAAGGAAGTGAGGTATAGCTAGGAAAGGTGACAGGAGACATAGCTTCTCCTGGCCCATGCTTCCACCTCTCTTATAATCTGTTTCACATTCTTTCTTCTTCCTGGTCACCACAACCACACTGCCACGTGCTCTGTGACATTCTGCCTCTGCCCAGGCCAGAAATTTATTAATTTTGAAGGCTCACTAGATCAAGCTTAGTTGTTCAATTACAATTTTCTATAGTTTCACTAATTTTTAATAGCTGATCCATTACTATGATAGAGAATCTTATAGTAGAATTATCATTTTCCATTCATATTCATTTACTTCATTACTTCACTTTATTTACACATTTTAAATTAAATTATTTTGTGTACAAAGTTTAGATTTGCTATATCTTTAGTACAGAGTAAAAGTTTTCACATGTGTTTTCTTATTGCTTGATAATAATTTTTACCTCCTTTTGGCATAACTAATCCGAGTTTCTTTTGATTATTTCTTCTTATACATCTGTTTTTATATACCTTGGTTTTAAATATTTAGACACATTTGTGATCTGTGTGGTCTGTTGTAAGCAGCGTATGCCTGGGATTCTGCTTGTTAGTGACCTGCCATCGCTGTATTTCACTCTCAGCGTTTAATCCCTTTACGTTTATTTTGATCAATGGTATGAAAATACTTGGTATCAGTGGCTCCTTCCTAAAACATCAGCTATTTTGTATGGAAAAATGCTAAATGGAAGACTATTTTCAGTTATTTTTAAATAGGATAATATATAACATGCTATATGTTAAACCTATCTCTTAACCAATTTTTAAATTAAATACTTAATTTACAGTATCTGGTATCTTAAACATCACAAACAAGATATCATTAATATGTAGAATGTTTACATTATTTCCTAATTACCAAACATACAAAGTCTGTGCATATGCTGTGAATACTATTTTATAATATGACAAGACAAAATAACCAGAAAAAAACACATTTATTAGAAAGAAAACATTGAAGTTAGGCAAGATGGGACTCACTTGTAACCCAGGACCTGAGAGACTGAAGCACACAGATTGACTATATAATCAAAGCTAGTTTGAGCTACTTAGCAAGACTGTCACAGGAAAGAAAAAAAAAGAGTAAAGTACAATGAAATTTTCCAATAAACATAATAAAGTGTCACTCACAAAGTTAGAATAAAACTTGATATTTGACAGGAAGTGAGATGGGCACAGGGCTAACAATCATCACTGGCTGCAGAAAGTGCTAACGTGGAAGAGTGAGCCTGTAATGGTGGCTTCAAGCAAGCCATCCACTTGGAAGCTGGCAGGAACTTCCATCCTGCCGTTGCTAAGGATGCTGCTGAACAGAAGATGGTGAAGAAGGTCACAGGAGACAAGAAGCTTGGGAAGATGAAAATCATCACACAGTGGTGTTTAAACTCATGTACATTACATTGCTTCCTTTCTCTACTTATCTTTCACACTTTCCCTTGAATTTAAACATGTGTGTGTGTGTGTGTGTGTGTGTGTATGTGTGTGTGTGTGTGTGTCACACACTGCATGTTACATCATTAGTCAGAAATAACGACTAAATAGGAAATGGGTTCAGGGGATCAATGCAAGGGTAAAGGATAATTCTCAGTATGAACTGTGCATTGGTGGGGTCAGCATCTCTCTTGATGGAATTCTGCTTTTCAAAACACATCCCTGTAATTTTTACAATTTACCCATTGTATTTGCAATAGAACCTGGTATCTTTCCAGCACATTATTTCGTTTTAAAATTTTTCTTTAAGCATTTGGAACTTAATTAGGTACATATCTATTAGCTGATAAAATTCAATAATATTCAATAGTATATAAGTTATGTTTGTTAATTAAATATAGGTGAGATCGTACAAAGAAAATACTGTATAATATGAGCTACTTTCATATCATTTTTGATCTACTTTTCCAGGCTTATCAGCCATTTTCAAATTCATATTCTCTGACTAGTTAGTGGCAATGAATCATCAGGGGAAACCCAGAAGAGTGGCTCACTCCTGTGAGTACTGCAGAGACCAAGGTAGAAGGACCACCAAGAATTTAAGGCCAGCCTAGGCTACATAAAGAATTCCAGGTCACCCTGGGCTACAGAACAAGACCTTGCCTTTTAAAAAAGAAAACTCAGGGAAATGGGATGGTGGTTTGGTTTGGTTTGGTGTTTTGTTTTGTTTTGCTTTATTTTTGTCATTGTTGGTTATGTTTTCTCGGTTTGAGTGCCCTGACTTATGGAGATTACATTGACAGAAGAGCCAAGTTTTATCTGTTTCAGCACCTATACCCTGTGGCTATGCCTCTGCTAACACTGAAGCATGAAGTCAGGGCTTGCTTCTCTAGGGCTTCCCTGACATGTGGGACTTGGCTGTAACTTTCAATCTCACCTCTGAGAAGTCCTGAATTCTGTACCAATTCAACAATGAATCTTGATTCTATTAAAGCCACTTGGTACTTAATGTATTTCCATTAGGAAGGCTGCTTGGGGAACCTAATAGCCTGGCTGTTACCTACACTCCTTGCCTTGTTGACATGGTAATTCCTGTGCCCAGGGAGTCGAAGAAATGTCAACTAACTTTGATATTTATGCTAAGTGAATCCAGAAAACAAACCAACCATTACAGTTACCTAATACTGCTGTGATAAAAGCTATGGGCAGAACAACTTGGAAAGGAAGGGCTTGATTACACAGTAAGGTTCATCACCGAGAGAAGCCAGGGCAGGAGTTCAAGCAGGAACCTAGAAACAGGAACTGAAACAGTAGAGGGACCCTGCTTACTGGCTTGCTTCCTTATAAACTCTAGAACCACTTGCCCAGGGGGACACCCCTGACAGTGGGCTGTCAATCATTAATCAAGAGAATGCCCTACAGAAATGGCCATGCCAAGCTGATGGAAGGCAATTCCTCATTAAGATTCCCTCTTTTCAGGAAACTCTAGCATATGACAAGTTGACAAAAACTAATCAGCACACCAACAGACCAAAAAGTGCTATAATATCTTCATGTGGCAAAATAAAACCTAAATATTTATTGGCAAAATTAAATAATAGTAAAATTAAGAAGTATATACCAAACTGCCACAAAAGGTCTGTCAGTCGGAAGCAGCTCTCAAATTCAACAGAATGGAAGCTTGAACAGGGCAATAATTTTTGTAGATAAAGGTAAAGAAATACTGTTTTTTAGAATAATAATAATAATAATAGTCTAGTGGACAGGGCATAGATCGGAGAAAGTAGTTATACCTTACTTATAGAAACTATAACACATTAGTGTCTTATTTCTCCTTTTGCCCCCTTAAAACAATAAATATGTTTTATAAAAAGAAAAATAGCAATAATGTCTTTTCAAAGCAAAGATCTGACAGGAAGTATAGCTTCTGGGGCTTGGAGACAGAGAAGAACGAGAAGAAAACGACTGTGTACCTTGTAGCAGTGAGTGGTGTGGAAGAGTTTGAGTGGGACAGTCATGCCAGGAAACGGGTACAGGTCTAAATACTCAGAGGAGCATGTCCCTTTAACTCACAGAGCAATGCAACCAGAGGTAAAAGAAAAGCAATTCCTTTGAAGTCTGACAATGAAACAAAACACTTCCTGAATATGCCTAAGATTAGAAAATACATTTAAATTTTAATTAGGATGATGAATGGGCTCAATATTCCACACACAGGAAGGAATAAGGAGAAAAGCAGGCTCTCCCTGAGGGTGTCTGTGCAAGTTCCTCAGGGAAATTTACATCTCCAATCTGTCCACACAGTAAGTATTACTGAGTACCTACTGTGTGATAGCATGTTGCTTATTTTTCTCATTTCTATGACAAATACCTCACAGAAACAACTTAAGACAGGCAAGGTTTCTTTTGGCTCACAGTTCAAAGGTGTAGACTGCTATTTAGAGATCTCATGGTGACAGACCTGTGGGTCAGTTGGTCACTTTGCACCCATGACCAGGAAGCAGACAGCTATGAGTACTGGTGATTGGCTGACCTTCTTCTTTTATTCAGGCTGGAACGCCAGCCCATGGAATGGTGCCATCCACATCTAGGGTGGGTCTTCCACCTCAACCAGTCTAGAAACTCCATCATAGGCTTATCTCCTAGATGATTCTAAATCTTGTCAATCACCCCAGCCAGGTACTGTGGCAGATTCTGATATCCACCTTAATAACCTATTATTAATGACTGTCCTTGAGGATCTTAAACTCTTAGGAAGACTTGGCACATGGGCTACAGTAAAGGAATGTAGATGTATGTATGTATGTATGTATGTATGTATGTAGTATGTATGTATCATGTATGTATCATGTATGTATGTATTATGTATGTATGATGTATGTATGTTTACAGTTTCCCACAGCAAAGCACAGCACCCTCCTCTTTCTCTTCACCAGACTGCGTAAGGACTAGTTTCCAGTCTTGGTATCTGACCCACATTCTCTAGCTCAGACCCACAGTTCATATTTTATTTTGTATATATTCACTGAAAACATGGCAATCATCTCAGGTACCCATTTCTTCAGCAAAAACCTTAAGTTGATTACATCAGGGGAGGAAGACTTTCAGTTTGCAGTGGGAAGCCATATCTGAGCCCTGACCTACTGGCATGCCGTAACTACTACTAATTGAGACACGTGGCCTGGAATGTAGCCAAGCAAAGGAACTCAGATGCCCGTGTTTTAAAGCACAGAGCATACAGACTGAAGACCTCTGACCCAGGCTCTCCTGGAACTTGCTTTATTACACAGCATTTACAGAACAGAAATGTTACGATACGAATGTAAGTGAGCAGTGTGCCATTGCTCCCATCAAAGCAGCCTGAGGACATGGAAGACAGCAGAGTAGAGCAGAGTATGATGACACGGGCCTTCTGCCCACTCACAGCCTGTATGTATTCTAGGGCCTCTTCTACAGAACCTGCCCCACCAATGGGCATTGAAAGAATGTCTTAAAGGTGGTATCCTCTAGAGAAGGTAAGCCAATCAGATTCTCAAGAAAGGAAATTGACCCTCATAATAGAAACTACAGAAAGGGAGAGGTCAAGACACTGGAGAGCTGCAGCCTTACTGGGTCAAGATAGCAAGCAAAGGAGCAGAATAGACATAGAAAAGAAAATCAGAGGGGAAGGGAGGGAAAGGGAGGGGAAGGGAGGGGAGAGGAGGGGAAGGAGGGGAAGGGAAGGGAGCACCAGCTCTTCTCTTTAGCTCTGAATCCTCACCTATCCATGAAATGACTGAGGTGGCTACAAAGTAGCTTCTAGCAGAACTCGGATGGCTCCTGGTATAGGAGCTTGCCACCAAAGCCTGGCAACTCAGTCTGTCCTGGAATCCACATAAAGAAGAAGGAGAAAACCAACTCCACAAACTTGTCCTCTGACCTCCACAGAACACACAGACACCACACCATGGTGCTTACACCCCACCCACACCACACAAGTTGTATATGTAATTTGTTAAGGTCCCCTCTCTCTTTGGGCTGGATTATGTGTCTCTTTCCTTTGGACACTAAAGAAACTTAACAGATGCGATCAGAAGGCACTTTGGCAGACCGGCCATATTACTTACTTCAAGTACCATTCAAATGCTTCAGTTAGTAAACAAGTTCGCTTAGAATCACCAGAATGCTACAGAACAGATTGTAAAAACCACACTGCTGGCTACCAGAGCACGTAGCATAAGAGGGCAGAGTAGATGGCATGTGAGTTGGTTTCTCAGAAAAACCAAGATAAGTATCACAGGGGAAATTTTAAGCACCCTTCATTAATGGAAATTATAACTTGAGTGCCTTGATCAACCTGTGGTTCCAAAACTATTATAAAATCGGCTGCTCCTAACAGCAGCACTAGTAGTATTAATCTAGGAGTAATTTATAGCTCATGGCAACATGATAAGGTCCCAGGACAGGTCCCAGATTTCTCAAATCATGGTATGGTCAGATGAACTAAACATGTCAGCTCTCTTCTGTGAGACAATGCCAGCCAGAGTGGGGTTCTGTGTCTGAAGCCTAAATGCATTCACACCCTCTTCTCCGATACAACTCATCCATTAAACACCAATTGTGCACCCTCCAATAAAGACAGATTAGCTTCCCACTAAGGAGCTTAACCTATAAACTGCTTTTGTGTTCATCCATTACAAGTTCTGCACCTCCTGAAAGATGAATAATTATAGTTCCTAAGGAGACTTGTGTGTATATATTGCAGTGGTAGTCATCAAATTGGAAGAACGGTTGATAGGTGTAGGCAACAATAATAAAAACGAACAGCCCTCTCATCTGTCAGGCAGTAAAGTAAATTGGTTAAGAACAGCCTTCATTACCGCAAGTTGAGCGGGTACGTGTGGCATCTGATTTCTGATCATGTATTCATTCTCTCTGTGACAAAATAAACACGATGCCTTAAAAACTTAGTTATAAATCAATTCATCTGATGAGCAAGTCAAAGGAAGATTATATGGGATTTACAGACGGGTTCATTTGAGGCCCTACTTTTGTTGCTATTGCTGTTGCTCTTACAAACAGTGTGTCCTTTAAAATGAAATGGCCATATTATTTTTGCCACACCAGAAGTCTGTATTCCTTAGGGAAAAGGGCAGATCAGAAATCAGAATCTAACAAGCTGTGCATAATAACGTGTCGCGTATGTTACAGCTGAGTTCATTCCTGCTGTTTCAGGACACGTATCTACCTAGAATCGCAGGGGTGCTTGTTATCTTGACGGCACCAGGAAGGGGTGAGGGTGACATGAAGGATCTGTATATAACACAAGATGCCGCCTCCTGGGACAATGTCAAGATTCCCGGCATTAAGTCGATGGGAATAAATGCAGGAACCACTAGGATTTAAAATTACCACATCCCAATTATAGATTATTCGTAGCAGCTCCAAAGGTCCTACAGATTGGCTTTATAAATTGTGTTGATCTCATTATAATGCATATCCTTCATAAAATTCAGGCTAGAAAGAGCATGGGCCTCCTGCTAATTCAGTATTTTTTGGTTGATTCTGCCCTAACAATTCCCCCTGACATAGAAAATCCTTCTCCTCTCTATTTCAAAAACTCCAATTTCTTCTCCTTAAATTTTCTGCATGATTTATTGCCTTATCCTTCATTCAGCAAATATTTATTGACTGCCAACTATGTTTATAGCATTACATTGGACACTAGGAGAGATGTAAAGGTGTATAATACATATTCACAGCCCTTTAGAAAATTAATCTTTCCCAGGATGTAAAGACATGCACACGTGAGAAGCAAAATGTCAATAAAAAATTAAAATTGTGAAAAGATGTTAAAAAAAGATTTCTCAGGGCAGCACATTTGAAAGACCCCATGACTGACAGTGGCAGAATAGAAAATAGGAAACTAGAGGACGCAGTAATTTTTCAGGGTTCAGTGGTCATAAAAGCTTTGTAGAAAAGGAGCACAGGAGGTTTGGACAGTTTTAAAGGAGACAGTCTAGGCATGGGCAAGGCCACATGTTAATATGCAGAGGTGAGCAGGCATGTCATGTCGGGAGAAAATACGTGCTCTGCAGGCTGAGGTCTGGTGAAATGGACTGTGAAGGGCAAGTGAGAGAGTAACTTGGAGTGATGTGCCGAACATCTGTGCTCTAGGCTCTACCTTAACAACGGCGAGCATTTGGGGAAAGTGTTCCCATTAAAACCCCCACTGAAGTCTAACATATTCGGGTGTACATGCTGTGTTGTGCCTTTCTTAATTTAATTTATTTGATAATTATTCTATGTATATCGTATTTTTGTAATATTGAATGGCCAAATTGATATCATCGACACCTCTATTAACTCATCCCCTTATTGTTGCTGTGGGAGGGTACTCAGAATCTGCCCTGTGGTGGGTTTTAGGTGTTACTGACTGTAGTTACCAGAACGGACTTTTCTCCTGTCCATATATACTGTGACACCTCTGCAGTCACACTCACTGCCACCTACTCATAGCTACCGCTCTACTCCCTCTTTCTGTGCACTCCACTTTTTCTTATTCCATGCACAAGCCAAATGCACACATTTTGAATGTGCCTCCAGACAAATGGGGACGATTACGTAACCATCATTGTAGTCCAAATATAGAAGATCTCCGCCCTCCCAGAGATGGTTCTTGTGACCACTTCTAGTAAATCACACACATCCTTCCCGTTGTCGCTGTAAGACAGCAGCTGTTCCGTATTTACTCTATAATGTTTCCAGGCTGCATTATTATGTTTTGGGGTTCCTTTGGCCAACAAGATGTAAATCTTGCTTCATAAAATTTCATCTGTATACAGAGATTCTTAGAAGCTTTTAGTTGTTTTTGTTAGAACAATCTTATTTTTATTAGAAATGACAGGTCAGGGTCACTGTCACATCAGGAAAGTCTCCAACATGAAGTGACAAACCAAAAACAAAGGACAAAGGCAGGGAGATGGCTCAGCAGGTAGGAGCTTGCCACACAATCTGAGCACCTACATTCAGTTCCCAGAATCCACAAAAGTATGGAAAGAAAGAACCAACTCCTCAAAGTTGTCTTCTGACAGCTACGCATATGTCATACCAAATATGCATGTGCACAAACATTAATAATAATAATAATAATAATAACAATAATAATAATAAATGATTTGGTTTTTATTTACTGGTTTTTCTTTAATTTTTCTTACAATATACATACCTTTTATGATTTATTTATTTTATGTATGTGAGTGCACTTTCACTGTCTTCAGACACTCCAGAAGAGGACACTGGATCCCATTATAGATGATTGTGAGCCACCATGTGGTTGCTGGGAATTTAACGCAGGACCTCTGGAACACCAGTCAGTGCTCTTAACTGTTGAGTCATCTTTCCAGCCCCTTACAATATATCTTAATAGTATTCTTTCCATTCCCCCTAGATTCTGCATAGCTCCATAGCAACCCAATTTCATACCTTCTTCCTTCCCCCAAGGGGGAAAAAAAGAAAATTTGAGATTTCAGCTTAACCTAGTCAGAATGGCCAAGACAAATAAAACAAATGACAGCAGATGCTGGCGAGGATGCAGAGAATGGAAATCACTTATTAATTGCTGGTGGGCATACAAATATGGACACGTAAATCAGAACAGACCCTCTAGACATCACTGTGGAGATTTCTCAGAAAGCTAAAAATAGGTCTACCACAAGATCCAGCAAGACCATTTTGGCCTATACCAAAAGGACACCGCATTACTACAAAGATACTTGTTCTTCCGTGTTCTTGACTACTCTATTTATAATAGTCAGAAATTGGAAACAGCCTAGATGTCCATCAACTGATGAATGAATAATGAAAATATGGTGCATTTATACAATTAAATATTATTGAGCTGTTAAGAAAAATGAAATTTGCAGGTAAATGGATGGAGGTAGAAACCGTTTTTCTGAGTAAGGTAACCCAGACTCAAACAGATAAATATTGCATATATTCTCTTATATCAAGATGTTGTATTTTAAGATAGATGATAGATAGATAGATAGATAGATAGATAGATAGATAGATAGATAGATAGATAGGAGAGAGACAGAGACAGAGACAGAGACAGAGACAGAGACAGAGACAGGGTAGCTACTAAAGGACCAAGTAGAAGAAGGAGACTCTTCCAAGGAAGGCACAATAAAGTATAGTACTATAAAGAGACAGAGGGGAAACTAGAATGGGGTGGGAGATAAATAGAGAAGATGATAGAAGGTCAGGATAAAGGCAAGAATACAGGGAGGGACAGCTAACACTAAAAGTCTTTTAGAAAACCACATGGAAACCCACTACTATAGAAGCTTGCTGAAATGTGTAAACACATGAAAGAATCTTAAATGGAATTGCCATATAACAGGGGAAGTAATGCCCCAACTAGACATCTTATGCTACCAAGTAAAAGTCACAGTTCAAGGAACAGGTTATATCATTGGCCAGAGGAGCTCCATAGGCCCCTCTAAGCTTCACAGACTATTGCCTGTGCTCTTAATTTCTCTCCACAACCTGATGGTAAGGCCCTATTGCTGACAATAGAACTGGTACCTAACTGGAAACTTCACCTCTACTGACTAGTGTTCATGGTAATAGAAGGTACTATGCACACTACTGGAACAGGAACATAGTCATCAATTCCACCCAGGCATGAACCTGTGGCCTGCGATAGTGACCTGACGGTAAGATACACTGGTATAAACAGGGCATAAAAGTTATGGGAGTAATTGACCACTTTTTTCTTTGTTGATTCAAGGGCTACTCCATGAGATGAAACTCAGACCTGACGCTGGTAAAGTAACCAATAACATGAAACTAGATAGGTTATGGGCCTATGGAGAATGCATACCACCATTATGCTGCTAAAGAAACATAACAGTAAAGTGACTCCTAACAAGGTATTGCTCGACCCATAGAGCAGAGCATCACGTAACCTCCTCAGAGCAGCTGCCTCTTGCAGTAGAGTGTGATTAACATAGACTCCACGACTGGACACGTTCAGAGAGTTAGAGACTTTGGAGCCCTCAGCCTAAATGGTATGTTTTTATGAAACCCTCTCCTCAGGTCTCTGGGATCTATGTTAAAAAGGAGGTAGGAAGATTGTAAGAGCCAGAGGTGCTTTGATGACTCCAAGGATACAGCATCTTCTAGACACCACAGGGTTCATGCATACATTTCTGTTTGATTTTAAAGAGTGAAAAGTAGCCTGGAGGGAGCAATTTGCACAAAATGAAAAGAATTTTTTTCTTTCTAAAATACACCTAGCAAGTTAAAAGAGCATGTATTGATAATGAAATAAGAATAAAATATTTTCAAAAGAGAATAGTTAAGAATTGGGAAGTAGGAGCTGAGAGATGACTCAGCATTTTGGAGCTTGAGACTGAAGTTCAGATCCCAGCACCCACCTGAAACCCAGACTTGGTCCTATACACACCTGTCACCCAGCAGTGACTGGGAAGGAGATAGTAGGCCACTGGGTAATGCTGACTGAGCATGTTTGAAAACCACAATTTCTAGATCCACTGAGAAACCACACCTCCAAGAGAACAAGGCTAAAAGTGAGAGAGAAGGATGTGTGAATACACATACATACACACACACACACACACACACACACACCTGCACGTGCACATACACACAGTGGGGAGAGGAATGGAGAGAGAGGGAGAGAGAGGGAGAGAGAGAGAGGATATTAAAAAGCTCTTAAAATTAGAAGAATTAAAACAGAACAAAGCAAGGGTGGGAGAGATGGCTCAGTGGTTAAGATCACTGGCTGCTCTTCCAAAAGACCTGGGTTCAGTTTCCAGCACCTCTATGGCTGCTCACAACCAGCTGTAACCCCAATCCTAGGATATCCAGCTCCCTCATCTAGCCTCCAAGACACCAAGTACACACAAGGTACAAATACAGACCTGCATACAAAACACCTATCAACACAAAATTAAATTAAATTTTAAATTTAAAAAATAGAATTAAAATTTTTTCCAGAGAATAAAGCAAAGGGACAAAGAAATGGGACGGGGGAAAAGATATTAAACTATTAAACACATAAAATCAGAAGCGTAAATGAGTTTTAAAATGAGAGAAAATATAAAAGAAGAATTTGCTGCCCCTAGAGGCATTGCAGGTGTGGCTGCCGTGTCATATGTGCATCCATAGGTTGCAGAGAAAGGGGTGTGTCCATGCTCAGTGATCTGACCTGCAAACATCTGAATGATTAGCAACATAACATTTCCTGGAAAAGTGAGCCTGAGATGACCTCAAAGCTACACAAGCCCAGATGGGCTTCCAGGGCAGAGAGCAATCTGAAGACTCAAAGACCCCACCTGGGACTGTAGGCCAAGGATGGGAGTGAGCCCAAGAGAGCTGACCTGGCATGGGGCCACTCAGGTGGGCACAGGCAAGGAGCGAGCACAAGAAGACCACCAGACCAGCACAATGGGACCTGGACAGGAAGCTAGCCTAAGATGGCTACCAGTCCTGGGCTGCGCAGTCCAGGGGGGGTAAGGAGATCCCAGACACTCAGAGACCCCAGGTGCCACTAAATAGGTAAGTAGTGAGAAATGGAAGAGAAAGAGAATCAGAAAGATGTGGGCACAACAAAGAGAGGCAGAACTGGAGACTGAAGGGTAGTGAGGGACAGCCTGCTGTGAGAATGTCATCTGTGGCCATAGTGGAGTCCTGGCAGCCTCCTGTGCTGCCACTGGGGACCATGTCTAACTCCATAGCATTACAACAGCAGGGGTCTGTTACCACCAAAGGCCAGGTAGAAGTTCCTGGTCTGGGTGCAGCCAGGGGGACATGTTGATAACTGAGGGCTGTACAGAACTGGCCCCACCCCTCACCTGGGCATCATGGGACATCTGGCCCATGAAAGTAGAAGAGCAGACTCCACCACTAGCCACTGCAGTATTCAGGAGAGTGGCCCAGCACATTGCAGGAATTGCAGGTGAGCCAGTTGGAGAATATGAGCTATGAATATGGGAGAGCTGGCCCTACCACTGGTCTCCTCCTTCCTCACCCTTCACCACCTGTTCCAGGTGGGAGACCCAGCCCTGGGGTCATGAGAGCAGGAGAGCTGTCCCCACCCCTCACCTACTGCTGGACTCAGGAGAGTGGGCCTGGCATGTCACCTGGGCAACAGCCTGTGAGCACAAAGGACAGGTGGAGATCTGTCTGTGCACCATGTGTGCATGCGCACACCCACCCACATGTGCCCCAGCATGTGATGATAGGGAAGGAAGAATTACACTGTACCCACGGGACCTGTTGATAGAGTCACACTGCTTTCTGAAAACTCAGCTAATTACAGAATCTGGTTGCTCTTGTTTGTTTGTCCTTACCCTGGATAGTTAGAAGGTGAGAAATCTCTGCTAATTCTGCCAGACAGCCAGTGTGCTGTATTTTCTAGTGAACCACATCTCCCAGTTGCAGTCAACCATAAGGTATTGAGTGGAGGCTTGCCAAGTCTGATGGCCTTGCTAAGTCCCTGTCCTGTGGTCCTCACTATAATAAAAAGAGAGGACACAGACATAACCAAGGACACAGGGAAGCAGCAGCAAGGATTGTGCTAGTCTACTATAAACTTGTGATTTCACAGGAAGACCATGCTACGTTATGTATGGATCTTCCTCTCCGGTTTCCAGCAGACAGATTCTAAGCCCTTGTCCATTCCCTTATCTGTGGCTTGCATTTGTTGTTTCGTAAAGCTTTCAGTATACTTTTTAAATTATAAATACTTAATGTTTTAACTATGATATACTATGGGGAATTTCCCTTCTGGTGTTGTCTATTTGGTGCTATGTGTGCGTGTACAGATTATGTGTGTGCCTTCTCATAGTGTGGGACTTTTTCTTCTATGATTTTGTTGAAGGTACGTTATATTCTATGACTTTTGATTCTTTGTCCTCATTATGCCTATAATTCAAAGGTTTTATTCTTTCATACTCTATCCCATATGTTCTGTATGTGCCTTTCCTGTCATGCTTTTCCTATCCCTTCCTTATGTGGTGTAGATACTAAACCTTGTTTCCAAGTCTTGCTCTTCTGTCTTCTGCTTGATTTGTTCTATTTGTAAGCCTTGTGTCTGTGTTTTATTCACATCACTCAGGCATTGGTGCTCCTTAAGTTTTTTTCTTAATTTCATTGAGCTATTTCTTTAAACTCCTTGAATTCATTGATGAAGTTTATTATTGTTCTTTTAAATTCTGTGTCCAGGGATTCATCTATGTAATAGGGCAGGCAGGCTTTAGAGAGAATATATATAGTGGCTTAATCTTCCATATTGTTGGTATTTTGTGGTGAGATCCAGCTATGTGAACTTCTTTTGTCAGTTCTACATCTGATATCTACATAGCAGGTTGAGGCAGAAGAGAGACCGTGTAAGCAGGTTAGTCCTAGAAACTGGAAATAGCTTGGCTTGAATGAAGTCAGGTGGGCAGAGGAGAGTGGGCTACTGTACTGATGTGCTTTCTGGCCCAAGCCTGGTGTTTGAGGGGAGATCGAGTGGGAAGGAAAGGTTAAATATGGCATGGGAGGGGCCTATGGGTTGGGGGATATATGGTAGGGAGACTCCTGTCCAAAGTCTACTGATTGTTTGCAGTCCAAGTAGGGAAGGATGTGGGACCGAACTAGATCTGATGGACAGGGCAGAAAACAAAGATGTGTATCAGAGAGATACACTAGGCTAGAACCTGAAGAAGGATATGGAAAGTCTAGTCGGGCAGACAGGTTGGATGTCAAGCAGAGGGATCTATGGTTGGTAGCAGGTAGGATGGAAACCTAGAGGTTAGCTGTTGCCCAAGCAGGGCTGTCCAGACTAATGCAGGGCACTAGATGTGAGAACTGACTGAGATACTTATTCTTTTAATGAGTGTTAACTAGCTTACATTATAATGTAATTTCAATTTGGTTTAATGGATTTATACAAATTAAAATATATATATATATATAGCTAAGCTGTCCAGTACAGCAGCTATTAGCCTCACAGGGTTATTAAAAACTTGATGTGAGACTCACATGAACCGAGAAGTTACATAGCTACAAAATTCATACTGCATTTGAAAGGTTTATTATGAAAAGTGTTATCATTTCAGTAACGACTTTATGTTGTGTGGCAGTTTGAATGAGGATGGTCCCCATAGGTGCATATATTTCAATACTTGGTTCCCAATTATTGGAACTGTTTGGGAAGGATTCGAAGGTGTGGCCTTAATAGAGAAGATATGTCAATGGGGCTTTGAAGGTTCAAAAACCCACACCATTTCCAGTTAGCTTTCTCTCTGCCTCTTGTTTGTGGATCAAGGTGTGATTTCCTACTATTCTTGCTGCCATGTCTTTGCTCCAGCAACATGGATTCTAACCCTCTAAAACCATAAGTCCAATTAAATGCTTTATTTTATAAGTTGCCTTGGTCATGGCCTTTTGACATAGCAATAGAAAATTAACTAAGACCCTCTTACTTATGGATCAAGGCATGAGTTCTCAGCTACTCCAGTCATCTGTTGCTATGCCTTTCTTCTGCCATCAGAGACTCCCACCTTCTGGAATCATAAAACCAATTATTCTCTAGAATATTTTAAAGCATGCATGTATTAGCAATGCTTATAAGTGAAGCTGTCTAGGGTGACCAAAGGTACCATTGGGGGGGAGGAAAATAAAAGTGAGGCATGGGTGTGCTTAATATACAATATATACTTGTACAGGAATTCCTTTGTGTGACTGAACCATGTACAATCAAGAGCCACAAGGAAAATCAATCACCTATGTTTAAAAGGAAAATTCTAAAGGCCTTGCATCTCACCATCTGCGTGCACTGCTCTGGCTGAACTGGGCAGTAAGAGGCAGACACCTTCCCATGTATACGTTTGTACATCTCTCCTGCTGCCTTCTGCCCTTTGTCCTAGGATGCACAGAAAACGTAACAGCCCTTCTTGTCCGACAGAGCCTAGAGCTTCTTGAGTTGGAGTGAAGTCTGTGGAGAGACCACGGAGGATCTGAGTGATTCATCTTTGTGCTATCCCCACTCCATGGTCGGGGCTGCGGCCCTCACTCCACAGCCCTCTGTGCCTGGCTGCTCTTTTTGTCGTCCTTTTTTATTCCCTGCTCCTCTTCCTCTGCTTTTCTCAGCTCCAGAAGGAATCCAGCACTCTGATCTACACATCCAGAAGCACACAGAGCCTTCCCTCAATCTCCCCCAAAGAGCTGGTTCCCTGAGGGGAAGCCTGGGTTTATGAATTCCTTCTGAAGGGCAGAATCCTTTGTCTTGCATTCTGAGGTTATGTTTTGTTTTTAATCTCAAATTTCTTCCGTTCTCTATACAATTTGGCCTTCCTTCATCTCTTTCTCTCCTCTCTCTCAACTTGGAAAATTCATGTAACACCCCAATTCCTGCATCAGTCTGTCATAGCACAGCATATGTCTGGACCCAGACAAATACAGTTTAGACCTTGTCCTTAGTTCTCACTGTGGAGAAAATCTTGCTACCTTAACAAGCCACAGGTCCTCACATATGTTTGACTGTGTTTAATCAAACAGTCTTTCTTTTTTTTTTTTTTTCCATAGCAAATGAATAAAATTCTTGTACTGATTTCATTTTTGTTTGGTTTTGCCCTTTTGTTTTTCTAACTAGGGTTTGAGGCAGATTATTTCATACACTCTTGGACTCTGATTTTCTAAAACTCATTCATGTTTGTCTTTTTGGAGCCCTCACCTGGATGATCTCTGAAGTAAATGAAGCATCATTTTAAAGGATAGGGCATGACATAAACAAAAACCCTGGTTCCCTCCTCTTCCTCTTTGTCTTTACAAAGGATTCCTGATCAGAGGAACGGGACTGCCTTATTGATTCCAGTTCAACTTGCAGCCTATGTCTCCACGCCTTTCTATCACTCTTGGGTTCTGTTATCCTGCAGCTTCAAACCTTGGGTTCTACTCATCTTAAAATTTGCAAAAAAAAAAAAAAAAAAAGAATTATAATGGTGATTGGAGGGGTTGAAGGGGGTTGTAAGTGAATTAATATAAAATAAAATACTATTCACTCCCTCCCTGAACAATCTTTCTTTTTTCTTTTTTTTTTCTTTTTTCTTTTCTTTTTTTTTTTTTTTTTTTGATACTTTATTTACATTTCCAATGTTTCCCCCTTTCTAGGTCTCCTCTTTGGAAGCCACCTATCCCCTCCCCCTCCCCCACCTCTATGAGGGAATTCCACCTCCCACCCACCCGCCCACCCACTCCCATATTCCCAACTTGACATTCCCCTTTACTGGGGCCTCTCCTCCCCCTGATGACCAACAAGGCCCTCCTCTGCCACATATGTGGTCCGAACCATGGGTCCCTCGATGTGTATTCTTTGGTTGTAGTTCAGCCTCCAGGAGGACCGGGGGTGGGGGTGAGGGGGGGGAATAAGCCAGTTAACACTGTTGCTCCCTCCATGGGACTGCAGACTCTCTCAGCTCCTTCAGTCCCTTCTCCAACTCCTCCATCTTGGACCTCACTCTCAGTCCAGCTGTTACTCTAAAGTGAAACTTGGACATTCTGAACTTTTGGGCTAATATCCACTTGTCAGTGAGTACATACCATGTTCGTTCTTTTGTGACTGAGTTACCTTGCTCAGGATGGTATTTTCAAGTTCCATCCATTTGTCTGCGAATTTCATGAAGTCATTGTTTTTAATAGCTGAGTAGTACTCCATTGTGTAAATGTACCACATTTTCTGTATCCATTCTTCTGATGAGGGACATCTGGGTTGTTTCCAGCTTCTGGCTATTATAAATATGGCTGCTATGAACATAGTGGAGCATGTATCTTTATTACATGTTGGAGCATCTTCTGGGTATATGCCCAGTAGTGGTCCTCAGGTAGTATTATGCCCATTTTTCTGAGGGCTGAACAATCTTTCATAGTACAAGAAGACACCAAAACTTGGGAAACAACCAACAGGAAGGAAGGTAGATCCTACCTCCCTACCCAGCTGTGATGCCTATGTACCACAACAATGGCCACAGGGCATGATAACCCTATGGGTGCACTAGTGGCACACATGCCTTGGTGATAACCAACAGCTCTCTAATTGGACTTAAGTGTTGCTCAATAAGAGGGAAGCCTAGCCAACTACCCAGGGATAGTGAAGTCACAGATCTTAGAGGAGATCCTACAACCTATAACCAGCACTCTAACACAGAATAATGTTTAGCCACATTCTAAATATTTGTCCTTGTACCCATAGATAAGTGCAGTTCTTTCCCCTCATCAAGAAACCTGCTCTTAGCAACAGACAGGGACCATTACAGAAAAACACACCTGATCAAAATGCAGTTTTGGAGCCATGTCAACTGATCCATATAAAACACAACTCCTGGACCAATGGTTTCGGAATCACTGTGGAAGAGGAGTCAGAAAGACTGTAAGAGCCTGAGGAACAAGGAGTGTGCTGTGAGTTTGTGCCTCTTAGAAATGTCAGACGATATACTAAAAAACATGCCTGCCTGTTTGAGACGATATACTCAAAAACATTACCTGAACAAGGATGAAACCAAGACATACTAACATGGAAGAGGGAAAGCTCACAAGGCCTCGACCCTAGACAAAGATCTACAGGCAACTAGAAATGCTGAGAGCAGGAGCACTAATCTTCCCAGGGAAGACCACACCAATTGGTCACTTAATACCAAATGGTCAGCCCTGAAAACAGATACAGACGAGTAACGTTACATTGACCGAGTAAATTGTATTTATAGATTTAAAAATACTTACACACATGCACACACAACAACAAGAACAACAATAAAGAGGCATGAACTTGAAAAAGATCGAGGGGGCAGTACATGGGGGGGTGGGGGTTGGAGGGAAGAAAGGGAAGGGAGAAATGATGCAATTATATTATAATCTCAAAAAAAAAAAAACCAGGAGCACTTTTTTTAAAAATCATCTTTTAGTTTCTGTTATTCAGTGAAAAATGCACCTGCTACTTAAATCATAAATCATTTGGAAGCAGTTTGTTGATCAGAATCAAATTTCCTTTTCCTTCAAAATAACAAATACATCCTCCGTTGCTTCCTTCTGTATATTGATAGTGGAATGCCATGGCAGTCCCAGCCCTGAAGATGTTTGCACCATCTAGTTCCAAAGTGTCTTAAGAACTCAGAGAAACATAAAAGGCTGTGGATTTGGAGTCCAGAAAAGACTTTGCATGTGTTTTTCTATTTTTAGCATGTCTATATGTGGGGCTAATGTGGGGTTCACAGCAAACAGTGTGTTACTGTGACTAAAGACATAACTGATACCCAAAATAATTTTGTCAGTTGATAAGAGTTTTTCAGCCAAAAGCTAAAATACAGAAATATTAAAATCATACAGAAAAGTGAGTTTCAAAAATGGGAAGAAAATCAAAGCCAGGGCTTTAAATAAATCTTTGGGTTTTTTAATTATTCTTTTATACTTATGAGCACTTTGCCTCTCTCTATGCATGAATGCGTGCGCGCATGGTGTGTGTGTGTGTGTCTGTCCGTGTGTATGTGTGTGTGTGTCTGTCTGTCTGTCTGTCCGTGTGTCTGTCTGTCTGTCTGTCCGTGTGTGTGTGTGTGTGTGTGTGTGTGTGTGTGTGTGTGTGTGCACGTGCGCGTATCACATAGGTGCCTGGTGCTTCTGGAGGTCAAAATGAGGTGCCAGATCTCTTGGAACTGGAGTCACAGATGGTTGTTAGCTGCCATGTTGAGTGCTAGGAACTAAACCTAGGTCCTATGTACGAGCTCCCAGTTCTCCTAATCACTGAGCCATCTCTCCAGACCCTATGTTAATCTTCCAATAGCCTTCATCTGAAAGCACTGACTCTAAAAGTGAATGAATCTCTATTACAGAAAATAGGATCATGTGCATAAGGGCATAAATTGGAAAGAAAATCAATTTAGTCTTAACCGCATATTTTTTTTTTAGGAAATATCTATTCGTGCTCAGGGGATTTAGGGACTCACCTTCCAAAGCAGTACCTTCCAAAGCAATGAGATTTAGAACCAGAACTCACATCCAAGCTACAATCAGAACTCTGCTCCTGCCAGCCCACTGAACTGTGCTGTGAATCTGGGGACTTTAATTTGGCACAGAAGGTAAGGGCAGAACAAACCTGCTTTAAAAATTATTAATTATTACCATGGCTCTCTCCCACACTGTGAGCTTATGAGGGACCCAGAAATGCTAAAAGCTGTCAGGGTGCCATAAATCAAAACATGCCTGTCAGATACACTTTTTAAAAAGAGAAGTGTGAAACTTTGACTACTGTGAGGAGAAGTACACTTGAATTCAGTCTCACACACTCTCTGGTCATCCCGCCCTCTGTGTGGCACAGGTAACTGGTTCCAGAGATTCACGAGAAAAATGTCTACTTGTCGAGAAGTCCTTTACAATTTGACCTCTGGTAAAGTCATACCAAGAACACTGGTAAAGGCTTGGCTCACAGTGGTGTCAACATTAAGCTCCATGTTACAAAGGATAAGAAATAAAAATTTTAGCTACTGACAGATAATTTTATCAAAATTGCAGCAAGTACCAAGAAGATCAGAGTACTCACTTTGAGCTAGATTTCTGTCAAATCTCGACCCCCATATCTGTCCTCTCTGAAGATAGGCTGTATTCTCTCTCAATTTGCCAGCCTAACTTCATGCTCCTCTTGATCTCATGTGTCACTCTGATCTTAGCTTTTAAAGAAACTTTAAGCAAATAGTGCTTTGACCTGGCAGACACCGAGCATGAGATAACAGCCCCATACATTTGTTTTCTGTAATGGATCCACCCCTTACAAACTACATTACAGTAGTAGGTCTCCGGGTCTCCTGAAGCACAGGGGTCCCACTCTATGTAAATGATAAAATTCAGTACAAAACCGAAATCCCAGACATAGAGGCCTAACTAGAGGTAGGAGTAGTGTGGTCCTCCAGTTTTTAACTGGCGCCTTTAGAAGTATGAGAATCCCAGCAGTTGCTTTCATGTGCAGAGCCCTGCGTGGGTCCTGAGAGGAGCACAGAACTTCCAATGAAAGCAAAAGCTGTGTGACTGCAGCAGAGCCCGGAGGAGCACAGGAGCCAAAGCCCCACAGCCGAAAAGGCACTCTGAAGGCAAACTAAAGCTTAATCCCGAGTCTCTGAATCCCCCAGAAGGGCTGAGGGAGTGGCTGTTTCCCTGAGCTCTGAAAACCCTTTTAATCCTCTTCTGAAAACTATTTAAATTTGCCTCAGTCCATTGCCCAAGCTCCTCTCCCGGGCCCATGAGCACTCAAGGATAACTTCCAGCTCCGAAGACTCCAGGCTCTGGAACCCAGCAGGCAGAGCAGTCTTTGCCACCAGGGATGTCTTGTTACAATTAGAATCCAGGTCACCAAGTTGGCATCTTACAGTTATCAACAGGAGTTTCCTACAGAAGTAACCTGGGCATGAGACAAAGACCTAGAAGGTTTCCTCTTGTTTGTTTGTTTATTTGTTTGTTTGGCTTCTGGTTTTCACTGATCATAAACCCAGCAATGTGTACCAGAATACCAACTTAACTATGAATTTTATTAACGGCCTTTCTCCTAATTCTTTGGCTCCATGAAAAATTTTTCTTCAGCTCCTGGTACTACCAAACTTGGATGTTCCTACCAAGTTTGGCTCAAAGAAATAAAAATTGGGTTTCATAATTTACCTGAAGCAGTACTGGAGAATTTGTCTAGATTCACATATTGAGGACAAGTGACTTCCGGGAAGACGTCTACTCCTCCCCTATTGGCCAGGTGAATGTAACAAAAGCAGAACAGAACCCTCCCTGCTGGTCACGGAGGACTGTATAGTGAAACCTCTGGCAGGACTTAGTGATGTGGGCATATTCAGATTTCCCTTCATAAAGCTCATTTATGTTGTGATTAGAACTAGCATACCCCTCCGTTTCCCCGGTCACATAAGCACTAAAGCTGTAAAGACGCAAATGAACAGGGGCAGGAGCCAAAGCAACATTAACTGCAATGGCTTGCCCGTACCGAAAAAGAAAGGACACACCATTTGTCCACAGGCATGATGAGACACAAACACCCCTGCTCCCGTATTCTAGGAACTAAAAGCAGCCATGTATAATTGGAGCCTTCCTACTCAGAGGAAGTTTAAGGAGTGAGATCCTAGCTTACCTGGGCAAGCAGTACCAGAACCAACCCCCTCCCATCCCCTAGAGCTCAGCCTCACCCCCACTCCCCACCCCAGCAGCAGAAGGGCAGAGAAAAGGTACAGCCCTGAGGAAGTTGATACTGTACCAATAGTAGACTAAAGGGAAGGCGAACTGGGACAAGAAACCCCAACTGCGGGTAAACTGGGTTTAACTGATTGGTCAGATTCAGGTCTCCATGGGGTGGTGGGAGGAGCCTGCCAGGAACTTTTGTAATGATTTTTTTCAGAATGGCTCGGACGGGTGTGTGATGTGGATATGAGTGCTTTCATAGGTGTACTTGTTTGGGGATTTTCACACATCATGCATATTTCCTTTCACGTTCAGGGACATTGTTGGGATGGTAAGAGGCACCCCAAACACATTGCGTATGTGCAAGCCTCTCCCACCTTCACGCCCCCACACACACACCCATGCACCCCCAGGCATGGGAGGAACTGGCTCAAAGCAGTGTGAAAGGGCAGTGTTCTGCAGCTGCACCCCAACAGGAAGCGCGGTCAGTTCAGAGGACTGTGGGCTCAGACATCTGTGGAAACCACACAGCAGCAGCTGAAACAAGAGGGCATGTGCTTTGGGTCGCTTGCATTCCAACAGTGCCAATCTGGGAGTCTCTCTGCTCTCAGCAAAGCTCTGAAGACTTAGGCTGCCATACTTCCCTGCGGCAGGCGGCACCGTATTTCTACCCTGGAAACCCAGCTAAGTGGCTTTCATACCCCAGCACTGCTGGAGGTGGCTGTCATAAATGAGGTATGTTTTGGTCCCAGGCTTGAACAGACAGGGGAAACCAAAATATCCCAGGTCGCTGCTGTAAGCCCAAGTCCAGGGAGCAGGACTTCTGAAACAATGTGAGGAGTCACAGATGGAGTTGCACATGAGAGTGGGCTTTGTCACTATCTGGCTGCAGAGCCTTGGGTTGTTCTCTGGTCTGAGCTAGGTTCAGAGCTTCCACTCCCTGCCCAATGAGGCCATGATCTTGTGGTATTATGCTCTGGGTGACCTCACCCCACCCTAAGCCTCTGTTCAGCATGGCCATGTTTGGTCAGTTTGTATGCAGAGCATCTTTTCATTGTTCTTGACCTCATTCAGTTAGTCCAAAGTGGCCCACTGAATGCTCTGTGTACAGCAGAGGTGGTAATCAGTCACATCAACCCCCAGTGCCTCTTCCTGAGTCCCTGCAGGAGAACTAGCAGTGGGGAGTCCCGAGACAGCTCCATTCCCTGCCACTAATACAAGGCCATTAGCAGTATCCAGTCAGAGTCGATTCTCTGTCTATGACAAAGTCAACAATGGTCACCAAATGTTCTGTTTGCTCTTCTACACTTAGAAGCCATTTCCAGTAAGCCCATCTCTATCATCAGTGTTCCAGTGGACTGTGAGAAGATGCTGTGTGTCCCTGGGTAGACAGTGGCAAGCCCTGAGTGGACCTCATTCTCTCTGTCCATGCCTCGGTCTCCAGGGCCACTCTAACCTTCCAGAGCCAAAGTGTCAATGATAAGCAGAATTCCACCAACCACCACCACCCCAGTTCACAGTGGATAAGTAATACATACAAGAATGACCCCTGCCAGTTTGGGGTCATTTAGTGACACACCCTGTCCTGGTCACAGTTAGCCTCAGTGGTCAACCTCACACATCTGGGAAGAAATAACCTCAGTTGAGAGACTGACTCCATCAGATTGGCCTGTGAGCATGTCTGCAAGGGTATTTTCTTGATTGCTAAATGATACAGGAGGGTCCAGCCTGCTGTGGGGTGGTGCCATCCCTGGGGGAGGTGGGCCTGGACCGCATAGAGAAGTTAACTGAACAAGCTCAGTGGAGCAAGCAGTAAGCAGCTCCCTCCATGTTCTCTGCCTCTGCTCCAACTTGGGCTCCTACCTTGATTTCCCTGATGACTGACTGGATGCAGGACATGTCAGCCGAAAAAGCCCCTTCCTCCCCAGTTGGCTTCTGGTCAGTGTTTTATCACAGCAAAAGAAAGCAAACTAGAACACACCCTAAAACTCCGCCTCTCCTTCTCAATCCAAATGCAGAGAATTTCCTTATTCTCACAAGTCTGAGCCACCCACCCATAAATATGAGATGACAGTCACAACAACACAAAGGGAACACTTGACCAAACTGCAGCCTGCCTCCGTCTTCACCTCGCCTCCTCTGGGCCGCGCCTGTCTCAGAGCTCCCTCTGCCTCTCTCCGACGCAGGCCGCTGTATTTAGGGCCCAGCAGATAAACCCCTCCTCTGAAGAGCCCTAACTTCATCACATCTTTTGTCACATAAGGAACTCTTTACGGGGTCTGCAGATCAGGATGTGGGCACCATTCTGGCCCAGCACCTCAGAGAAAATAAAAACCCCATTCTGTAGTATTTGTTAAATAGATCAGGAAATAAGTAAATTCCTCAAAGGTTGACCTCATCTGTAATTTCCGGCTGATCCTGCCCCAGCTCCCTATTCACGCCCACTTGCTGAATATGATTCTGCACCTCTGTGTCCCATCTGTCACCTCTGCCACTCCTCAGTACAAACTGCTCGCAGTACATCCCAACTGCTCTGCTCTCAGACTCCAGCTAACTCTCTGGCACAAAATTAAATGTTCCTGGAATAAATATGTGAGTTCATCCCAAATTAAAGACAGGAAATAAGAAAAGCACTGAATTACTGCAGTGTGTACACCTGTACATTTTCCTGGATTACAAGCACTACACTGGGTTGGTGGTAATGCAGAAAGATGTTCCTCCATGTCTAGGAAAAGCTGCACTTGGCCCTGAGCCTGTGGCCTAATACGGGCTCAAATATGGGCAATCTGATTTCTTGCCCCTTCATCCTTTGTCTAGCCATATCCTTGGGTCCTGCGAGGTCCAAGGCCTTGCTCAGACAGAGGGGAGGAGTAACCAACACTCACGAGGCTTCTTTCCTTCTACAGACACCAGGAGCTTGGACTCAGAGTGAAACTTACCAGATGGAAGGAAGGCTGGGATCCAGGCGCCACCCCACACAGAATCAACACTTAATTATTAGTCACATTAAGAATGAGCATAACTGAGCAGAGAGGCCAGCTATGAGATCAGTGTGGCAGTAACAGAGGACACAGTCTCTGAGTTGACCCCTACAGATGAATCTGAGACTCCCTGTTCTGCTCTCATAGGCAAATCCAACAGAACCCATCTTCTTCCTCTTGTACATAAGTGAGAGCTTTGTTTGGCTAAATCTCGGCATTATCCAAGGTCTGCATTCTTAGTCAAGCAGGCCCCACGTTGCTGCTGTTAGGACAGACTGGCTTAAAGCACAGTCAGCTTCTTATTGCTGTGGGCTCCCCATCACCAGGACATTTGCTGCCAGCCAAGAATGTTTGGGAATTGCACAGAATCGGGAGCCCACCCCTCAGGCAATCTTCAGTGGAGAACACAGTTGCTCAAAGTGGCATGCGGACATCACCAGTCCTGCCAGCACCTGCTTCACCATTCAGTCCTGACACAAATACACATTCACTACCAATGTCTGGGCTTCCTGAAGAGCCCTGGGCTTGCAGATCAAAGCTAAGGCCAGCACATCAGGGGAACCAGAATCGCCATGAGAGAAACAAGACAAAATGACTTTTTAGCAAGAAGGCAGCTAGAAAGAGCTGTGGCTGTTCTTGGGAGGTGTGTAGGCCAGGCCTGCAGACAAAGGGATGCTCTTGTTCCTATGTACGCTGGCCTTGCCTCCTGACCCTGCCACGAACTGACAGGGTGGAGCCATGAGAGCACTTCATGTTTGTAAACACAAGAGTGCACGCGCACGCGCGCGCGCGCGGGCGCGCACACACACACACACACACACACACACACAGTCATTTTACAATTCCTCTCTGTGGCTTTCACACACTCTGTTGTTCAAACCTGCTGCAGATTCTCTGGCTAGCTGCTTCTTACTTCACCCATCACAGCAGCAAGCCTGGAGCTGCCCAGAGGAAGAAAGCAGCCTCCATTAACTGTGTCTTCACACTAGTCAAGTGTATTAGCCTGCCGTTTTAAAAAGGAAGACACATATCCTTTTGCATACAAATAGAAAACTACTGGGGAATGTATAACAAAATCTATACCATGATGCTCTGATCTGGAAGGGGGGGAAAGAAAACAGACTTTCCCTCCTTTTTTTTTGTTTTTTTTGTTTTTTTTGTTTTGTTGGACTTTTTTCTGCAATGATCATATATATATATATGTGACATATATATATGTCAGAGGAAATCAATGTGGATGTTTTCTATTTTAAAGGGGAGGAGAATGAGTTCATTTTTGCTTCTTCCTTTGCCAGAGAAATGCAGTAAGATCTTTCTGCAGTTTACAGAGAGACAGGCGTGTCTGGGAGGGGCGTGCACACACTCGAGCATCTAATAACAGTGATGCGTGCATTCTGGTGAGGAGAGCAAGGAGAGCAGCGACAGTCTCGGCTTTGCCTTCCGTCTGCAACCTCCTACTGGGTGAAGGCGCCATCTGCATTCTCCTGACTGTGCTGAGAAATACTCACCACCTCTTTCGCTTCTCACAGCTAGTAGAGTAGCAGGAACCTGTCTGCCGCCCAGGACTAGGCTCCTCTTGGTCTTCATGAAAAGCTGATGCTTGAGTAACCAGTACTAACTGGCAGGAACATGCAAATACGGTCAGTTAGACAAGCAAATGGAAAACTTTTGGCAAATAAAGAAGAAAGCAAAGGAAAACCAGAAAGAAGGAAGTAAGAGTGTTAATCTGCTTATCACTGAATTGAGAAGGGGAAGTCCTTTCAATTCTGTATATTTACCTCTGGCGAGGACTTCACAGTGGATGGTGGCATAGACACAGGAATCTCTGGGGAATAAAAATTCTCAGCTAGGTCTCTGACTCTAATCAGGTTCCTGACCCTCCAGGCAGTGTCAGGTGTGATGAGCTCCCTCTCATAACATGAGTCTCAAGTTGGACCAGTCATTGGTGGGACACTCCCACAAATTCTGTGCCACCTTTACCCCAGCAGGGCTTGCAGACAGCACAGATTGTAGGTCAAGGGTTTTGTGGCTGAGTTGGTGTTCCAATCCCTCCAGTGGAAGACTTGCCTGGTTACAGGAGCTGGCCAGTTCAAGTTCCATATCCCTTACTCCTAGGAGTCTTACTTAGGGGGTCACCCTTTTAGATTCCTGAGAATTTCCATTGCATTAGGTTTCTACCTTATCCCCCAATTGGCCTCTAATTATAATCATCTCTCCCAGGATTCTCTCCCTCTGTCTTCCCACTTGACCCCTCTTTTCCTGTCCCCACCCACCCCAGTGCACCTGTGATATTGACTCTATTTCCCCTTCCCAGGGAGATTTATGTGTCCTCCCTATCCCCCTTGATCCCTCCCTGCTACTTTTGCCTCTCTGGGTCTGTGGATTGTAGCATGATTATCCTTTGCTTTACAGCTAATATCCACTTATAAGTGAGACCATAGTATGTTTGTCTTTGGGTCTGGGTCTGGGTTACCTTACTCAGGATGATTTTTTTTTTTCCTAGTTCCACCCATTTTGTCTGCAAATTTCATGATGTTATTTTTTTAACAGCTGAGTAATACTCCATTGTGTAAATGCACCACATTTTCTTTATCCATTTTTCAGTTGAGGGACATCTAGGTTGTTTCCAGAGAGAACCAAATACCACAGAGGGGGGAAAAGGTAAATGAAATGATTCCTAATGATATCTTGCTATACTTGAGACAGAAACCTGACAGAGAGGCTTCATCCAGCAACTGATGGGGGGAAATGCAGAGACCCATATCCAGATGTTAGGCAGAGCTCCGGGAATCCTGCAGAAGGAGAGGAAGAATTGTGGGAACCAGAGGGGGCCAAGGACACCACAAGAAAATTAACCAGGGCTCATATGATCTCAAAGAGATTGAACCAACAAGCAGGGAGCCTGCGTGGGTCTGACCTAGGCCCTCGGCATGTATGGTATGATTGTGTGGCTTGCTCTTGTAGGACACTGGAAGCAGGGGCTATCTCTGACTCTTTTGTCTGCTTTTGGGACTCTTTTCTTCCTATTGGGTTGCCTTGTCCAGCTTAATATGAGAGAAGGCACTTAGTGTTATTGCAACTTGGCATGCCATGTGTGGTTGATATCCCTGGGAGGTCTGCCCTTTTCTGAAGGAGAAATGGATCTTGGAGAGAAGATAAGTTGTGAGGAAGGACTCGGAGGGAAGGAGGAAGGGGAAACTGCTGATTTAATTAATTAATTCTTAGCTAGGCAGGAAGCACAAGGGGGTAGGAGGAGCCAGGTTTAAGTTCTTAAGCATTAACCTGGGTCCTAGAAGAACTGCCCCAGTCCTGCCTGCAGCATTCACAAAGACCTAATGACCTCCCACCAGGCCCTACCTCTGCAGGTCCTACCACTTGAGGACCCAACCTCCAACACATGGGCCTGTGGGAGTTAATTACATCTAAAGCATAACTGTGGAGATTGCAAAATAACTGGGGGAAATGGAGCTAATTAAAAGTCTCCTTGCACTGAGAAACATGAGCCCTTACAAGGAAAAGGTAATACAGGCAATCCCAACTTAGAAACAAACTGTCAAAGAAGACCCCATAGTTGGAGATTTCTGTTCCCCCTCTAATGGAGAAGGCACTGTGGCCACACATATAACAAGAAAAACTGCAACAAAATACAGGTTAGCTACATCATCTGAACTTTCAGACACCTAGACGCACCAGACAAACAATTAACCCAAAATAAAGAGAAGGGAGGCACATGTGGTGGGGTGGGACAGCCACATGCACCACATTTGGTAAATGGTGCCAAATACCAATTCAATGCTCCGGTTTCATTCGAGTCTTAAAGAGTTAAAGGCTGGTGTGGCTCAGTTGATGTGAAACTCCTGCTTCCCACAGACATGAGGGCAGGATCTTCCCTGAGCTTCACTCTAAAAACCCAGCCAGATACTTACTGGGAAAATCACGGGGGTGGGGGTGGGAGCCTAGGAAGCTTTAGCCCAAAGAACAGCAGAGACATTGCTACAACTCCATCAGACCCATCTTCCCGAATTCCACACAGAAGGGTTCTCTTCCCAGAGAGAACCTAGGAGAATCTACCAGGAGAGATCTACCGTACCAGTAAGACCAAAGCAGAATTCATTAAAGCTCTACCCACTGAGAAAGGCCGGGTCATTCTCTAGGACAACCAATGCTACAGAAAGCAGAAGCCCTTGTGAGAGCCACATCTCCAAGACCCAGGCTTCCAAGGCCTGCTTAAGACTGAAGCTAAATCAGAACACCTGAGAATGTCACCTCCAACACGCACACAGAGACAAACGTCCTATCAGCAGACCATGGAAGAAGACAGGATGTTGGGAGGGGCATATGAGAGGAGTCTGAGAAATGACAGAGAGGAACAGGATGTTAAGATTGAAGCAGAGTCTCTTCTGCTTATCGTGCATGAAGGTCTAAAAGAATCAACATAAAGGTTAAAGCAAAATAGAAGAAAAGCTTGTGAGAATTTCTCGCCAGGGAGAGTTAAACTTGAGAATCATGAGGAGAAAAGACGAAATCCGTGATTGTCTAATTGAAGCAGCCCCTGCTGGCCTCTTGAAGTCCCTTTAATATGAGAAATAAGATGTTCACAGCCCCTAAAGAGTTGGCAGTTATCCATTATTAGAAAGATACAAGGAAAAGGAAGAGACAAGGTAGGGACATACACTACGGGAATGGGCTAGGTTGGATTAGTGTAGGTTGAAAAACATATCTTGCACTTCTAAGAAACAGAAACTTACTTTTCATTACTAATAGTCTTAACTTGCAAAGGACATCACCAAAACAAACAGAAACTTTTGTTGTTGTTGTGGTGGTGGTGACGGTGGTGGTTGGTTGGTTGGTTGGTTGGTTGGTTGGTTGGTTTTTTGATGTTTGTTTTTCAAGACAAGGTTTCTCTGTGTAGCCTTAGCTATCCTGGAACTCACTCTGTAGACCAAACTGGCCTTGAACTCAGTGATCTGCCTGCCTCTGCCTCCCAAGGTTTGGTACTAAAGGCGTGGACCACCACCACTCAGTTAGGAAGATATTCTTAACTGTCTTAACTGCAAACAGAACCCTTAACCTGCAAGGTATATATTTTCCTGTTTTAGTATATTGTTCTTGTCTTGATCTCACAGAAGGAAAAGTGGAAATCCTCTGGTAGAGTAGTGACCACAGCCTCCAAGTAAGGAATCATTGAAGAAACCCAAAGCTTGTGGTGTACTCTGGGTTCCTCGAGAGGACGAGAGATTTCACTCAGCTCACCACCTCCTGCCTAGACCTGTAATATCTAGCACTCAAGCCTGAGAGAGAGAGAGAGAGAGAGAGAGAGAGAGACAGAGAGAGAGAGACAGAGAGAGAGAGAGACAGAGAGAGAGACAGAGAGAGAGAGACAGAGAGACAGACAGAGAGACAGACAGAGAGACAGACAGAGAGACAGACAGAGAGACAGAGAGAAAGAGAGCCATCTTCACTCATTAAAAACATTACTTGAGTATCTTTTGTTTTTCAAGCATTCAGACATACATATTCAAACACACACATACACACACACTCACACTTACTACATGGCAAGAGAGAAGGATGAGTACATTCTGAGGAGACAAAATGATCACCAATAATGGATCTGGACTTCCTCAAAGAAGAGAAAAGAATAAGACAGGTGAGAGTCTTCAAAGAACAATGGCTAAGAACGTTCTAAAACTAATAATATTCATGAATTACAAATCAAAAATCACAGAAAACATGCAGCAAAGCAAATGCAAACACCCACCCAGGTACATGTGCATTTCTGAAAACCAAAAGGAAAAGCAGAAGTAAAATAAGCAGTCAGGCAGGAGGTGGCATCAGTGACAGAGAAACAGAAGAAAACCATGTGGGATGTCACCATGCACCTGATAGGATCACTCATCAGCCTAGCACGATCAAGTGTTGGTGACCATGTGAAGAAGCTGAGAACACAGGGTTTGGTGATACAAAATGAAGTGGCTACGCGGGAGCAGGTTTCTGGTTCTATATGAAGATGAATAGGCTCTTACTACATGGCCCAGCAATCCTAAATCTAGATATTTATCCTAGAGATATGAGAATGCATCTGTACAAATGTTTGTTGTGAGCCTATTCCAATTTCCAAAACTTGCCAACAACTCAAGCATCCTTCAGTGGGAAAATGAGTGGCAGCACAATGTGGAATTGCTCAGCCATGAGAAAGGAATAATCTATCGGTGCACAGAGTAGAGATGCATCTCCAAGGGTGCTGACTAAGAGACATCACAAACAACCAGATGCTCTCCGATGTCATTTACAGCATACTCAGTACAAAGCGAAGCTATGGAAAGGTGCAATGTCTCAGTGGTCACCAGGCTTTGATGGGGACTGATCAGATGCGGTATGCATGTTGGGATCCAGCTTCTCTCTCAGGGTGTCCAGATGCCTCTGCACACTGGGCTAGAGGGATGGATCAGAGTCTGGAACCAGCTGGGAGTTAGTGCAGTGGAGGGTGGGAGAGGAAGCCTTCTCCAAGGATCCTAATGGTTCAGCTCTTTTAGATGGTCTTAGCTTGTACGCATACCTTTATTCAGGATGTGCTTGTATGCATACACTTTATTCGGGGCGAATCAGGGCTATATATGGACCTTGGAGAATGGGAAGGAGTTTTCAGGGTAAATGAAAACCCCTGGCTAGACTTTAAAATACTGTGAATGCCACATTTGTATGGAGAGACATTCCAGGACTCCCAGGTACTTGCTGGGCAGGTTCTTACTGGGGAGGAAGAACTTGTAGGTTTGTCAAGGACTACTCAACCTTCCACGTATAGGCTGTAAGGTGGTGAGGATCCACAGACAAGGTTTGAGAAGGGGAAGTCCTTCTGGTGAAGGGAGTCCTCCATTTTGAGCCTAGCTCAGAGGAGCTATCATGGCAGACTTGGACCCTAATTAGCAGGGTTTCCCTGCAATCAGGTGTTCAACTGTCAACATGAAGAATTTTTGGATGCTATAACAGTTTTGTTTCCAAAATACAGTTTTTATACAATATATGTATTTAAATTAATATAATTGTATCTTCAAAGAACTAGTTTTACAGTGTGTCTATTTTTTAAAAGGCTTTAAGACAAAAAAACTAGAAGACGGAGATTGATTTTGTAACCAGGAACCTTGTACTGTAGCTAATGAGCTTGCTCTTCAGTGACCTTTGGATTAATTAATTCAAGTCCTGACTTTTTAATTATGTGGGACTACCTTGAGTCTTAGCGAGGTTCTATTTACATGGTAGCATAGTTGCCTTTGTCTAGACACCAGTGCTGTGCAATTTGCACCCATTTGGGGTTGCTTAGCAGAAGAACAACATTCCAATAATGTGAGGTGATTGACAGCGACACGAAGAATGTATATAACACAAAGCTACAGTGTTTGGTTCACCCTGATTTCACTGCAGAATCCTGTTGAGTTTATGTTTTAGTCTTTTGATATTTTTTTTCTTCTGCCTCCAAGCCTTCCCTTCAGAGGACCTTGGAGACAGAGACTCAAGTCAGTGATTTTTTTTGGCTTTCCTTTATGAAAATCTGGACTACCAGAAGGTATGATGTTTAGGATTAAGGATGATGGGGGGGTCACTAGAAAACCTCTCAGGGGAGATCCATAACTCAGAAGCAGGGAAGGTCAAAACTTTCCAGATTTTAACAACTGACCACACATAGCCAAGTGCTTTTCAGTGCCCTGAGTAAATCTGAGGATGGGAAAAGCATATTATGCCAAAAAAGACAAAGCCTTAGTTAGCTCTTAAGCTCCCAGACATAGCTAAGCTTCCAGACTCGCACACGTGCACATGCACACGCACATGCACGTGCGCGCGTGCCAGCACACACACACACACACACACACACACACACACACACACACACACACATACACACACACTCCTTCTGATTGAAACAATGACAGAAGGATGGCCAGGACTCCCCGGCCTATCTGCTGAGCAAGAATCTTTGGGAACCATTGACCAACCTACCACAAATGAGACCACTAATAATGAATGGAGTTAAATATTCTGCCAGCCCAGGAAGGTAAAGGCTTACCATTAGATTCTCACACTCAACAAAAATACTATGAAACTTCTTGAATATAACCAATCTTATTAGGGCCCTAAGTTATATAATATGGCATGGGGAGAACAGGGGAGATGAAGGGACAGGCACGGAAGGGCCCAGGGGGTGGGAGAAGGAGGGAATGGGGCATATGGGGGTATGGGACAGGGACAATGGCTGGATGGCGGGCCCTGGCTGGCCCATGCCAAGGTATCCCTCTGAGAAATCACACCATGCAACATACCTGGTATAAAGAAGGTTTATTTGGGAGAAGGGGAAGAAGTGAGGTCTGGAGAAGGAATAGAGGCAGACAGACAGGAACAGAGCCATGAAGCAAGAAGGTGGGACAGAGGAGGACAGAAAGAAAGAGTGAACGGAGGAAAAAGACTGATTAGGAACAT
The DNA here is from genome assembly GCA_028551405.1 of Uromys caudimaculatus. NCBI lineage: Eukaryota > Metazoa > Chordata > Mammalia > Rodentia > Muridae > Uromys > Uromys caudimaculatus. Next base: position 38,085,746 of record CM052702.1, on the reverse strand, counting down.
GTGGGAACAGAGAGGGAACTCGGGTGGTGAGCAGTCCTTTCATAAGCCACCCACACCTGGTGGCAGCAGGTAATGGCTGTAGATGATAAGATAAGCCATTGCTAGGTTCCTGGGAGGAGCCTGGCAGATCGACTGTATGCTAACACCCTATCCCTTCAGGACTCACGAGTTTCTACCTGCTGAAACCTCCCAGAGGATGTCTAAGGGAGGTCAGGCTGCTGGATTGGCTCCATCTACAGAAGACCTAACGAAGCACTTTCTGCCATTGCCTTGCTTTGAGTCTATCTCACTTCAACAGTGACTTCCTAGTATTGATATCATTTCCCGTGTCAGTTTCTCATCACTGTGACAAAATACCTGACATAAAAGCTTAAAGGAGGGAATTCTCTTTGGGCTCACAGTTTCAGAGGCCTCAGCCTCTGGTGGGCTGGATCCATTGCTGTAAGCCTGAGCTAGCCTGAGCTAGCCTGAGCTAGCCTGAGCATCATGGCAGGAAAAGATAATGAGGCAGAGAAGCTCACTCATAATGGAGAGGAAAACAGACAAGATACAGCTCTTCAAAATACACACACACACACACACACACACACACACACACACACACACCCCTACTTCTTTCTAACTATCCCCACCTCCTACCCTCCTAACCTATGACTAATGCCATCACTTTATGAATACATCAATAGATTAGTTCATTGAGGAGGTTAGAGCCCTCAAGATCCAGTCACTTCCTCAGCTGTCAGTCAAGTTCCCAAACCACGGCCATCTCTGGAAGTCTTGGGTCTAACTGTAGTGCTTCTATATAAACTGCTTAGACCTAAGTCCCTGACCCCTGGTCTGCTTCTAACAGCCCAAAGTGAGCATCCCAAAGTCTTAGCTACAAATTAGAATCTATTATATACTGTGTTTTTAAATAATTTTACTGATTGTTATTGGAGAAACCGTAATTCCCCCATGATTCCACTTTCCCTGGGGGAAAGGATATTTAATCACTTTCAGATTTTTATTGTTCAGTTACTTCTCCATCAGAAAAGTTAATTATCTCTCCTGATCTTATCTAAGTTTGGGAAAATGAGGTGAGAACCTTTTGCTCAGCTCAGCCTATCTGGGCTCATATTCACTTCAGACCTGTCAGCCTGCAGAGAGAGAGAGAGAGAGAGAGAGAGAGAGAGAGAGAGAGAGAAGAGACAGGGAGAGAGAGAGAGATGCAGAGCCTTCTGCCACCAACCCTGTAGCAGGACCAAGGTGAGGTATATCTATTATTGTTCAAGTAGATTGTCTGCTCAGAGGTTCATGGTTATTCTTAACACAATGTAATCAGTGATCTAAGCTAGTTTCCAATTCTCTAATGAACTACTATTGATCTGTTTCTCATAGGTAATTTCTTAATGCTACAAGCCTTAGTATCTTTTCACATTTTATATGCTTGGCATTTGCTGGCTTGTTGTGGATGGCCTTGGGGCTGTTGTATTCTGCTGATTTTACTCTCCTAGGAGGGGCTTCAGACAAGGGGTAAGTTGCATGCTCATGTGACTTCTTATGAACCAATCCCCATGAATAAAGGAGCCAATCACTAGGCGAGGAGGAGGGACTTACAGGTTGGAGAAGGGAAGAGGGAAGGAGGAGAGAGAGAGCACATCCTTTGGAATGGGGGCAGCAGATAGGTAAGATGTAGCTACTAGAGTCTCCTGGTATGATGGCGGATCTGCAAGGATTCACCACCAGAATAATCAGATTTTGATAAGGCTTACAAGATTAGGTTTTAGTTGTTGCACCCAGAGATTGAGTTACTATTGTTTCTGAGCAAACTTTGTGTTTTGTTTTCCTTCACACGGCAGCTCAACTGGGTTCCAGAGAGAAAGGTACAGTGGCAAAGTGTGGGTTTGCCTGATGTGCACCACAGAGGCCATGGGGGCATTGAAGCATGGAGCTGGCGTGGTAGCGACCTGCCAGTGGGAACCTAGTGAGCTGGGGAGCTCTGAGTCAGAGCTCCACAAGATAAAAACAGGTCAGCCATTGCTTGCCAGTGCATGGCTGGCCAGCCCACCAGGGCTGAGAGAACCAGGGCATAGCGCAGGAACATGATATATGCCTTCCTTTTAATATTTCCCACAACACTGGCTGGAGCTACAGGTTTACAGTTGACAAGTATGAACACTTTTCAATCATGATTTATTCAAATGTCTTCTGTTCTCAATCCTCCTCCAGCACTCCACTCACACATACATTTGGTGCTTTGCTGCTGTCCCATAGCTCCCTGGCAATCTGAGATTTTTATATTCTTATAAGTATTCTTGCTCTGCTTTGTTCAGAAATACAGTTAAGTTCATTGAAAAGTGTATCAACTTTTTGGCTCTTGATAAGACTTGTTTTTAGACTTGTTAAGTGGATACAGGACCATGTTTAATCTAGAGTTAATAAATGTTCATGGATGCAGCCAGACCTACTGGGTACTTTCCCAAACTCCAATGAACTACAAGCTTTCAATCTGGTTTATAGACACAGGACTGTTCCCACAATTACTCTGAACTTTAATTCTTAAGTTGTTTCTTCAAATACATGTGCTGATCAGTGCTTTGATAAAGACTCAATAGATCCTTTATGTTTCTTTAGAATCCCTCCACAAGCTGGGTGTGGTGGTTCATGCCTTTAATCTTGGAACTAGACACAGACAGATCTCTGAGTTCAAAACCAGTTTTATCTACAAAGTGAGTTCCAGGATAACCAGGGCTGCACATAGAAATCCTGTCTAGAAAAAACAAAGAAGGAGAAGGAGAAGGAGGAGGAGAGGGGAGAGAGGAGAAGAAGGGAGGAGAAAGAAAGGGAGGAGGAGGAGAAGGAGAAGAAGAGGAGGGGGAGGAGAAAGAAGAAGAAGAAGAAGAAGAAGAAGAAGAAGAAGAAGAAGAAGAAGAAGAAGAAGAAGAAGAAGAAGAAGAAGAAGAAGAAGAAGAATCTGTCCATAACACTCATTCCCTGAGCTTTGTCTTAAGGACTCCAGACACACTGATCCCACTTGGCTTCAACTTGAGGGCACTTGTAGGCTCTGTTTGAGTTACATTGCCTGTGCTATGACCTGAAAACTCAACAGAATAGGCTGGGGGGAGGGGACAATTATATGATCACCTATTTTAATTTCTATCTGTTGTCATGTCAAAACTAGGATGAATTAATGGATTTTCTCAGGAAAACAAATGAAGTACAAATTTATCATCACCAGATCTTTAACAGAAATATTAGAAGTTCTTCTGGCAGGATAAAAGGTATGCCAAATGGTAATTTAGATCTACACCAAAAAATGAGGTGCTCAATAAATAGCAAACATGTAGATAAATTGTGCTGGAGAGATTGCTCAGTGGTCAAGAGCATTTAGGCTTAAGTGGCAGAGGACCCAGGCTTAGTTCCCAGCAAACATGGTGGCTCACAGCTGTCTGGAATGCCAGTTCCAGGTGATCTGATGCCCTCTTTTAGCCTCTATGGATACCTGTGGTACACATACATACATGCAGGTAAGCAAAATAAACTATTGAAAAATATAAAGAGATAAACATCAAATCCTTTCATGTAAATGAACAGTCAGGAGCATTGAGCCACCACACCAGGCTACACATGCCCCTCCCTTGACCAGCAAGCATAGTAGAAGCACTGGGCCATTGCTGAGCCCACGCCTTGCTGGGAGCCATATTGATGTTTATGGCCCAAGTTACCATGGAGGGCCATTTGAATGCCCATGGCCTGAAATGCAACCTGAGACCATGGTGATGTTCAGACTATGCTGCCACCAAGGACTGTGTCTGGGTCTGTAGTCCCACTATAGCCTGGGTTTGTGCTGATGTCTGTGGTACCACCAAAGGCAATGAGGATATCCATAATCTGGGATGCCCTGGACTATGTTGCCACTGGGGGCCATACTGATCTGAGTGGCCTTCATTGCCACCTGAGGTCATAGTAATGTCTACACCAATGCTGCCACTGGGAGCCATATTTATGTGAGTGTCCTGTGATACTACTTAAAGCCATGGTGATGTATGGTTCTGTGCTGTCCCTGAGGTTCATGTCTGGGTCCATGGTCCTACTGCAGCCTGGGTTTCTGTTGATGTCCATGATCCATGCTACCATCGAAGGCCATGTGGATGACTGTGGTCTGTGCTACAGTCTAAGCCATGTTGATATCCATAAGCTGTGTTGCTGTAAAGTAACAAGGTATAATATTAACATAAAGAAATCAGTATTCCAACATATACAATATATAGTATGCCTATATAATTAATAGAAATTATAATAGCATATGATAATATAATATAATATAATATAATATAATATAATATAATATAATATAATATAATATAATATAATATAATATAATATAATATAATATAATATAATATAATATAATATAATATAATATAATATAATATAATATAATATAATATAATAAATATGCTATGGAAGAAATCAAAAAAACAAAGATCTTCAAAATTGCCTTTTAAAAAGGGAGACTTTGGAATAATCTACCAAGGCAGTGAAGGACTTTATGAAATGAAAACCTTAAAACATTTAAGAAAATTGTAAATACTACAAGATGGAAGGGCTTCCTAGACAGAGTAATTAATATAAAATGCCCTGCCCAATCAACCTATTGTGTAATTCCCATCAAAATTTTAATACCATTCTTCAGAATAATAAAAAAATGAAATTCATATGAAAGTACAATAAGTAAATAAACAAACAGCTGAAGCAGTCTTGAGCAAAATAATAATACTGTTTGTACTGGAGGGATCACAAAACCCAATTCCAAGTTATACTATAGAGCTATAGTTTCACAAACAGAGTATATGGCACAAACACAGATACCTAGATCATGAAATATAATAGAGGATTCAGATATAAGCGTAGGCAGCTACAGCCACCTGAACATCTATCCATCTGTCCATCTATCCATTGATCCATTTATCTATCTATCTATCTATCTATCTATCTATCTATCTATCTATCTATCTATTTTTCGGACATGGTCTCACTATGTATCACTGGCTAGCTTGGAACTTTCAATGTAGACCAGGCTGGTGTCAAACGTGCTTATATTCTGTCAGTGTTAGGATTAAAATCATGACCTATTATACCCAGCCCAGCCATCTGATTTTGACAAATGTCTTAGTTTGGGGTTTACTGCTGTAAACAGATACCATGACCAAGGCAACTCTTATAAGGACAATATTTAATTGGTGCTGTCTTACAGGTTCAGAGGTTTAGTACATTATCATCAAGGCAGAAACATGGCAACATCCAGGCAGGCATGGTGCAGGAGGAGCTGAGAGTTCTACATCTTCATCTGAAGGCTGCTAGGAGAAGACGCACTTCCAGTCAGCTAGAATGAGGGTCTTAGGCCCGCACCCAGAGTGACACACCTACAAGGCCACACCTAATATTCCCACTTTCTGAGCCAAGCATATACAAACCATCACAACAAAGATACCAGAAATTGGAGAAAAGATAGCCTTTTTTATCAAATAGTGCTAGGAAAACTGGATCCCCACACTTGGAAACCAGGTACTAGCTCTCTCTCTCTCTCTCTGCCAAAGCAAACTCTAAATTTATCAAATGCCTTAGTGTGAAGTGGTCAGAGAGAGGAGAAATGAGGAAAATACTTTGAGAAATTGGTACAGGTAAAGACATTCTGAAGAGAACTTCAATAACTCAGGAAATAAAGACAATTAACAGAGAGGCTTTATGAAATTACAAAGCTTTTTTGGAGCAAAACACAGTTAATCAAACAAAGAGACCACCATACAATGCAAGAAAATCTTCAGTAGCTATACATCTGAGAATTTATGTATAGAACAGCAGCCTCAATCTTTGGGATCGCACATCAGATATTTACATTGTGATTCATAACAGCAGAAAAATTTCACTTATGAGGTAGCAATGGAATAATTTCATGATTGGGGGTCACCACAACATGAGGAACTGTATTAAAGGGTCACAGCATTAGTAAAGTTGAGAACCACTGATACACAGTAAATAAAGAACTCAAAAAAACTAAACAAGAACACAACCCAACCTATAACTGGACTAAGAAAATTAACACACAATTCTCAAAGGAAGAAATGGCTACTAAACATGGCCACTTAACTTCACTACCATTGGAGAGGATATAATTAAAACCCCTGGGACATATCTCCTCCCAGTCAGAAGTAGTCATTGAGAGACCTATATTGGCTGGGACATGCACTAAATAGTGTACCCTTATACACGGCTGGTGCAAGTATAAACTAGTTCAGCCAGCACTGAGGTTTCTCATTCATGGGACACGGCTACATCAGTCCTAGGTGTTTACCCAAAGGAGTCTAAGCCTACATATCACAGAGATACCTGCATATCGATGCGTATTGCAGCACAGTTCACATATCACAAAGGAATGAATAAAGAAACTGTATTATACCATGGATCTTCTTCAGCCATTCAGATGAAGCTATGTAATTTGCAGGAAAATAGATGGATCTGCAGATAATCACATTAAACAAGCCAGTCTCAGAGAGTCAGATGTATGCTTTTTAAATGTTTTGGTCCCTAGAGCTTAAGATTTAATTTTTACTCTATCTATGTGTATGCATGATGCGTGTATATGGGTACCTGTGGAGCCCAGAAGAGAGTGCCAGCCAAATCCCTTACAGGTGGTTGTAAATCACTCAGTGTACTGGAACCAAATCCAGGTACTCTGGAAGAGCAGCAAATGATTTTAACTTCTAGGCTGTCTCTCTCCAGTCCTACTTAGATTTTATATAGATACATAAAATCATGCATGTCTATATGACTTAAAGTAGGTGTCAATAGGAACACAGAGGACTAGCAAGAGGGAGAACAGAAGAAAAGGCAAGGACATATAAAGAGTAATATACTTGGGATGGTTTGTATACACTTAGACCAGGAAGTGGTACCATTGGGAGGTGTGGCCTTCTTAGAGTGGGTGTGGCCTTGTTAGAGTAGGTGTGGCCTTGTTGGAGTAGGTGTGCCATTGTAGGCCAGTCTCTAGCAGTATTCAGATGAAGATGTAGAACTCTCAGCTCCTCCTGTGCTATGCCTGTCTGGATGCTGTCATGTTCCTTGATGATAATGAACTGAACCTCTGAACCTGTAAGCCAGCCTCAATTAAATGTTGTCCTTATAAGAGCTGCCTTGGTCATGGTGTCCGTTCACAGCAGTAAACCCTCACTGAGACAGATATACAATAGGTACTTATGTCTCAGAGACTGTCCTTTATGCAATGATACACAATGACAATTTTAATAGCTTTACATTTTTATTAAAAAATATTCGATAGAGCTAAAACAACACAATCAATATCAAAAATTAAATTGCTTTATTATTGATGAAAATAAAATGGAAGATACAAGGAAACAAAATTTCCTTCAGAGTTTTCCCATGCTTAGTTTACACTTTAAACTTAAAAGTTAATGCACCACGGGAACCTCAGCTTGGGCCACAGGGCTCCACAGCTAATCAGTGCCGGGACAAAGATCCCTCTCAGGAGATCGCAAGACCCAGGAGAGGGCCAAAGACACGCCCCACAGCTCACCAGGTACTGCCCCGAACCCGAGAGACACAGGGACCGAGGTAGGCGGGCTTAGAAACCCCCCTGGATCCCAAAAGCAGGTGGCTGAGGCAGGAAACTTTTGCCTGGGACACTAGGATTCCATAGAGAAGCAGCTCCGGGAGAAAATTCTCTCTCCCAGGAACGCGGAAAAGCCCCTAGCAGGGGCAACACGAGCCCCAGAACTCACTGACTCCGCCCGCTTTCCACGGGCCACAGAGACTGACAGTCAGCCACTTCCGGCGGCGGCCGGGAACCTCAGCTTGGGCCACAGGGCTCCACAGCTAATCAGCACCGGGACAAAGATCCCTCTCAGGAGATCGCAAGACCCAGGAGAGGGCCAAAGACATGCCCCACAGCTCACCAGGTACTGCCCCGAACCCG
>CM052702.1:38059669-38077274 GCA_028551405.1 Uromys caudimaculatus | reverse complement strand
TACTCCTTGAAGACCAGCTCTCTCTGAGAGGTGTTTGGGTTTGGAGAGCTGTGGCACCGGGTCTGATCCTGGTCCTGGTGAGCTGTGGGGCGTGTCTTTGGCCCTCTGCTGGGTCTTGCGATCTGCTGAGAGGGATCTTTGTCCCGGCGCCGATTAGCTGTGGGGCCCTGTGGCCCAAGCTGAGGTTTCCGGCCGTCGCGGGAAGCTGCTGGCCGTCAGTCTCTGTGACCCGCAGAAAGCGGGCAGAGGCAGTGAGCTCTGGGGACTCGTTGCCCCTGCTATGAGCTTTTCTGTGTTCCTGGGAGAGAGAGGATTGTCTCCCGGAGCTGCCTGTCTATGGGATCCTAGTGTCCCTGGCAGAAGTTTCCTGCCACAGCCCCGTTTGTTTGTTTTATCAAATTCCAATGTGTTAGTTTTTGTTTTATCTTATCATGTCATGTCATATCATATATCAATCATGTCATGTCATATCATATGTCATGTCATATCATATATCATGTCATGTCATATCATATATCATGTCATGTCATAGCATATATCATGTCATATCATAGCATATATCATGTCATATCATATATCATGTCATGTCATATCATATATCATGTCATGTCATAGCATATATCATGTCATATCATAGCATACTATACTTATATTATATCATATTCCCTCAGAAACCTGTTCATTTTCTAAAGGGAGACAGAAAGGGTGTGGATGAGGAGGGAAGGGAAGGTGGGAAGAACAGGGAAGAGTAGGGAGAGGTGAAACTGTAATCAGGATCTATCATGTGAGAAAAAAATCTGTTTTCAATAAAAAATAAATAAATAAATAAATACATACATACATACATACATACATAAGTAACTTCACTTTTGGATGAAGATAAAGAGTCACCGGTATTCAATAGAACACTGTAAGGCTCACTACAACTTTAAAACTGGTTTACCATGTTTCCTCAAAACACAGAAAATATATCAGACATTGTTTATTCTGAAACAAAAGTGAGCAGCACCGAAGGTATCTGTGGTCTAGGAAATTAGCATTCAATCTTTATGGCTATTGTTTATTGTAGAACTTGTAATTCTAAATAAACTACAATGAAAAGGTTAAAACAAAGTCATGTAGGGACAACCTTTAGCTTCCCTCATTACTGATCACTTTCTATACATTATTACACGCTATAGGGGAAGAAGCCCCTGCACACTGCGTTTCCAGCAGACCACTTCTTTCCCTCTGTCACCAGCCTCTGCCAAGCTAACCCAGGTTACCCTGGTGCTGCCACACTATCTTTACCCCAGAATTTGTACCCACTGAAACTGCATCCTAACCTCTCTGTTTAGCTGTCGTTTTCAAAATTACATTGTCATGTAGCTGCATGTCCGATGCTGAGTCATTGTTTTCCTATTGCTTAAAGCAGAAATCAACCCTTCTTTCTCTTTTATGGACCTCATCAAGCTTACTTAATAATTTATATATTGTTCTCTAAACCAGTGTTTTTCTTTGCTTTTTATTAAACAGTGAGCATGAAAATAAGGTAAACTCTGTTCTGTTCTAACAACTAAGTTGTAACATACAGATTGAACATCTGTCATCCAAAAATATGAAATCCAAAATGCTCCAAAATCAGAAGCTTTTTGAGTAGCTAACATGTGTCATGAGTAGAAAGTCCACCTGCGAGTCCACATGATGAGTTACAATCAACACACAGGTGCACTGAAAACACCACATCAGACTCTCTCCAAACTCTAGGTGTGCAGTAACCCTGCTACACAAATAAACCTCATGCTTCAACTCTAGTCTCACCGCTAAATATCTCATGTGTGTGCAAATACTCTGAGACCCCCAAATAGGAAGTTTCCTGCTCCCAAACATTTCTGATAATGAATATGCAACCATAATCTGTTTTTCCAGCCTAATCTTGCTTCTTTTATTCTTACTGGTAAGAATGCATTGAGCAGAAACAGTAACTGTTAGGGCTCTTCCTGGTTTTTCCTTCGCTTAATTGGCGCTGTGACGCTGTTGTAGTTTGGAAATTCTATCTTCACACCTGCTAGTTTTCAGAGCACATAAACTAACCCACTGAGTTGTGGACTGAATCAAGTATCAGATCTTCATAAGTAGAGATAATATTTTTATATTCATCATAGCATCATAAATAATCATTCAGCAAATATTTTCAGATTTGTCTGTGTGTGTGCGCGCGTGCGCGCGCTCAGATTTGACAGTGCAATGACATATCAGGCCATGGTTTTTTTTTGTTTGGGGGGTTTGGGTTTTTTATTGTTGTTCTTTGTTTGTTTGTTTGTTTGTTTGTTTGTTTGTTTGTTTTTTCTGAGACAGGGCCTCTCTGTGTACCTCTGGCTGGCCAAAACCGCAGAGATCTGCCTGCCGCTGCCTAAGATTAAAGGTGTCATAACTATACCTAGCCCCAAGACACTTTTGATGCATGTATGGAGACAGGGCAGGTCTTTTGTCTGTGCCAGCTAAAAGAACTTCTTCTCTGCTAAATTTTCTCATGTGTTTCTGATCACCTGACAAAGGCCTGGGGACTAGTAAGCTAAGGAAGAGCTCACCATACATTGAGCACTTGGTCAGTGTTAGTCTCTAAGTCCCTCTTTACAAGTCAACTCATCCTCCCAAGTTACCTTAGCTTACCCAGTCATAGTCTAAGTGATACAGATACAGCAAGACCCATTACACCTGCATCTACAGCCTGTTTGCAAATGCCTAATAATCTGATCAAATTGCTTGGATGGTCTAGATCAGCAGTTCTCAACCTGTGGGGTCACATGTCAGATATTTACATGACGATTCTTAAGAGTAGCAAAATTACAGTTATGAAGTAGCAACAAAATATCTTTAAGGCTGGGGATCACCATAACATGAGGAACTGTACTAAAGAGTCGCAGCATGCAATAGGGTGAGAACTGGCCTAAGTGAGAGTCTGGAGAGACAGGCTTTACCTCTGATGAAAAGACCTCAAAGTCACACTGAAGGAGAGTGGAGGTGAGGCAGAAAGACCGTGTGGTTGTTCTGTGGCTCCTCGCACCCACAAACCAGTCTTTCCATATGAAAGGACTCTTCTTCCAAAATAAAAATAAAATTCCTACTGTGAGAAACATTTTCTATTTTGTTTTGCTTTTTGCCTTTCTGTCAAAGATCTTGCCAGGGGCCGGTATAAACCTTCCCCATTTTATAAAACTGCTGTGTTAATGCCCAACTCTGGACATCCCCAACACTTGACTCTCACACCCCACTCCTTCACACAGATTGTGAATTAGCCAGGCAAGCCAGGCTTTGAAGTGCAGCTCCTAACAACGGGATCTGTTAGAATAAGAGGTGAGTGAGCTTCCTGCCCTGTCCCTGTGTGCTTGACAGTTCACTTATGTTACGGAGCGTCCTTTTTAACAACAATAACAACAACAACAACAATGCCTGGCCCAGTTACTTTCACTTTGCTCTTGCTTGCTTTGTTCCTTCTTTATGTGATACCCATAATCTTATTTGGAAGCTTATCCAAAATTTCAAATCCATCTGGGAGAGTGTCAGTTCCTCTCCTTTGGGAAGCCGCCATAGGCCATTATGGTGGTTGCTAGGGTCTAAAACAAATGAACTCTCTTGGATCAGTAATAATCCCAGAATGGAAAGTTTCTCAGCAATGCAATGAAGGACCAAGGACAGCATCATGGTGACGGGGCAACTCTGCACAGAGCAAGTAAGAAATGCCATGGACGATGGCAAAGTACTCCTTGGTAGTTTGGGGTTTTTTACTGTTGTTTTGTTTGTTTGTTTGTTTGTTTGGGGGAGTTTTTACACATTGTTTTGCAAGATATATTTACTGGTTTATAGTGGGGACTTAGAGTCTTCCCAGCCATGCACCTTCATCACTAGCCAGCTAGTAATAGGAGCTAGCACTGTGAGATTAGACCTGGAAAGTATTTATGAATTTACAGGAGTTCAAGGTCAAGTCTTGGGAAAGCATAGACCCTACCTAGGACCAAAAGAATAGATTGCCACTGCCAATGGGCAGCTGCAAGCACTGGTCACCAAGGGGGTCAGCGCGCTAGGCGGGGCGCTGGGATGAGGAAGCTGCTGGGTCTTAACTCTGCTCTTTCTACCCAATGTCTCCACGCCTGCTTTTAGATAACTTAAATAGAATATTCTTGTCCTTCTTGAAGTTCTTTCAAGACAGCATGATTGTTGTCTGCTCTTGTGTCTGTCCCACCGGAGTACTCTTGCTTTTGTTTTTATGGTCCAATTACAGTGACACAGATAGGCTAAGGAATAAGAACAGGCTGATGCCACCCCTTCACGGGGACTCTAGGTATTATTTTCTATGTTCTGTGTTTTCTGAATGGATGGGTAAAAAAATCTAAAACAACAACAACAATGGTAATGGGATGCCAGTGCACAGAGAAGAGCAGGGAGGGGGGGGCATGAAGGGAGGGGTCTGGGAGGGCGGGGCCGGGGAGGTGGGGGAGATCACATATGCTCACATAGTGTTAATAGGCCTTCCTTAGCTGAGTTCTGCTGAGTGTTGAAAGATCAATTCGGTGGTGTTTTACTATGTATTGCTGCTTCTGTCTGGTACTCACACTAATTTAAAACCAAAACCCACCGCACATCATTCTCCAGGCTGTACCAAGCATTAAAAATGTTGTTTTACTGTCCTGTCTGTTCTATATGACTTACTTGGGAACTTGCAAAGCCCCATAGCTTAAAAATATCTACAAAGGTAATATTCATGTGTGTTATGTATGTAGTTTGGATTCAGCTTTCCCTTATTAACAACTGTCACCTTCAAAAGACCAGCTGTTGTCTGCTCTTAAAAGATCACAGCTGGGCTTACTGGTGCTCCTTTACAGAAAGAGGGGGAGGAGGGCCATTGGACCCTCACCTGAGTATGTGTCACTCATTTTAACCAGTTGTATGCAATTCTGCTCTAGTTACATGTGGTCTCATGGTCTTGGGGAGGAATTTGAGCATATAGGCTGGGGAAGACTGGGGGATGTACTCCGCCTGTGAAGTTACAAGAAAGTCATTCATGCTAGGTGAAGACTTTCCAGGGCAGCTACATTTGGATCATCGACAAATTTATCAGTGACCCTCATCTTTACTCATGAGTAAATCCAGTAAACTCACCAGTTCCCCAGGGCACACTTAGTGAGATCCAACTCCTTTAACTTGTCATTGTTACCTTATAAGGAGGGTACATCATATATTGCTTAGTGTCTCCCACCAGAGGAGAAAATTCTCATGACAGATGGCAAGATTATTTGTCAATGTTCCTATATCTCATGGTATTAAAAAGAAAGCCAATATGTAAAAAGAAAACCTAAAAACAGAAATAATTTCATCAAGTAATGACTTACATATGAATATTCCAATGGATGGATTTTTACTGGGGGGAAAGCTGTAAATTTTAAGCAAGTTATAAAGGTCTGAGCATGATGCACAAGGCATATAAAAGGTGAGAGGTTATATATATGATGTTAAAACTTCTGAGGTCAAAGTTCAATAAATCAATATCAAACCTCTGCTTAAGTCAATGAAATTACTGGTCTTTTCTTCATAACGATTACAAGGACTTGCTTAAAGAACATAAGTGGATACATAGTTAAAGTTTACTTAAAAGTGTTTGAGTTTTCTTGCCCAAGATTGATCTAAGTATTGCATAATAGTTAAAAGTACCAGACTAGTGTGACCGACCTTCTGAATGTTTGATAAACCTTTTGACATGTCCTGTAACTGTGGAGAGATACTGTTCTCTTATTCAAGGAGGCCAAAGAGAGTTATTAGGTAACATCAGTTACCTAATAAACTGCCTTCTCAGAGGCAGCCAGGAGGGGACTCTTTTCCACACTGGGTGTAACTTGAGCACTAGGAAACCTCAAAGCCCACCTACACAGTGACACACTTCCTCCAACAAGGCCACACCTATTCCAACAAGGTCACACCTCCTAATAGTGTACTATGGACCAAGCATATTCAAACCACCACAGTAGGCTAGAGGAACTGGAAACTTCTGTCAAGTCTAGTACCTGAGGATCAAACTCTCAACTGGCCTTGACAGTACAAAAGAAAATGGCTAATTTTAGTTAGCTTCAGGGTCCTAAACACCCAACGGGAAAGTATAGCTAAGGACTAAAATAATTGGTGTATTTCCTTAACAGCCTCAGGGTTCACCAGATGTTAAACTTAAATACTTATGAGATGTTATTTAGACAACTATTTCTCACTAGTGGTTTTTTTTTTTTCTTAAAAGAAAAATTCTGCCCAGAAATAAGACTTCAGACCTTGGCTCACTGCAGCACCTAGCTCCAGGTAAGAGAGACAACCTTGCTGTTGTTTTAGCCTAAACCTTTAATGGTAGCTAAATCTCAATTTTTTTTCCTTCTTTAGAAGTCATCTTGAAGGAACTTAATTCTGATTCTAGCCATTCCAATAGCTATCAAAGCACCTGAATGCAAATCCTTGTTTCGTGACTTTGAACACAAGCCTTGGAGGCCAGAGAAAAAGCAGGAAGGAACCATTAGATAGATGTTAATCAAGAGACTCTAATGGACTTTGATTTGGACATTTTAAAAATGTCCTCTGTTCTGATTTCTCTTGGTTCCTTGCCTAGAACTTGCAATGCTGATAGCCTTGGCTTTATTTCCCCTGCACATTTCTTTTCAAGCACCAGTAAAGACTTCCTTTTCTCCCTGGCTGTCTGTTGTAAAAAAAAGGGCCTATTCACTTGCGAGTCTTTTAAATAACCCTACTGGGTAGAAGGGAAACCCTGATTTCCATTTCCAGCGATTCATTTCTGGTAGAATCCAGACTAGTTGTCACCCAATTCTATAGTTAGAATTACCTCATGTGGAAGAGGGGATGGTGAAAACAGGAGGTAAAATTTGTCCAGGAAATTTAAGGTAATGGAGAAGGAGGAGGAGGAAAAGGAAGAGGAGGAAGAGGAAGAAGAGGAGGAAGAGGAGGAGGAGGAAGAGGAAGAGGAAGAAGAAGAAGAAGAAGAAGAAGAAGAAGAAGAAGAAGAAGAAGAAGAAGAAGAAGAAGAAGAAGAAGAAGAAGAAAGTGAACCAATGTAACCAGTTTTCTTTATGACTGAAAGCCAGGAATATTTCTTGGCCCTCTTGGCAGCCTCTTTCTTGCCAAAGGCAACTGTTCCTAAGTGATTTTTAAGTTGTCTCTAAAAGAAGGGAATTGTGAGAGTAGCAATAAAGACAAGTTATTCCTTTTCATCAAGAGAATTGTTTCTGGCCTGGGTAGAGAAATAGATTTTCGGGTTGGACCTATCAATCACTCAGCCAAGGAACTACCCCTAGGAAGGCAGACTCACCTTAAAACCAAGGTAAAGAGATAGGCAGATAATTAATACCCCCTCGTGTTGGGGGTTCATCCAGAGGCTCATCAGAAGACCAGCTTCACAACAATCCCCAATCCCTTACTGTTACTAGAATTTTAAAAGCCATCACATGGTGGCTAAATTTTAAGAAAAAAATGAAAATTCATTACAAAGAGGGCACATTGTGAGAGCTTGGAGCTTTCTTTTTCCCTGTGGTGGCGGTGCCAACATTCCATAATTCTTCCCCTTCTTGGGTAGTGCCCAACCCCTGAACATTCCTGTGACTTGATGAGCACTTTCTTCCCCTTTACCAATGGGATGCTTTAGAATAGAAACTAAGTGAACTGCCTTTGCCAGTGTGTGCTTGCTAGCTTCATCTGGGTGATGGAACACCTTTTTATCAATATAAATCTCCTCACCAGGTTACTTCCATTTTGTTCATGTGTTTCTTTGTGCAGCTCTGAGAATTTTTTTTTCAATACTGCCTAATGACAAGAGTTTAGTGTCATAAGTCAAGCTTACATGTAGGCCCTCTTGACTTCAAGGCTGATGAGCTTAAAGGACAAGCTGTTTGTCTTCACACATCCAATCCACTGTAGTAAGGTGAGGACAGGATAGCTGTGGTAGGCATTCTCACCTACGAGAAGAGAATAAGAGTCACCAGTCCAAAGTGCAGGAAACTCTGAGTATATGTTACCTGGATCCCCTATTTGAGACATGGGGTATCTATTAGTCAGGGACAAGTTTTTGTTTTCCAAAGCAGGTTCTCTTTGAGTAGCGCAAACCAGCCTGGAAATCATTATCCTCCTGCCTCAGCCTTCCAAGAGCTGAGATTACAAATATGAGCCACCATGCCTAGCAGAACTTAGTTTTGTTCCCTGGAAATAGCTGCAGAGACATGGTCTCTGTTTCCTCCTGAGAGTGGGTCCCTGTACTAGTCATGGTTCTCTAGAGTCACAGAACTTATGGGTAGTCCCTATATAATAAGGGAATTTGTTAATGACTTACTGTCAGTAGTCCAACTCCCCAACAATGGTCAGCAGTAGCTGTGAATGGTAGTCCAAGGATCTAGCAGCTGCTGAGTCCCACCAGGTGGGCAGGCAAAGAAGAGCAAATCTTCATTCTTCCAATGTTCTTATGTAGATCTCCAGCAGAAGGTGTGGCCCAGCCTGGATCTGGGACTTGCTTTGTCCCAGGCTGACCTTGAACTCAGAGATCTCCTTGCCTCAGTCTCCTGGGATTAAGGGCATGTACTACTTTGCCTGGGCCTAAGCTTTTCATGGCCACTATGCCTCAAGATCTCCATGCCAAGATCCAGGTCAGAAACTTGTGTCTTCCAGCCTCAAGATCTAGATCACAGGTGAGCTTTCTAATTCTGGATTATAGTTCACTGCAGCTATAGTCAAGTTGACAATCAGGAATAGCCACTACAGTTCCTTATTCATTGTCCTTCAAAACCTAAGACCATACCCTGTGGGCTCTTGGCTGTCTGAGTGAATTATCTGACACATACTTATTATTGCATTAGAATGTCTTATGTTTCAGCATAGCATAATAACCCTAAGGGTGCAGTAGCAGCACTCAAAGCTTGGTGGTAACCAACAGTTCTCTAATTGTACTTAGGGCCTGTTCAACAGGAGAGAAATCATGACCAGCACTACAAACCTAGCCAAGTACCTGGGGCCATTTTATTAAATATGTTTAATTCCTAACTGAATTCTAAATACTTATCCCTATACTCAAAGATAAGCACAACTCTCGGCACTCACCAAAGAAACTCTCTTTGCAATAGATGGACAGAAAGCTACAACTAGTCAAAATGCAGGGAACAATTGACTGTGGGGATCAATTGCCCCAACTGAGGCATCTACAGTACAATCCCTGCCCTAAGACCCAGGGGACACGGCAGAAGATGGGATGGAAAGAGAGTCAGAGGAACAGGAAATCTGCTGTGAGAATGTGTCCTCTAGAGATGAAAGGGAAGCTTCACCCATGATAGGGCTGCCTAAAGAAGACTTAAAGAAGCACCACACCATAGACTACTAACATGGAAGGAGTAAATCTTACATAGTTCCATCCATGGGGCAGGGAGGGACAATAACTGCAGGCAACTAAGGATGAACCTCCTAATTGGTTATCCAATACCAAATGGTCACTTGAAACTATAAACATTCAAGTAAAATTATACACTGAACAGTGTGTGTGTGTGTGTGTGTGTGTGTGTGTGTGTGTGTGTGTGTGTGTGTGTGTGTGTGTTCAGATTCACCTGTGCATGCATGTAAAGGCCAGGGACCAACTTGGTGTCTTCCTCAATTCCACCACTTTGTAAAAAAAAAACAAAAACAAAAAAAAACTTTATTTTTGAGAATTTCATACATATATACAATGAAAATGATTATATCTATTCCCATCACCCACCCTTCTTCAAGTCCCTTATGCCCCCAACCCATCTCCCAACTTTATGCCCACTAAATCCAGTTGGGCTGCTCATAGGAGTGGGGCCACCCACTGGAGCATGGAAAACCTATCAGTAGCCACAACCTCAATAAAAAATAAAAAATAAAAAATAAAGATTCTCCCTTCCCCCAGCAGCTATGCATTGTCAACAGCTTCTCAGTGTGGTGTAGGACCTAGAGATCCTCTGCTCCATCTATATCAGGGTTTTGATGCTTGATCTTGTATAGGTCTTAACACAGCTAATGATAACAATATGATTTTTTTTTAAATAGTCTCTCACTGAACTTGGAGCTCACTGATTAGCTTGTCCCATAAAGCCCCAGGGACTCATCTGCCTCTGCCTTGCCAGCACTGAAACAGTGGGCATAGTCAGATTTTTGTGCAAGTGTTTTAGAGTCAGACTGGGACTCTCATGCTTGATCAGCAAGCACTTTACTAACTGATCCACCTCTTTAGCTCCTAGGTCTGAATTTCATTAGGTACATTCTCCTAATTTGCCCTCTATTTCTGTGATAAAAACCATGACCAAAAAACAACATGGAGAGAGTGAAGTCTGTTTTAGCTTACAGTCCATTGGGAAGTGTCATGGTTTGAATATGCTTGGCCCAGGGAATGGCACTATTTGGACGTGTGGCCATTTTGGAGTAGGTGTGTCTGTGGCATGGGCTTTAAGACCCTCATCCCAGCTGCCTGGAAGACAGTCTTCCACTATCAGCCCTCAGATGAAGATGTAGAACTCTCAGCTCTTCCTGCACCATGCTTGCCTAGATGCTGCCATGCTTCCTGCCTTGATGATAATGGACTAAACCTCTGAACCTGTAAGCCAGTCCCAATTAAATATTGTCCTTATAAGAGTTGCCTTGGTCATGGTGTCTGTTCACAGCAGTAAAACCCTAACTCAGACAGGACAGGAAGTCGGAATATGACATCACAGCAGGAACTGAGGCAGAGACCATGGAGGAATGCTGCTTAATGGCTTGCTCTCCGTGGCTTGCTCAGCCTGCTTTTTTCATTCCCAGGGTCACTTTCCTAGAGGTGGAACTGTACACTGTGTGCTTGGCCCTCCTATACCAATGATTAACCAAGAAAATGTCCCTCAGTCTTCCATACAGTCAATTTGGTGGATGCATTTTCTCAACTGAGCTTCCTCTTCCCAGATGATTCCAGCTATGTCAAACTGACAAACACCAGTACATGCACCTTCCTATGGTCCAATGTACCATGAGTAGCATTTTTGCCAATTGTTTTTACTATAATGTAATATGTACCCATCTTACCATCATCCAAAAACATTTCTTACCATCTTTCCAGCAGTCACCTATACATGTCCTTGCCATGTTCCTCTACCCATCTGCTTCACTGACCCAAAACTTATCACATACGTTTTGAGTTTTGCACCTTTCCTCTAGGAAACAGAGATTTGGGTTGTTTGTGTTGGATTTTTCTGCTAGGTCAGTTTTCTTTTACTACATAAAAACCCTCTAGAGTTGTTGCTATGTAACAATTTCCCCTAAAATAAAATGTCCATCTTGAATGGAAGCTCTGCAAGGAAACTCAGGAAACTCTTTAAGCTTGGTAATAAACAACTCAAAGGAAGTCCTGAAACTAAGTAGAGTTACTAGACCCTGACTTTTCAAGGCATACACAAGCAGTAAGGACTATTGAGAGACCTCTCAGAGGAGCCAGATGCCTGGAAGACCAACCAGGCTGCTCAGACCACCTGAGATGCCTGAAAGAGACCCTCTCTAACCTGTCAAGCTACCTGAAGGTTGTACAGTGTGCTCCAGATTTCCAGTGACACGGCTGTCATGTCTGCCCCGTAAGTTTTCACCCATACCCTCTCTAAGAAACCCCAGTAGGACTCATTTGGTTCACCAAGTTGTACTTCAGGGGTACCTTTTCTTTGATCTGTTGTTGGTTCTCTATCTGGAGTGAGGAGATGGTTATTCACATCTCCCTAGGAGCAGTGTCTCACAACAGTTAGCAATTATAGTCCTTCAGATTTGAGGGTTTATCAGATTGGTCAGGTGCCTGCAGCTATGGTCTAGAAGTTTGGCTTGGTGGGATGGTTTAGGATGGCTTCATGAACAAGTCTGCTGGTTGTCCTAGCCATGTGTTTCACAGTGCTTCTCATCTTGAGGGAGACTAGCCCAGGCTTCTTTATACTATGAAATCAAGGCTCAAGGCTCTAAAATGGTTTTTCTACCACATTCTAATGGTTAGAGCAAGCCACAAGGATAGTGCAGAAATAAACACTGTCTTTGGATAAAGGAAGTATCACTATAGGATGCTGGGTTGTACTACCCAAAGCATTCTTTCCCTATCCTCCGACTTTATAGCCAAATCCCTCCCTAACAACCACCTCTGAAAAACAGAAACCTCCAACACTAAGTTCATTTTCTCCCCAGGGGCCACTCCAATCCTGTCACTCAGACCCATTACCTCTAAGAAGGAACCTCTGTTTCCTTCAAGGTACCACATTTTCTAGGACCACTGTTGACTGAGGCCACTCAGAATTATGTTCAAGTTCACATTTCCCCTGTGCCCACCCTGTTTCTTCTAAGCATGGTTAAAACTACCTTGGCAGTCCTTGGTTTCAGAAAAAAAAAAGAGCTTAATGTGGGAAAATCTACAAGCAAAAGAGACATAGGGTTACTGTAAGAGTGAAGTTTGCAGAGAATTGAAAGAATGGAAACCCAGAGAGACCTCAACAGCAAAAGTAGTCTGAAAGAGACACCAAGACCTAGGAGTGCTTGATGAGGTATGCAGGAGAGTACACAGTATGGGGTCTGAGGGGGGATTTGGAGCCAAGGTTAGAGAAATGTATGGGCAGGATGTAGTTTGGGATAGAATAGGGAAGTCTTGATATGTTGTTTTTCAAAACTGTGGATCAGGAGAAAGGTCATTGCATGGTGGGGACCTCTGGGTATTCTTGTGGGCAGCAGATTTCCTGGAACTTTGAGCTTGTTTTGTGGCCTTGTCTTTGGAGGAGTTTTCTGTAGTTATTGCCATAATTATTGTATCTGGGTAAGAAGAGTTTATTTCCTTAAAGCAGAAGTAGATGGGTTTGAGGACTAGAGAAGTTCTCTTTTGCATACCAAGTCCCCAAATCATTCAACCTATTGTATTCACTCAAATTTTCCTTATATATATGTGTGTGTGATATGTGATTATATTTAATTATATGTGATTATATATATACCATCCCAAAATACAATGGCTCATGACAGCAGCCATGTATTGCCTTCCAGTGTTCTATGTTGGCTGAATAGCTGGTGATCTTGGAGCGTCATTCCTTTCTGAGCCTTGCGTAGTCTGCCCCTTTAGTTACCCTAGCTCTGACAAGCCAGTTTACATTGCAAGTCTCACTGAACCCAGATTCATGAGTTAAACTCAACAGAGGTCAGCTAAGATAACCCAGACTGACCCACCGAATCATAAAAAATAACTAATCTTTGCTATTGTGAAAGTCTGAGTCCACCTCAAAAGCCACAGATATTAACATCCTATGTTATGGAAAGCAAAACAGATGTGTGCTCACACGAGAATCATTATATCAGCAAAGCAAAGATATATGCAGTGAAAAATCACAGGAAGAGAAAGCAGGCATCCGTCCAGATCAAACCAGCTAGCTGACAAGGTATGTTCTTTCCTGAAATTGTCCAATAAGATTTCACTCCTGTCTGCTTCACATAGCAGGTGTGGATTTGTTTTCATTGATAAAGCAAAGGAAGGGAGTGTAGAAGAAGCTTTGTTCTGCAGCTCTTTTGGTGTTTTGCACATTAAAAACATACTATAATCACTTTATTGGGAAAACCATTGAGAACAGCATAACTAGTGTATCAATTCCATTTACAGCATTAATCTTGCCCTTTGGGGATACTCTGATCCTAACTCTTCCTTTATTGGTATTTTTTGGAATGACTGTACCAAATGCAACACTGTCAGCAGCACATCTGGGCTTCTCTAGCCCTCAAAACCATCTACTACTTCAAAGAAATACATCTGCTTACCCAGTCATAAGAGTAATGAGAATAATATTCCTTCTCTTTGCTTGCAGATTTTCCACAACAAGCCCTCTTCTTTCAGAAACTTCAGGTCAACAAAGTCGCTCTCAACATCCTTAGACGTTTTCCCCACTTCCTGACTAACACTCAGAAGCAGACAGGAAATGTGTTTATTCCGTGACAAGAGTGTACCAAGTGGAGCAGCCGCCTCCCCTGAGATTTGAAAGCTTTCTTTTTTCAGTTGGTTTTTTTCTGGTCTACTTGCTCAACAAGAATATACTGAGCAGCTATGGTCTGAAAACCATCATGCTGTGCAAGAAGGACTTGTACTGTCAAGATGAGGTGCACTCCATCTGCTGACCCCTAGTTTCCCTCCTCTGGTTATGCACAAGCTCCTCCTCCTCTTGCATGGACATCGTCTTAATCAACTTGTTTTGGTAGACTTCACTGACTGGGCTTTCCAGAAGTGAAGCCTTGGACATCATCAGTCAGTTTTCTGTAGGATAGGACTTCTCTGCCACTTCCAGAGGGTTCTTGTTTTCATTAAGCACAATTTGAATTGTAAATATCAGTTATGTTGAATCAAGATGGTAAAATGTTGACCACTCAATAGAACAGCTAAGCACTGAGATTTGGAAAGGCCAGAGGAAATTTGAAAGTCCTGGAGGTAGAATGTTCCATCTACACACAGGCAGGAGTGTGAGTAAATTCATGTTATTCTTTAAAAAAAAAAAAAAATGGCTGTGTTTCTGCTTAGTGTTCTGGTTGATATTGTAGGGTGAACTTAAGCTCCCTCTCTAGCCAACTTTTATTCTTGTTGGGATTTGCCATTTCTATGATCTCTCCCTCTCCCTCTCCCTCTCCCTCTCCCTCTCCCTCTCCCTCTACCTCTACCTCTACCTCTACCTCTACCTCTACCTTTACCTCTCCTTCCTCCCTCCCTCTCCCTCTGTCCCTCCCTCTCCTTTCTGTCTCCCTCCAATTGCTCTTCCCTCCTTATCTTCCTTCCTTCCTTCTTCAGCACTTGAACTTGATCTTAGGACCTCTCCACTGAGGTCCTAAATCCATCCCCAGATTTTTAAAAATTTTTCATTTAGAAATATGGCTTGCTAACTTTCAGAAGCTATGCAAACCTTCCATCCCACTCCCCCAGCTTCCTGAATAATAGGGATACAAGTCTAGGCCCCAGGCCAGTTCAGACACTCACTTTGTACAAAATAGGGATTGGGAGATAATCCAATTAACAGATATATGGAGGGGTGAATAATCCATGTAAATCACTTAACATCATGCTTGTTCTGGGGTAAAAGCTTAGTAAATGGTTGTTGTTATTACCATGTTACATGTAACAATGCTGGCCTTAGTAAACAAAAGCCATTTAATTTTTCACAAGTGTTTCTCTAAAGGTTATAAGCTTGGTCTTATTAGCTACTCTTATAACTTGTCATGACTTTGATCCATTAGGTTTAATATTATAAATATAAACAAAAATGCAAGAAATTTTGTTCTATCCACACTGTGAACATTAGCCAAGATTTGCTCATCTGACATAGGGATCTTTGAATGAATTCAAATAATATTCAAACAAACAAAACTACTCATTACTTGAAGTAGTCCTGGTATTTCGTAACCATTAGAAATATAACTTTCTAAAAATTATATAATGAAATGGAAGAAATTTCCAGCATTATTGATTTGCCTAGAGGTCTCTGGATACCAGTTTGAAAAGAATGTAGCTTCATAATTCACACAAAAAATGTGTACTTTTAAAAGTTTACATTCAAACATGAAAATATAACTTATAATTCTTTAAATAAAAACACTTTGTATACAGAAATAATATTCTTATGAAACTGTGATGGAATGGAATGCTAATATAATTCCCAAACAGCCAAATGGAAAATGCCAAAAGCAAATCTGTGGCTGAGCTTTGCATCCAAAACAAAAGTTACTCTGTTGCTGAAACATTTGGAAACTATGAGAAAGTTTTACACACATTGCTCATCACTTATATTTGCCAAATACATCTCACAAATGTTGGGAAGGCAAAGAGACAAGAGTGAAGTTTGCCGAGAGATAGACTGCCCACCCCACAGAAACTAAGCTTGCTTTCTGGAGCAATTTCACAACATTTTCTGACATTGTGGGCTTCCATCTAGGCACATGGCCTCTGGGAATCATTCCCCAGCCAAGTTTGATAAGGAAGCCTGATACTTGAAGACACTAAGAAAACTGAAGCAGTAGAATTGTTCTTCTAAGCTCTGAATACCATCCTCTAAATGGCTCTTGTTGTGAGAAGGGAGGTTGCTTGATTTACTCTTTTTTTTTTTTTTTTTTTTTTGATACTTTATTTACATTTCAAATGTTTCCCCCTGTTGTCTCAGGCTGTCTGCATCTCAAACCTGTCAGGCCTGAGCCCACTCCATGGAACAGAAAGTCCTTGTGCTGCCACAACCATGTCCAAAAACACCAGCGGTGTTCCTTAGCCCGCTTTGTCCACTTTGTCATCAGCCTCATTCCCTTCTTGTTCCTCCAGCAAGGGAGAATGCCAGCAGGGGTTAGGGAAAGAGTTATCTCCAAGCAGCTTAGAGTTGGCCGTATTTACCTCAGCCTGGGTGCTGGTCCTTTCTTCCAGCCCCGTGCTTCCCCTCCATGTGTGCCTATTGCTAGAGCTCCTCCCCCAACTCCCAGGTTTCTTGGGAGTTATCATTAAAGGAAAGAAAACAAAAAACAAAAACAAAAAAACAAAAAACAAAACCAGTGCCCAGGGATGGGCACCTCCAGGGAGCTGGGGATTAGTGCCAGGCAGCTCTTTGCCAGCCATGCCCACTTCCCCATGGGCACAGAACAAGCCAAAGCCTTCATTGTATGTTGACGATGCACTTTTATGAATGTAGTTTCTATCGCTGTTTTTAGCCTTTTCACATCATGTAATGTGAGGCCTTGTACTTGTTAATTTATATCTCAGATCCATATTTGATGGTTTTTATATATATCAATTCTAGACTGTTACCGGTGATGGACTCCTGAAGAGAGAACAGACATTGAAAGCAGCTGGTTTTGCAGATATGTGTGTCGCACGGTGCCAATTGGGCCTGGGCCCCTGTTTTATTTCCTTTCCCTTGGGGGTCTGTCAGGCCACTCTCGAACTGCTCTGAAGCCAGTGAGCAAAGTCTGTTTCCACCTCAGCCTTTGCCCAAAGTGGGGACTGGCCCCTCTTCTAGACCAAAGCTGCCAAAAGGCAGCTCGGCCTCTTCATGACCCCATCCTGACGGCTGTATAGCACCCCTTAGCCTATCCCTATCCACACCCCCAAACCTAGAGGAAATAGAGCTTGGTGGGCTGACAAGATGTTAGATGAGACAACTCTGCTTGTCGCAGGTTCAGGCTCTCACAGAGCTCCCCCCATTTCCCCCCTGGGGGGAGCTTATTACCTCATAGGGAATGTTTCTAAAATGAACTTAAAAGTAAGCCAACAAATCCTGCACTCCAAAGGGGGGGAGGGGGGAAGCCCCTTTTTTGTGCCAAAAACTGTGGACATGCTGGCTCAGCATCCTCAGGACCAAGCTATTAATTTATTTTTTCTTATTAACAAATCCAAATGAGAAGTTGTGGGCCTCCAGGATGGTCTGGGCCCAAAGGTTATGAAGGACGGTTTCCTAGCAGCCCTTGGCCTGCTGTGCAAAGATGCTATGCCACCATTTGTTCTTCATTCCATGGGGGTTTATCTGCCTTCACCAACCCCATATGGAAGGGCCAGGCCTGGGTCAGTGCTTGCTGCCACCCTCCTGCCCCTCCC
>CM052702.1:38033556-38059169 GCA_028551405.1 Uromys caudimaculatus | reverse complement strand
GCTCCCGGCCACCGAAAGAAACCAGAAGACCTCTCCTCAGTCCCTGTGTCCTGGGGATTCCAGGTGGGTCCCTTTGAGCAGACAGGCTTAGTCACACTCCTGGGAGTCTAGCTTTCTCCTTGCACTATTTGTCTATGGAGCCCTGGTGGCCCAGGCAGAGGTCTCCAGCCACAGATGGAAACCAGAAGGCTCCGTCCCCTAGCTGTTCCTCAGTCCCTGTGTCCCAAGGATTCTGGGCGAGTCCCGCTGAGCAGTGTTGCTTTTCTTACCCCCTCTCAGGGGCTTTTCCACACTCCTGGGAGGCTAGCTTTCTCCCAGTGCTGTTGGCTATGGAGCCCTGGTGGCCCAGGCAGGGGTCTCCCACCACAGATGGAAAACGAAAGGGCTTGTTTTACTCTTAATCTTGACCAAACCAAAAGCAAGAAGGTGACAGGGAAGAAATCCACAGAATCCCGGAGAGTGATCCTTATAGAAATGGTCACTCATTTTCACCCATCCCATAGGGACCTTCAATTTCAACCTATCGTCTCATGGCTACAGCCTTGACAGTGAAGGCACAGGCAGCCTTGGAGAAACCTTAACGTTGGGGGTTCCTTGGCCACTAGGAAGGGCTGTGGTACCTGCCAAGCAGTCAGTGTCAGTGTGGTTGAGACAGCGGCCAAACAAATCCCTCCCCTCTGTCTTTACTCTGTTGACCTTGGTCCAGATGATGTCTGGATGTCTGAGAACTGGGGATTTTGTGTACTTGGAGTGGGTTTCTACACAAGCACATGAGTAAGAGCATGGTTTTCAATTAACCAAAGAACACAGGTAGGATGTAAAAATTGAGGAAATTTTTATTAATACTTTTGTGAAATGTTTGCTAAAATGCCCCTTTCTCTGAGATGCTAGCCAACAAAGGCAGCTCTGCCTAATGATCTGTGCTTGTTTGTTTTGTTTGTTTTTTAACTTGGCTTAACTTTTATCTGTAGCGCATATCACCCCGAGTTCTGTTTTGTATTTCTTTTCTATATACATTCACCGATCATCCTCTGGAGCAGGCCTATGCTACGCACTGAGATTGCAACACCAAACTAAACAGACCAAGTGCCACTCTTATGGTACCTAACCCCAGTTAGGGTTGCTGACAGAGATTGACAGTGAGCATGTGCAGTGTCTTTCAGATGACAGTAATAGGAAAGGATAGTACATGACTTTATGGAGAATGGCTGTTTCAACAGAATCATCAGCGAAGTCCTTGCTGAAACGACAACCTGTTTTGTTTGGTTTGGCTTGGTTTTTGGTTTTTGTTTTGTTTTGGGGGGTGTATTGTTTTGGGGGGTTGGTTATTTGTTTCTGGTTTATTTGGGTTTTGGTGTTTGTTTGTTTTGGTTGGTTTGGTTTGGTTTGGTTTGGTGGTGCTGGGGATTGAACCCAGGGCCTTGAAGATCTCAACAAATGCTCTCCCTCTGAGCTACAGTCCCAGTCCAAAGATGAGATCTGAATGGAGAGCTACAAGAAGTTATAGGGGTGCATATGGTTATCCAGAGGGAAACTGGTCCAGGCAGTACAAATAATGAGTGGTAAGGCCCTGATACAGGGCGTTCTCAGAGTTCTAATGGCAGTAAGAAGGCCCATGGACTGAGGAAAAGAAGGTAGGAAAAGAGGAATGGGTGAACTCAGAATGATATGGAGTGTCACACCACATGGAGTCCTTGTAAGGATTCTGCTGTGACTGTGAGGAGCCAAAAAATCATAGGTCCAGTACTGAAAGACCGTACTCCAGGATGACCTCAAACAGAGACCAGACATCATTAGACAGAATTTCTCTGTTTGCTGATATGAGGACAGCAGGGAGCTGTAGGCTTCGATTTTTCAAAACCTACTTTATTTAGGGTTCTTAAGTGCTTCAACCCCCTTCTAACCCTTTTAGGGAAAAAGAAGGTTAATAGGAAAAGTATGTTGTAGACATGTTTAGAAGCAGTTCCATAGGGTGATTCTACTCTTCATTGTCAGGATACCAGCAGTCCAGTTCAATAGCAAACACCAAACATGAATCAGTAGTGGCAGCTTAATCCAGCAGAAACTGCAAGGCTCCACTGAATCAGCACAAGTCAGCAGACATGGCCAGAATCAGCCAGAATACCACAAGACCAACAAAGACCAGTGAAGACCATTGAAGCATAGCAATGCAGGTGCATTCTCTTACTGTTTGTGGGGTTCCGTTTATATTCTTTCTGACCATCACTCATGCTCTCAAGTGCCTGTTTACAGCAAAACATCCCATGCCCTCTCACAAGACAGCTTCCAGAAAAACATCACACGACACAACTGAGTTGTGTAAGAAACCAGAAATTTCTGCTTCAGGGAGCAAGTGTAGACACAGGGAATTCTCTTGGGGCTATGACAAGAAGGGGAGAGGGGGGATAGGAGGAGGGGGAAGGAGTAAGGGAGAGAGGAAGGGAGAGAGGGAAGGGAGAAACTTGGCCTAAGAGTGGGGTTAGTTTAAGTTGGAAACATGTGTCAGACATCTGATATCACAAGCTTTCATAGCAGGTGAAAAATTTGTATTCAATATTTTAGAACCAGGAAGCCCTTGTGGGTTTTGAGCAGGTGAATAGGCCTCAGAGGGATGCTGCTACCACTGTGTTGATAGAGAAATGGGTTACGAGATTATTTTGTCTCTGGATAAGCAATGCTGAGGACCCAAGCCAGCCTAAAGAATGAGACACTCACACCCCTCTTAGAGTGGAAAAACTTCCTGAGATGTGCAGTCCAAATCCCTTTCACCTCACCCCACCCCAATAGCAGCACACCTCCACATGGCAAATAACTGGGAGAAGAAAATATTTTTGTTTTTTTGGGTTGTTTTTTTTTTTTTTTTTTTTTTTTTTTTATGAAAGGGAGAGGAAATGCAAGCCTAGGTTCTGCCTGATCCCTCCATCTTGAAGACAGGATTTCTGCTTCTCTATAAGCTCTGGCCCAATGTCAGCTCTTGCCTCTCCATAAGTTCTGGCCCTTTGTCAGCTTCCCCCTCCATAAGCTCTGGCCCTGGCTTCTGTCAGCTATGACAGAGACTAGGGAGTGCCTGTCAAATCTCAGATGAAGAACTCTGATGAGACAGACATGCATTCTCTAGCATAGCTGGTCACCTACACTGCCATTGGCCCTGCTTTACTCATTTGGGAACCTAGGTTCTCCATCCTGTAACTGCCCCAGTGTCAGATTCATGAGAGTGAAGGAGACTAAGTCATTGCTACATCCATTTCTCAGTCCCCAAGAGGACAGGAGAAAACAGGGGACAAATACTCTGTTGGAGGTGGCACTCGTGACTTTTGCTCCTTCCAGAGCTGGGCTGTTGCCACTGCTGACAGGACCCTGATGGCCATGTTGCTGGACGTCTGATTCCTTTGGACAGTTCACTGACTCCAGCATGCACTGTCCATGCTCTTAAGCTAGAACAGAAATATCCTATTAACATTCTGGGCTGAAACGGATCAGCAATGAGGGTGTGGCCACCTGCGGGCCCTGCAAGTTCCTAGAAGTAGCCCCTGGGTACTGCTGTCCCCCAGCACATGCTGCTGCTCGAGGTTTTCATCACTGTCTTAGCAAGTGAGGCTCTGAGGTCTCACACAGAGCACTGTGACCAGGAGCCAGGTTCCTGCCTCGCCTAGCACATAAAATGCACCAAATAAGCAGGCTTTCGTAGGATGAATGAATGACTGAAGGAGCGATGAGTGAAGTTCACCCCTCCTCACAAACCAACATTCTCTCCTGTGGACTATCCCTGAATGCTACACCTGTCTCAAAGTCGGCTGGCCCAGCAGAAACACGACTGGCATGAAGCAGCAGATCTAAGGAAGAGAAAGCAGGGCAAGGAATAAGCACTTGAAAACAAAAGCAAAGAAGCCTTTGTTCTTCCTCTCTTTGTTGTGAAGTGTTGCTTGGCAGACAGAACCGTGCTCTCTGCAAGGCATTTCAAAGATGCTTCTCTGAAACTCCTGCTGGTACTGCCTGTGTGTCTGAATTCTGAATTCCATCCCAGGGACTTAAGTCATAGAGGCAGACAGACAGAGAGGCTCTGTGCAGCTTCTGTGGCAGAGAGTGTCTGATGAGCTTAGTCTAGGCTGCCATTTTACAGGTAGCAAGCAGGACGAACTGGCAAGGTAATTAATGCTGTTTGCCTTCAACAGGGACAAACCAATGTGCTCCCTTCTCGGTTGTAGAGCATTTGCCTAGCAAGTACAAGGCCCTAGACTGAGTTCTGACACCACACGTGTGTGTGTGTGTGTGTGTGTGTGTGTGTGTGTGTGTGTGTGTGTGTGTGTGTAGAGTGAGAGGGAGTATGGATATAGCACTTGCTGTGCATAATGTACTGTGGGCCCCGGATCCATAGCACTGCAAACAACAAACACACAAAAATCCATGATGCTCCCTTACAGCATCCCTGAGCTTCACTAATGAGCTTGGTGTCTCCATTTCTCCTATCATAAAAGGAGGTCTCTTGCAAACTACCATGTAAGGTTGTTTTGAAAAACACTTCAAAGAAATTAACAATTCCCTAGGCTCTGCTTAAGGTTAACCTTAAGGCTCTTTCTCGTCCTGCTCTGCCATCTGTGAGGCCCTGCTCTCTCCTATGGGCCCTCCTTTCTGAGATGCCATCCTACAAAATATGGAGAGTGGAAAGCCATGGACCTGCTCCTTAGGCAGTTTCCTCTGAGAGTTTTACAACGGTCAGGGCCGGGTACCGAACGCAGAAAGGAGACACCAAATGAGTCATTCTCATATCCCATACTGAAGCTCCAGTGCTGCTGCAAGGGCGGAGCGGCTTGCCCTTTCTCTTGCTCAGAAGGGGAGCTACAGAGAAGGGAAGCACAGAGGCAGACAGGGAGAAAGGAAAGACAGAAAAAGGCAGGAGGAAGAAAAGGGAGGAAGGGCTTGTGCCCTCCTATTTTGAAAGCTCGCCATGGCTTGCTGGCCTCTCCTTAGGGAAAACCTTTCCTGTGGTCTCCTAGGTCCAGACCAATGCTGCATGGCAGCCCAGCCCTTGGAAGAGGACTTAGGAGGTGAGCATCCCTAGGCTGCACTGCAGAAAGCATCATGTACAAGAGGTAAGCAGCAAGCTGGAAAGATGAAGGGCTGAAGAGAGATGCTGAAATCTCCACACCATCCTCTGTTTATTATTAAGTGCAGGGGCAGGCTCTGCTCTTCCCGTGCTTGCAAAGGCCATGTTTATCACCGTAGAAAGCAAACATTTTGTTCAGACCAAGAAAGAATTGTCTCCCGATGCTGCTGCAGGGAGAAGCACACCCTGGCCCAGAGAGGTTGGCCACTGTGTTAAGGGAACTCTCTCCAGTCCTCAGATTCCTGGGCAACGCAAACAGCACCGAGCTGCCTCTGGGTTGAAATTGCCAGCTCATGCTTCTGGTTCTCCCAGACGTTTCAAGTAGGGGCTGCAACAATGTGGCTTCAGCAGCCCACTTCAGATAGAAGCACAGACAGTCACCTGTCCAAGGTCAGGCACCCTCTCAGTCTCTGCAGCATGTAAGACCCATACTTGGAGATGTTTATAACCCTGCCAGCATGCTGCCCACAACCAATTAAGCCTGAACACCTTGGGGTGGTACAAGGACACCAGGGTCCCAGGGACACACATGCTTTCTCCTGTTCAGGGATATCCTCCCTGGCAACAGTCTGGGAATTCAGGTGACTAAGAAACCTCCTTGTCTGGCCTTAATGGGAGCTGATGTGCTTAGTCCTGCAGTGACTTGATGTGACAGGGTGGGGTGATAACCAGGGGGTGCCTCCCCCTTCTCAGAGGAGAAGGGGAGCAGGCTGGGGGAGGGGCTTGTTAGAGGGGACCAGGAGGAGGAGGTGGGATCTAAATTTAAGGTGAATATATATATATATATATGTGTGTATGTGTGTGTGTGTGTGTGTGTGTGTGTGTGTGTATGTGTGTGTGTGTGTGTGTGTGAGAGAGAGAGAGAGAGAGAGAGATGTATATGTATACATATATTTCATATGTATGAAAGAAAGATAGACAGATATAGATAAAATTAATAATAAAAAGAAAAAAGGAAAAAGAAAACTCCCAAGCAGTGGGCCATAGGCAGCTGCACAATCAAATTCTACAGCATATTACTTCTCCTGAGCCCCATTCCCAGCAGCAGTCCAAGACCCCGGGATCCTCAGGCATTGGGCAGACAAGAAATCAGGATTGGACACACCAATCTAGCCCAGATTAAATACGAGAGGACAACTAGAAGGTTCTGAGTTCCAGCCTTACTTTCCCCTGCTTTGTGGCCCTCCGTGGAGTGAGTTCCCTGCTCCATTTCACAGAGATAAACACACGCCTCTCTGAAGTCATTAGCAAAATAAATACCCCCCCCCATTAAGTTGCTTCTTTCAGATTTTTTTATCACAACAATAAGGAAGGTAAATGATTAAGGCACACAGAGCAATGGCACACTGACCTCCAATCACAGACCTGTCAGAAGAAATTTCTGAACACAGTCGTTTCTCCAGCTGATTTTCATTAATATGACAAGCATCCTCCAGTTCAAATCCTTATATGCTCTGGTGACATCTTGTTCCCACTAAGGCCAACACTTATGCTAAGTTTTAATGCTCCTTTACTTCTCTCCTGCACAGGACTAAAAGCCTTCAAGGGCAGAGGTAGATTACTTTCCTTATCATTCAACAAAAGGCCTGACAAAAAAGCAACTTACAGAGGAAGAATTTGTCTGGGCTCACAGTTAGAAGGAAAACAGTTCGTCACCGTGGGGAAGAGATCACCGGAGCAGCTCCATCTGTGGGGCTAAACAGGGAGCAGAGCAAAGGGAATACCCCTACTTATTTAGATCCTCTACCCCCTTTTTATTCAGTCAGAGAACCAGTGGGAGGCTGCTACCCACACACATGAAGGGCTTTCCTTCCTCAGCTAATCCTCTTGGAAATGTTCATAAAAGGCACACTCATGGATGTGTCTCCTAGGTGATCCCAACTCCAGTCAAGCTGACAATGAAAGTGAACAAGGAACATAGTGGGTTACTATAAAATTACTACCACTGGGCTATGTCTCCAGTCCTCTAGAACACACAGGCAGGCAGGCCGGCAGGCAGGCAGGCAGACAGGCAGACAGATCTCACACACACACACACACACACACACACACACACACACACACACACACACACACTTACTTCAAACAAGGAAACTCTGAGGCTCAGAGGGGGTACTAACTCGATGGGATACTAGGACTAGGTATGAAACAGAACTGTCTTGAGCAATGTGGATTATGATCATTCTAGACAGCAGTAGGCATTTTGAAATATTGGGTGATTAATAAAATCACTCAAATAACAAGCATTCACAGGATCAACCCACTTCTGTTAATGTGGGTCTGAGTCAAGATGGGCTTTTCTGTGAGACCTTGACTAATATGAACTATGAGTATGGATATGCTTGTCCTGCATCCAGTCACTGCTACCACTATAGGTGAATAATATAGTACACAGCATGAGAAAACATCCATTAAATACATGTTGAGTTGAACTGACACACCTTGGATTCCTGTCCTACAAATGATGTGTTAATTCAGGAGATAGATGCAAAAGGCTAGTCTTGGCTACATGCTAAGGTCAAGGACTTGATTCCAGACTGCATTACTATGAGGGTTTGTTCCCAAAGACACATCTGGCCATTGTGGTGGATTGAATGAGAATGGTCCCGATAGGTTCATATACTTGAGTGCTTAGTCCCCCGTTGGTTGAACTATTTGGGAAGGATTCAGAGAAGTGACCTTGTTGGGGGAAGTATGTCACTCTAGGAGGACTTTGAGGTTTCAGAAGCCAGCACAATCCCCACTTAGGGCCTCCTCTCTGCTTATAGATCAGATGTAAGTTCTCAGCTACTACTTCAGTACCATGCCTGCATGCCTGCCTTTTGCCATGCTCTCTGCCAGAACAGTCATGGACTCTAGTCCTCTGGAACTGTGAGCCCTAAATTAACTTGGCCATGGTGTTTCTTCACAGCAATTGAAAAATAACTGAGGTGCCATATTCCTCCTTTAGCACTTGTCTCTCAACTCCTCACTTAGCAGCTCTTCTCCTGTTAATCAAGACTTAAGCCCTTGCTTCTCTGAAGTCCTACAGAGTACACTCTCTTTGTTCCTTGCGATTACCATTTGAGTGATGTGTCCTTCTATGATCTTTGCCTTTCTCATCTATGATTCATGGTACCTAGAAAGTAGTCGGCAAGAGCAAAGCCATTGTGATAATTTAAAGAATAGGTTTCAAAGACTAGAATTTGGGGATCAGTGAGCAACATGGACATCTGGTTGACCTGGAGGTGAAGGCTAACAAGATGAACTGAGGCTAAACATCAACGAGTATCAGAAGCATGAAGAGTCTGGATCTTCTACACATTTCTTGAAGCCTGTAAAAGTTTGGGTGGTGAGCTAATCAGATCTATGATGAGGAACTATGGTTCTTATGATGGTATGGAAGAACAGGCCAGAGAAAGCCATTGTCGACATGAACTTTACTCAAGATTTTGCCTTTCCAAGCAAGAGGTGGTGAGTGAATGAAACTAAGACAAATATTATATAGTTGGACTCAGAGCCAAGTTGCTGAGAACAGTAGAGAAAAACCCTCCAGAAGGACTCTGAGATTGTCAGTTCATGAGTGTGAAAGGAAATAGCATCACCTACTCCATGAGGAACATGATCTGGCTAAGACTGGAAATGTCCAGAGGAACACTGATAATCTCAGGATCTGTCTATGTGGTTCTGTAGCTTAGGGGAGACAGCACATCTGAAGTTCAAGGATGGTAGGGCCCAAGTATAACGTTGCAAGAGTAGGTAAGATCCCCCACACATGCGGAGAACACACCTCAAAACAGAAGTGGGCCTCTGAGGAATGCCAACAGCAAATCTAAGGCCCTTGCTGGATTTCCAGACTCTGCACTGACAATGAGGTTGCCCTGCAGATGCATAGCATCCTGTCCCCAAAGTTTCTGTGAGAAATGATTCTTGCAGTCTACCATCTCTTAGAATTAATTTTCTATTTGCTAATAATATCCAGAGACAAAAACTCTGGCTCGCCAGCTTGGGTTTAATGTGATAAAAATCCATATTCACCTTGAATGAGCTATTTCAGATAACAGATATTTATTTGATCAGACTCCATTATCCCCTCATCTCTACCCTGTCTACAACAATAACAACAACAAAAGGCTCCATCCAAAGGTTTAGGAAACTATTGTCCATGGTCCTTCAGACCCTGGAAGTAAGCAACCACAAGAAGAGACATTAAAAATTAATGAATGCGCTATACTCGGTGTCTTGCAGTCAAGGATATTTAAGTAGATAAAAGAGGCATGAGGAGGGAAAGTCTTGTTGCTAATGTTTTCTTTATAATTATTAGGTGAAAAAAGAGAGAGAGAGAGAAGTGGGAGAAGACAGCTACCACCGAGACAAAATGAAAGGCGTGCATTAGACAAGGCCAGAAGAGAGGACAGTACACAGACAAATGGAGCACTCTCGGGCTCCGGGAGGGGGTTACAATGAGAGTGGAGAGCTACAGGGGAGGAGCAGCAGAAGCTTTCCACACAGGCAGCTTCGCCTACAGCCTGGCCAGCCCTGACTTGAATAATGAGGCTGTTTGGACAAGCCTGAGGCCAGCAGTAGAGACTTATATAAGAAGAACAACAAGTCTCTGGCTACTCTAGTCTCCACAAAGAAATCCTGAGCTCCTCTCCACTGCAGTTGTCTGTGGCCAAGGAGTAGTTTCACATGATCACCTCAGCACCTGTGGCACCCACAGAGGGGAATGTGTGCTCCGGATAAGTGAATTAAAATGCCAGCCCTCATGCTAAACACAAGGGTATGTGCTGAGCTTAGAGGCCAAGCAGATCTCCCCCCAAACACAGTGCTTTGTGAGCTAGAAATGAATCTGCTACACTTTTTTTTTTTTTTTAATACTACTGCAAGATCACAAACTCACAGCATCAACACGTTTTCCAAATCAAGCCTGAAGCAAAAGGATTCTGTGTGTGGCTTACATGGTTCTTCATAGGAAAGCCTGCAATACCATTCTAGAGAGAGAATTGGAATGCTGTGCTTTGCAGTTACGTAGAGAGTAGATATTCCTGGTAAGGAAAAGGCCCCGGGTTCTGTTATCTATGAAACAGCATGGTCAGGCGGGACCTTGGGGATGTGCAGAGATTAAGCCGCCGCCATGCCACAATGACCAAATGCTCACTGTTTTATACAGAACCATAAGCCAAAGGAGCTTGGGAGAGACAAGTATTGGACTTTCCTATGTGCTAAAGCTGAGTGGTCCACTCCCCATTTGTCTAAGTTCTGTTGACCAGGCTCTCTTCCAGTCCCTCCCTGTCTCCCTACTCCACTCCAATGAGACCGTGACATCGATAGGGACCCATGACATCACAGGTTCTTGGCACAGGGCTCCAGACACAGCTCTTCTTTCCCACATATAGAAAGAAACCATACTGGCTTTCATAGAGATCTTGGCTTCTATGCGAAGTCATCTTTGTCATAAAGCCAATAACTCAGGGCTTTCATAGAGATCTTGGCTTCTATGCAAAGCCATCTTTGTCATAGACTGACCCAATAACTCAGGTTTTCCAGTGAGACTGTTTCCAGTTTCATCTGCCACTCACTTCTGTACCCAAAACACACTGTGTGTCAGTTATATGTTGACTGCTGTCGGTACTGAGCCTGGAGAAGATGAGACCACCCTCCAGCAGCTCCGAGTCTAGCCACAAACACAAATTATCCTCTGTTTAACCTGCCTTGTCCTTAGGGGCCAAGGGTGTGAACAGGAGACAGACATTCAGGCCGGCGGGCCGCCCTCCTCAGCCCCATCGCCCCATTTGGCCTGGTCACTGACTCTGACCCCCCATCTTGAAGTTGAACCCCCTTGCCTTTGCTCCGGCCACAGTCACCAGAACTGCAGGTTTCATTTGAGCTATGTTTTCAGCCTCTTCTATCTGTCAGTTATGGCCTTGATAGCTGTCACTGGTCAAGTGGCCAACTAGTCCCCTTAGCTCGGGCTCTCCATCCTCAGTCCCTTTGCCATTTTTCCTACATGGCCACTTTCCTAAAATAGAAATGAGATTGCATCACTCCTTATTTAGAGACAATCATCAACTCACTAAGCTCTTGGTGTGACTGGGCTTCACACCATCTGCAGGCATTTGGCTTAGGAAGAAGTGTCGTTGAAAGCAAGATGACTCAGCCAGGGGCTACGAAAGGCTGACTCAGGGCTCTCATCATAACTGTCCCTTATAACCCTAAGAGCTCATGTGACCCACAGATGCCAGGGCTATCCTCCCAGCCCAGACCATTGACTCTGAATGTCAGATGAAGTCTGGGTGGCCAGGCTAGGGAACTCACCTGGATTTGAACTTTGAGTTGAATTTCGGGGGGGGGGGGGCGGCGGCGGAGGTAGCATGGGACTTTCGTCTCTTTTTCAGAACTGCTGTTCTTCACTTCTTCACTTTCAGATATCACTGCAATGCCACACTCTTTTCCCAAGTTCCCTGAAATGGCTTAGTAAGTATGTCTAATTATCAGTCAATCAACGGCAGGAATCACCAGGCAGATGCTGTGCTCAGATCAGAAGACTCTTCCCACATGCGCTTCAGGGGCTCTACCTCAGCCAGTACTGGTCTGACTTCAGATGTGCCTGGAGCAGCACGTGACCTGCTTTCCATCCCACCTCTCCTCACAGATGCCTTCTAAGTAGTTTGACCCCTCCTATACCAAGAAATTGATCATGTCAGCTGTAGTTATATTTTTCACACAAAATCTCTCTCGTGGTTTATTTTATTGGGGATCCTCTCCGTCTCCCCCTTCCACTGCCCTCCTCCTCGACGCCTGCAGCACTGGGCCTCACTGCCAGTTCCAAGTCTGATTCCTAGATTTCTCTGCCTGCTAGGCTTGTGAGAGCTTCATTTTCTCTTAGAGCTTTGGCTGCAAGTGTTAACTTTCCATTTCAGGAGGGGAGTGTGTTTCCCTCCTTCCCAATATTTATGGAACCCAGTATTCATTTATACTCACGGCCCCTGCCACGCGGGGCCTTCTCCTTCATCTCTCATTTACTTCACACCAGAAGTCAGAACATTTCTGTAGCAG
This sequence comes from Uromys caudimaculatus, assembly GCA_028551405.1. NCBI lineage: Eukaryota > Metazoa > Chordata > Mammalia > Rodentia > Muridae > Uromys > Uromys caudimaculatus. Next base: position 38,047,027 of record CM052702.1, on the reverse strand, counting down.
GCAGAGTCTGCGGGAGCTGTTGTTCACAGCTGGTGAGGGAAAGAGAAAACTGGGGAAGAAAAAAAAGCAAGAGACCAAAAGGACAAAGGGTTCTTCAGGCAGAGGGAGCTGTTGCCACGGAGCGGAAGAACTCGGGGCTCCTGCAGTCTGCTGTAGGCTTTTTGTTTTCGTGGCAGTGAACCCAGTCACCCCTTGTTTATTCAGTCCCTTGAGCCGGGTTCAGCTCTCTACCACTGCTAGTTCCATATCTCAGCATACTCCAGGCAAAGGCATCTGTCATGGAAATGAAGCTATTTACACAAAGCAGAACTAACACTGAAGGGAGGAATTCAAGCTAAGAGACACAGAATTAAGACATAAATATTCAGAGCCGAGACCTTTTGCCTGGGCTTTGTGTGTAAAGCACACACTGTGTGGGGAGAACCTGGGAGGCTGGCTAGTTCTGCTGCTGCAGGAAGGGCAGAGAATGCATGGTAAAGGAGAAAGGGGTGAGTCACTGGCCCCAAGGCTGCTGAGGAGAAGAGCTGGGATTGAGAGGACTGGTGAGGGACAGAATTTCTTGGCTTTCTCTGTGTTTAGGACTGCGATCTGTCTTCCACGTCTTTTTAATGACTACAATGACTATCTTGGAGAAGTAGGCTGTACTTTGAATGTGTCCTCAAGGTGAAGAAGGACCAGGCCAGTTCATACAGATTATAGACACAGATAACATCATTGTAGACACCCAGTCTACAACTGTGAGGATGAGCTGTCAAAAAAATAGTGAGAGAATGTTAGAGATGAAACACAATTCTCAGGATGGTAGAAAGAAATGGGGCTCCATTTTCCACTAGACTAGTAGTTCTCAACCTGTGGTTCTCCAGACCCCTTTGGGGGCGGGGCCTAACAACCCTTTCACAGAGGTCGCCTAAGACCATTGGCAAACACCGATATTTACACTGTGATAAATAACAGTAGCAGAGTTACAGTTCTGATGTGGCAGCAAAGTCATTTTTTGGTTGGGGGTCACCACAACATGAGGAATTGCATTCAAGGGTCCCAGCATTAGGAAGGTTGAGAACCACTGTCCTAGATGGTCCTTGAATACTGAGCTCTGTCCTTCACATCATGTTATGACTTGCACATGAAATGGCCCCCACAGGCTCCTGTGCCGGCACATGGATGACCCGCTGGAGCGACTCCTCCCATGGGTTGTAGAGAGTTAAGAAGTGGGAAAGACTTTGAAGGTTCTGTCTTTCTCTTTGCTTCCTCCTTCCTCACTCACAAAACAGATCTCCCAGGCCACAAACTCCCGTTCAGGACATTCATAATGTTCTCCCCAAGCATCTGGGGCCAAGTGACCATGAACTGAACCCTCTGAAGTCATGGGACAGCATAAATCTTTCTTCCCTTAAGTTGTCTCTGTCAGGTATTTTGTTGCAGTGCCAGGAAAATAACTAATGCATTCATCAACGACAAATCTTGACAGCCCAGGACCCACTGAGCCCAGGGCTGCAAACTGTGTCTTGATGAGGCGACCTCCCTGCTGCTCAGGATAGATTACTGCTTCCCTCTCTGCTTCCCACGGAAGTAGAGCACAGTCTCCTGCAGGAACCTGAAGACTAGGTATTCCCTCTGCTCTTTCCCTCTGCAGTGTCTCTGGAAGCATCCGCCATATTGAGGGCTAACAGGAATCCATGAAAGAACAATCATCCTTTGGAGCTTATTGAATTATTAAAATATTGCCATGAGATGTCACTTGACAGAAAAAAAATATATATTTTCCCAAATCACTCTATAGAATATTTGAGGAGGAAAAGAAAAAATGACTGACAGCTGCTGTAGAAGTGGGTGGGAGAAGCTTTCAGCCTTGAGAACACAGCCCAGCTCCCCAGCCCTGGAAGCCACATACATGGGACTCTATATAGACCACTGAGCCAAAGAGACTGCCACTAGGCAGGAAGCTGAACAAATACCCCAGTGGTAGAAAGAATAACTTAGAACCCGGGGCTCCAAGCCCAGCCTCCTCAAGCTCGAGTGAAGATCTGATCACTGACATATCATCTGACCTTCTGATATATCATTTCATCAAAAGAGCCAGAGCAACGCTTCCCTGGGCCCCTTCAGCTGGGGAGGGGAGAGACAGAGACAAGAGAGAGAGGTTAGAAACATAACCAGTCTGTACACATTCTCATTTTCTCCATCAGATAAAAACTAGTTTCCCAATTCTCAACCACAATCTCTTGAATCTTTTATAATCAGAAAATATCTCTTTCAATTGTGACAAGAATTCAAAGTTTTCTCTCTGCCCCTGATTGCCCAAGGATGATTACCCCTCCCAAGCCTTTGTTTGCTCATTTGTGCAAGAAGATATGTGTTGTGGCCTGCTTGCTAAGAGCCTTACTCAGCACTAACACTCTGGAAATCTGTGAGAAATGTTATTACAAGTTATTACTGATTTAGCAACAAGAGAATACAATCCTTAACAAATCTACCAGGAATCCCAATTACTTGTATCTAACTTGACAGAAAAAAAGTAAAGTCCCCTTGGCATAGGAGAAATAATTAAAGATACAAATTCTATTTTTTCTTTTGGAGAGCTCAACAACCCATTGTCCCATTAGACCTTGTCTATGGCTGATCTATATAATCTACCCAAGAAGTTTAGAGTCTTGCTGTATTTGCTCGTGATCGATGCAGTGACACACAACCTAGCAGCTGACAGTGGCTTTGGAAATTAGACGTCTGTATCCCACTCCCTTCAAGGCCAAAACCGATACTTCCAATTGGGGTGGAAGGTTAGGCTCTTCTTCCAATGATTTCTTGGGGGAAACGGTCGCTTCTTTGTCCTACCATTGTCAACAAACTTAATTTCTTGGGAAGGAAGCATGCATAATCGCTAAACATTGTCCCCACCACTTCCTCTTGTTTTCTATTGGCTCTATTCAGCTGTCAGTCTTATGTCGTCATGCCTTATCACCAAAGATAAGAAAACTGGAACTTCACCAATAACTCACAGCTCTAGCATTTGATCTCAAGACTTCTGACTACAGGGCAAATGCCACACGAACAGCAAAGTCAAGAGGCAGGTGAATGCTGTTATGGTCCTTCAGGAGGCAATGTAACAGAAGATCTTCGTGGGGAGGGAGGAGTTGAGTGTTGCCTATTGGCCGCGCATGGATACAAGGGACAAGGGGAGTCAACTGCTCCACACCGGCCAGGGAGTCGGTGGCCACACTGGAACTCCAGACCCAAACTCATCTTTTTTCTAGGCTACCGCTACCCCGATAGCCTTAAGTTCCACGTGGAAGGCAAGTCTATAGTTACTGGCAGACAGGAGGAGGCAAAGCACTTCTGAGCCTCTAGGGGAGATGAGGTACGGTTGCAAAAGTAATCGCCGAGAGCCAGCCTGGATACCCCCAAATGCTACAATGCCTGTATTTTTTATTTCTGCATTTAAATTGAATTTTATGGTTTTGTGGTAATAAAAAATCATTCCATTTATACTATGTTCCTACCCAATAAGCTTTTACTAAGATATATCCTTTTATGCTGCCTCTACGTGCTTTGATTAACAGAGTTACAGATTCACCTGGTTCCACATTCAAACAACGGCCCTGATCAATTTCTGTTTTTCAGACTATTGCTCTGATCCATTGCCCTGCTTTGTAGAGTGTAGCCGAGACCACTTGCCACCCCAGCATGCTGTGCCCCATGTAGGTGCCGACCTGTATACTTCAGACTTGTGCAAATCAGCCTGACTTGATCAGTGTTATTCTTATGACTTGTAACCTGATTAAAGTCATGAATCTCTGAAATATAACTGTTTTCAAGATTGTCATCTAAATTATGTAAATAACTAGCGCAGTAATTAGCTCTCTTTGATGAGCTTCCGTTTAGGTTCAAGATGAGCCGATCTATATTTATCGGCTCAAGGCATGCTTCGCTCCCGACAATCGTGCAGCAGAGGTGAGCTCCTCCAGGGGACACTCAGATCAGCATCCTGACCCAGGATGGCTGGCCACCAGCTCCATTCTCCCACTTCACATCCTCAATTCAGGCATAGTCTTCAAGAATGGGAATAGCTGAATCCTTATTTCTCCTAACACAGAATCCTAGGAAATAGAATCATTTTCTTCAACTACATTCGTTCTAGCTCTGCCAGGGAAAATTTCCAGATTCTTCTAAAGAGCTCTCTGCCTATTTCTCACCTCCATTTGGAGCTAAGAAAGCAGTGAAGCAGTTTTCCCATAACAATCATGAGCTTCCTTGGTAGAGCTTTGATGGCTTTGGTGGCCCCACGGCCAGTACTGCTCTTGGCAATCTTGCTGTTGGTGGGATAAATGTTAGCAAGGGTTTACACCCCAAATCTACCACATAAGCTCATGACAATTCACCCCTCTGACACAAGCTCCTCAACCAATGAGTGGAAACCTGTTACAGAATAGTCCTGAGAAGAAAAGGATATTCTGTCTGTCAAGTCAGCTGTGTTCCCTCAAGAAGCAATGATCATATACCTCGATTCAGTCCCATGAACCTACTCATCCACATATTTCTCTGGATCTCAGTTTCTCTATCTCTAAAATGGGTATAATGATCACACTCATCTCATTGTGCTATTTTGAAATACAAACATGAGTTAGGCATTTGTTAGCAACATTCTTAGGTATAGTCTTCTGGCCTGGGCAGACATGAAAGACATTCTTGAGAGTTATTTTCTCCCTTTCCAGCTTCCCTCTCACAAAGCCCCAGGTTTGGCTCCCAGAGCATACAGTGCATGAGAGGCAGCTCCCAGACCAGGAGCTGCATCCTACTCTGTACAACATTCCCCCTTCTCCAATTAAACCACTGCACAGACAGTTAGGCACTAGCACTCTGAAGTTCAATGTTGCTGGCCGGCCATGCATGGTTCACCTTGACTCTTCCGTCTGTGTGCATGATGCATCATTCCATTCTGAAGACTGACGCTGACTTCCCAGGATGCTGACTGGCTGTATGCTTAACCTCATCTACCTTGTTATTCAGTGTCCTCCTTTGCTGCCGCACTGCTACTCTTTAAATGTCTGCAAAGCACCCTTCTGAAACCCAGGATGAGTCACCCAAAGACCCATACATCCTCCTGCCTCTGGCATGTCTGTGTGATGGGAACTTATATAATGCAGCTAGCTGCTCAGTGGCTGTAATGGGTTCCACAACCAAGAGGGACAATTAGAGCCCTGGACCTGAGCAGAAGCCAGGGACTACGTCCTGGAACAGGAGAACCAGGAGCCACATATTAACATGGGTTTTAAAATGCCTCAGTGGAAACAGCTGTTGGGTCAGGGGAAGGGACTCTGTTGTCGTTACCTGTCAGAGTTCCAACCAAAGAGCTCACATTGAGCTCACATATAATCTCTTAGTAGATAAATGCTTACTGGTGCAGGAAGGATATGAGGCTGGAATGGAACTGCCCGTGAGGAAGAGATTCTTCTGTGGACAACGAAAACATTCTAAAGAATTCTAGTAATATTGGCACAACTCTGCGTATTCTACAACCACAAGGAGGTCTACTATAAGAGAGGATTTTATGAGAACTGAGCTATAGCTTAATACTACTAAGCTTTAAGGATGGAATCCTAACATGAACCCATCCAAAAGGCCTCTGTGTTCTGACCCCCCATGGGAGCTGCCAGGAAGCAGATGTGCCATTGGTACAGTGCCATGAACCATTAGGACACATGCAAATATTAATTGGTGATGATATTTTCCCATCCAGCTCAGCGCTTCTTCGCCGGGTGCAATTTTGCCCCAGAGGACATTTGGCAGTGTTTGAAGACATCTTTGTCATCATACTTTAGGACAGCTGCTGCTGTGTGGTGGGTAGAAGCCAGGGGTACTGCACAGACTGAGCACCACCCGGAGCACCTCACTGGAAATTGCTGTAGAGCTGAGGCAGCCGTGAAGTTGCAATCACCCTCTTTTACTGTTGGTTGTTTCTCTTTAAGGCTCGAAACTGAGTACCTAAGACAATTCAAAAGTTCTTTCCCCAGAGTACTTTTCCTTATAGGTAAATTTGACAGTGATAGCCTAGTTTTAATTAGTTCTACATTCACAAGAAAAACAGACTTTAAAAAACAAACAGCTGGGCAGTGGTGGTACATGCCTTTAATCCCAGCAGATTAAAGGAGGAGGCAGAGGCAGATGGATTTCTGAGTTTGAGGCCAGCCTGGTCTACAGAGTGAGTTCCAGGACAGCCAGAGCTACACAGAGAAACCCTGTCTCGAAAAACCAAACCAAACAAACAAAAAAAAAAACCAAGCAAACAAACAAACCAAAAACCAAAAACGACTTCTCGGTATGTTCTTCTTTTGTAAGAAAAGCTGGGTAAAATCTTTATGAGAATGCTGCGTTTTCAGCAAATTAAAATGTTTGTGTGTTCAATGTGGTTGTTTCCTATGTATTCCTTTGGGAAAAATAAAAAAAAAAAAATTTTAAAAAGATTATATTCAACTGAACAAAAACAATATCGCCTTTTTTTCTTTATAATGAAATTTCAAAGAGAAGTTTCTTCCTGAGAAAACAGAAGTATGCTTATTGTTAGAGGGCATCAGAGCTGGGAAGTTGGGAAAGGACTGGAGCCCTGAGGTGAGCTGGCTTTGAGCCTCAGCCCTGCCTCTGGTGTCCAGTGACCTTGGCAGCTTGCTGCTCTCTCTGAGCTTCTGTAAGGCTTCCTCTTACAGAAACAAGGTGATGACACCCATTCAAAATCCCATGTGAGCACCAAGCTAGAACTCGATAGTATTCACCACTTTCTTCTGGTAGCTTCTACTAGTGGTCCAACCTGAGCTAGCCAGCATGCTTATTCACACCACCCCAGTTCTCATCCTGTTACTCTTCATTGGTACCTCCTCAGCAGACACCAATGGTGGTGTCCATAAACAACAGTGTGGAAGGGATAGGGATACAGCACAGTGGTAGACCATTTGCCTGGCATATACAAGACACAGAAAGAAGTGGTAGACACAAGCAGGTTTGCTTCCAGAAGCTTCCAGAACCCATTGTGAGGCCTACAGCAAGAATGCCTTTCCTCTCTTCAGACAGGCATCTTAGTGTGCTATAGTAGTCATCCTTTCTCTGGGCTCTAGCAGGGTCCGCATGTCCTCTGAGCAGGTTATGAGATAATATCCTAGGTATCTTTCCCATAGCTCCTCATTTTACTTTAAATGTTTTATCAACATATTAATTACTCATGAAAATAGATTTCATGAGGACATGTTTCATATATGTACATATTTCAATCATATTTACCCTATGTCTTAGTTGGGTTTCTATTGCTGTGATAAACACCATGACCAAAAGCACCTTGAGGAGGAAAGGGTTTATCTTGGCAGGAATCTGGAGTCAGAAACTGAAGCAAAAGCCATGTAGGAATACTGCTTATAGGCTCGCTCCTCCTGGTTCACTCAGCCTGCTTTCTTATACACCCCAGAAACTCCTGCCCAGGCTGGCCTGGGCCCTTCCCATAAATTGTCAATCAAGAAAATGTCCTGCAGGTTTTCCCACAGGCCAATCTGTTAGGCGCTCTTTCTCAGGTGAGGTCCCTCTTCTCAGTTTGTGCCAAGTTGACAAAAACTCCCCAACACAGTTAGCCTCCCTTGTCCTCTCCCACACCACCAATCCCATTCCTCTTCCCAGCTGCCATCTGTGTGTGTGTGTGTGTGTGTGTGTGTGTGTGTGTGTGTGTGTGTGTATGTGTGTGTGTGTGTGTCCCACTGAACTTCATTAGACATGGCCAAAGGTCTGTTTATAGGAGCACCTTACCAGTAGTCACACCCACTGAAGAAATGTTTCTCATTTCCTATCAACTGAAAACAAATTTTCAAGGAGCAGTAGGCTCCATGAACCCTTCCCACTCCCATATCCCACAACAGAAGAGCGACAGCCCTGAACTTGTGTGGAGTTTGTTTGGAGAATTGCAGCCTTCACAATTCAAGAATACAACAGCCACATCATGCCGAGAAGTCGGATTTCCACAACACCGCTACCATGTTTCCTTTGACTCTCACATTCCCTTCCCACAATGCTCCTTAAGCCTTGGAGGGAGTGACATAGACGTTCTGTCTATAGCTGAGCATTCAGCAGCAAATTGCTGTCAGTACTTTGGCCAGTTTTGAGTTTGCACAGTCACCTCTAACCCCTGCCCAAGAAGCCTCTCTGACTGAAGCCAACAACTGCATTAATCTACAGGCATAAACACAGAAAGAAATCTGACTGACAGAGCATGTCCATTTAGTGAAACAAGAGCAGTCCTTTCTCTGCCAGGTTCTATGACCTCCTCATCTACTTTGGACTGGGTGTTCAGTACCAGATATAAATTATCTTCTGAAGAGGAGACATCAAATCCAATCATAAAGTGGTTGGTTATTTCTATAGCAGAATGGGTACTATTGGAGCAATGGGCTCATCTCATCTGGGTTGTCAGTATCATTATACACAAGGTCCACAACTGAGTAAAGACTGGTAATAATCATTCTTACCAACAGTCTGCATAGCGCCTTCCAGCAACATGGGAGGAAGCTTCCCATCCAGTTTCAGCTTGGTTTCTCTATGACCTATGGCCAACGTGTATGGAATTTTCAGCAATACGGTCTTATATCTACTTTTAGCTGGCAACCTATAGAAGTGGAAACTAGACCTATTATTTGTGTGTGGTAGGAGGAGCAGTTCGGGGATCTCCATGTCCAATAACTTACAGGAAGATAGCCGACATCTGACCTGAACTTAGACCCTCAGCATACACAGGGTAGGAGGGAAGAACTAACTTCTTCAAGTTGTCCTCTGGCTTCCACATGCATACCATGATATATGCACAAGCAAGTGCACACACATACACAGTTAATAAATATATAAACAAATAAGCAAGTGGATGAAATGTAAGAACAATGATAATAAAAGCTTTAGGTCTTGATCACTGTCTTCGTTTGCGTTTCTGTTGCTGTGAGGCGACACTATGACCATAGCAATTCTTATAAAGGGGTACATTGAGCCGGGCAGTGGTGGCTCACGCCTTTAATCCCAGCACTTGGGAGGCAGAGGTAGGTGGATTTCTGAGTTCAAGACCAGAAATGAGTGAGTTCCAGGACAGCCAGGGCTACACAGAGAAACCCTGTCTCGAAAAAAAAACCAACAACAACAATAAAAGAGTACATTGAATTGTGACTGACTTACAGGTTCATAGGTTTAGTCCATTATTGTCATGGCAGGAAGCATGGTGACACACAGGCAAATATGATGCTGGAGAGGTAGCTGAGAGTTCTACATCTGGGTTGGGAGACAGCAGGAAGAGAGCATGAGCCACTGGGTCTGGATTGAGCTTCTGAAACCTCAAATATCACCTCAAGTGACACACTTCTTCCAACAAAGCCACATCTATTCCAACAAGGCTACATCTCCTAATAGTACCACTCCCTATGAGTCTATGGTGGCCATTTTTATTCAAAGCATCACAGACACTTTATCAACTATCAGGCTTGCTTATGCTTTTCTTGTGCTCCATTCCTTTTAATTGCCCTTCCCAGAATCCCCTCCTCATCTCTCTACCTTCTCCCTACTTAAACCCTTCCACCCCCATTAGTCTCCCCTCCACTTTCACTCTATCATCCCCTTTCCCCTAAAAGAATATTTTCCCTCTAGTACCAGGAGTGGGGTACATCTTATTGAGTCATTGGCCATAGGGGCCCTATAGACTCCCTCAAAAAATCACAGGCTGTTGACAAGTCCATTACTCTCCACAACCTAACTTACTTATATCATCCAACCTATTGCTGAAGATACCACTTACTTACATCATCCAACATGGAGAAAGCAAGCTGCTGCTCAACTAGAAGCTTCACTCATATAGACGAGCATGTATGGAGCTAGAAGGTACTTTGCACACTACAAGAGGAGAAAATTAATCATCAAATCACTCAGCTACAAATACTGTGACCTACAATGGTGACCTACCTACAAGATATACGGTGAAATAGTATCATAAATGTTATAAAAGTAACTAACCACTACTTTTTTAGTTGGATTTAAGACTCACTACATAAGGTGGAACCCATTAATGACACTACTTAAGTGGCCTAAAACCTGAGACTAGATAGGTCATGGGCCTATGGTCAAGCCTATTGCTATTATTCTTTGAAGGAACATGGTGATACAATAACTCCCAATGACATACTGCTGTCCCCATAGGTGAGTGCATCATACAGTCCTCAACAGAGAAGTGTCTTCTTGCAATAGATGGTAAGTAGTGTGAAAATCCACAACTGAACAACATGCAGAGAGCCAGAGATTTTGGAGCACTCACTCCTAAATAGGAACTCTTTACCAAACCCTTCCCCTCAAGGCTCAGGGAGCTATGTAGAAGAGGAAGTGGAAAGACTGTAAGTCCCAAAGATCCTGGGTTACTACAAGGAAAAAGTATCTTCCAAACACAAAGGGGTTGATACACATATGAAGTCACAAAGACGTTGACAACAGGCATATGACTTGTAAAGGGTCAAATGAAACAAAACCCCAGCATTGAGAAGGGGAAAGGAGCACAAAATCCCATCCCTAACTAAGAAGCTATTCGCAGTTGATACCTACAATGTTTTCTCCAATGGACTGTCACTGGGTATATAAGCCGTGCTCCCTTGCCAGGAGCAGTGGGCCAACAACTCCATGGTTTTTTATGTATTTTTAGGTTTCTTCCTGTTTGGGGTTCTGTTTGTTTGTTTGTTTGTTTGTTTTTTGTCTTATTGGAATTTTGTTTATTGATTTGTTTTTATTTGTTTCATTTATTTATTTGTTTTGATTTGTTTTGCTTGTTTATTTATTTGTTTTGTTGCTACTTCCCCCCCCCTTTGGTCTGTTTCTAGTTTTGTGGGCTATATACACATTCAATTTCCCCACAAATATGTATATATAGAGTCTGGGGTAGATATATGGCTCAGTTGGTAGAGTGCTTGCCTACCATGTTAGTTACTTTTCTGTTGCTGTGACAAATTACCATGAAGTCCAAGATGACTTATGAAAGAGTCTATGCTGACTTATGGTTCCAGAATAAAGAATGCATAAAGCGGGAAGCTGAGAAATCACATCTTCAACCACATGCTATTTACACTATTAAGATTTATTCATCAGGAGTTGGATTACTGGTTGAATTTTTTTGTTTGTTTGTTTACTTACTTAAGTGATCTTTCTTCTTTCCATGGAAGAGTTTGCAGTGTTGGAAGGGATTGGGTTGTGATAGGGTTGAGGTATCATTTCCTTCAATTAGAATGGTACCCAGGGCACTAGGCTCTATCCTCAGTCATCCCATGTGAGTAGAATACGGTCTGCAGCAACAGCCTCTATCATGGGTGGACTCACTATGAAAAATTAGAACAATAGTCAATTGTAAAACAACTGTTCTGTAAGTGCTGGTCGTTTTAGGAAGTAAAGTACTTTTGTGCTAGTATATTTGTTACAAGGATATGACCAGAAAGAAAAAAACAAATAACACACACACACACACACACACACACACACACACACACACACACACACGGGACTAATACTGAGATAATAAAAAGGAAGTAGAAAGAAGGAAATAGAAAGGGAAATTGCAGGAGCAAAAAAAGTGGGGATGAGGGAGATGAAGGGACTGAGCTAACGGTTGACTGCAGAAAGACGTAGACATGTTAACAGACAGAGGCTGAGCTTGGGCACCCTGTACCCAAGCCAGAACGTCACACACGCACATGCATACACATGCATGGCAGGAGGCAGGAATGAGTTAGTCTGTGAAAATGGCATTGGGTATTAAATAAAGACAAAATAAATGTAGAGGAATGGAGCTGGATGGAGATTTTGGGTATGAGACTGACTGAGACAACTGTTGGCTTCCATCTGATCCTCTCAAATTCCCCTAGCTGTAATGCCATCCTGCCTCTCAAAGATCCTCTAAATGGAAAGTCCTTCTAACCCAAAACTGACTTGATCAGCTCCTTGTTTCTTCTCTTATCATAGCCCAGCACCAAAAGGTTGTGATCTGGCAGAAATCTGAATTTTTATCAACAAAACACCAGTGACCTTCACTTCCTTTCATATCCAAGTACAGGTGAGCTAGCTTAAGCCTAGTGATGCACTCAGCATTTGCTACTCCAAGGTTCCCTCTCCACTCCTGGCCACACAGTCAACTTATATCTATCCTTGATTCATAGATAGCATCTCACTTGAGTCCTTACCTCAGAACTTTAGTCAATTGGGAAGTGCCTCGGGAGAGGACTTTGCTGATCATTGGATATTTATAAAATGCTAGCACTCTGCTGGATGCTTGGTATATATCATCAGTGAGGAATCACAGTCCTGGTCATAGCAGACCTTTAATGATGGCTTGATTCTGTGGAGCAGTGCATAATAATGCTTATATAGTAATTTGTGTGATTTTCACAACAAACGAAGTTGCTACTGATATTATGCCCATTTTTCAGATGAGAAAATTAAGACATAATTTTAAGTCATCTACCAAAGACACAAGAAGAAAGTCAGGACTTGGACTTTGTACACCAACGGTTTTACAGTGTGTTCAAACAGATGCATCCCTTGGAATAATAACTTGCTTCATTTGCCATGACTCACAGTCTTAGACAATGCTCAGCTGCTATGACGAACTTTGACACACTGGATAATTATAAACAAAAAAGGTTATTTGGAGGCAGAGAAATCCAAAGGCATCACGCCATCATCTGATGGGGACTGATGCTCCGTCATGACATGACAGAGACACGAACAACCATGGGTAAGACAGAGACTAAAAACTTTTGTAACAAACCCAGTTTTACAAAGACTAATCCACGTCCACAACTGTGATGTTTATCTATTCGTGAGGGTGGGTCCAGGCCTTCCAGTGGAGTCCTTTCTCAATGTTCTCACATGGGGAATTAAGTTTACAAAACATGACTCTTAGAAAACATTCAACTACAAGTCACTAGGAGATCAGTGACCTTATCCTATGCCGACTCTGTCCAGCTAAACCTGTTTTAGCTTAAGCAAGCACCTTTGGAACAATTGCTGAAGTCCAGTGTTTTAAAACCAAGCACATCTGCCTCTATTTAAAAATATAGAATGCCTATGGGGTTAATTGCAAATCCTAAACCTGACTTAAAATTTAAAGAACACACACAGGGACTGAGGAACAGCCAGGAGACGAAGCCTTACAGTTTCCATCTGAGCGGGAGACCTCTGCCTGGGCCACCAGGGCTCCATAGCCAAATAGCACTGGGAGAAAGCTAGCCTCCCAGGAGTGTGGAAAAGCCCCGGAGAGGGGGTAAGAAAAGCAACACTGCTCAGCGGGACTCGCCCAGAATCCTTGGGACACAGGGACTGAGGAACAGCAGGGGGACGGAGCCTTCTGGTTTCCATCTGTGGCTGGAGACCTCTGCCTGGGCCACCAGGGCTCCATAGACAAATAGTGCAAGGAGAAAGCTAGACTCCCAGGAGT
>CM052702.1:37993701-38033056 GCA_028551405.1 Uromys caudimaculatus | reverse complement strand
TACACTGATACCAAGACCTCACAAAGACCCAACAAAGAAAGAAAACTTCAGACCAATTTCCCTTATGAATATCGATGGAAAAATACACAATAAAATTCTCGCAAACCGAATCCAAGAACACATCAAAATGATCATTCACCATGATCGAGTAGGCTTCATCCCAGGGATGCAGGGATGGTTCAATACCTGGAAATCCATCAATGTAATCCATTACATAAACAAACTCAAAGAAAAAAACCACATGGTCATTTCATTAGATGCTGAAAAAGCATTTGACAAAATTCAACATCCCTTCATGATAAAAGTCTTGGAAAGATCAGGAATTAAGGACCATACCTAAACACAGTAAAAGCAATATGCAGCAAACCAGTGGCCAACATCAAACTAAATGGAGGGAAACTTGAAGCAATCCCACTAAAATCAGGGACTAGACAAGGCTGCCCTCCCTCTCCCTATCTATTCAATATAGTACTTGAAGGTCTAGCTAGAGCAATTAGACAACAAAAGGAGGTCAAAGGGATACAAATTGGAAAGGAAGAAATCAAAATATCACTATTTGCAGATGATATGATCTTATACTTAAGTGACCCGAAAAACTCCACCAGAGTACTGCTACAGCTGATAAACAACTTCAGCACAGTGGTCGGATACAAAATTAACTCAAACAAATCAGTAGCCTTCCTATACTCAAAGGATAAACAGGCTGAGAAAGAAATTAGGGAAATGACACCCTTCACAATTGTCACAAACAATATAAAGTATCTTGGCGTGACTCTAACCAAACAAGTGAAAGATCTCTATGACAGGAACTTCAATTCTCTGAAGAAAGAAATCGAAGGAGACCTCAGAAGATGGAAAGACCTCCCAAGCTCATGGATTGGCAGAATTAATTTAGTAAAAATGGCTATCCTGCCAAAAGCAATCTACAGATTCAATGCAATCCCCATCAAAATTCCAAACCAATTCTTCATAGACTTAGAAAGAGCAATTCTCAAATTCATATGGAAGAACAAAAAACCCAGGATAGCAAAAACTATTCTCAACAATAAAAGAACTTCTGGAGGAATCAGCATCCCTGACCTCAAGCTGTACTACAGAGCAGTAGTGATAAAAACTGCATGGTATTGGTACAGTCACAGGCAGGGAGATCAATGGAATAGAATTGAAGACCCAGAAATGAACTCACACACTTACGGTCACTTGACCTTTGATCACTTTGATCTAAAACCATCCAGTGGAAAAAAGACAGCATTTTCAACAAATGGTGCTGGCTCAACTGGCAGTCTACATGCAGAAGAATGCAAATTGATCCATTCCTATCTCCCTGTACAAAGTTCAAGTCCAAGTGGTTCAAGGACCTCCAAATAAAACCAGATACACCGAATCCAATAGAAGAGAAAGTGGGAAAAAATCTTGAACACATGGGCACAGGGGAAAAGTTCCTGAACTACACCAATGGCTTATGTTCTAAGATCAAGAATCGACAAATGGGACCTCATGAAATTACAAAGCTTCTGTAAGGCAAAGGACACTGTCAATAGGACAGAACAGCAACCAACAGATTGGGAAAAGATCTTTACTAATCCCAAGTCCGATAGAGTTAATATCCAATATATACAAAGAACTCAAAAAGTTAGACTCCAGAGATCCAAATACCCCTATCAAAAAATGAGGAACAGAACTAAACAGAGAATTCTCAACTGAGGAAACTCGTAGGGCTGAGACGCACCTAAAGAAATGTTCAACATCCTTAGTCATCAGGGAAATGCAAATCAAAACAAGTCTGAGATTTCACCTCACACCAGTCAGAATGGCTAAGATCAAAAACTCAGGTGACAGCAGATGCTGGCGAGGATGTGGAGAAAGAGGAACACTCCTCCATTGCTGGTGGGATTGCAAGCTGGTACAACCACTCGAAATTAGTTTGGCGGAACCTCAGAAAAATGAACATAATATTCCCTGAGGATCCAGCTATACCACTCCTGGGCATATACCCAGAAGATGCTCCAACATGTAATAAAGACACATGCTCCACTATGTTCATAGCAGTCATATTTATAATAGTCAGAAGCTGGAAACAACCCAAATGTCCCTCAACAGAGGAATGGATACAGAAAATGTGGTACATTTACACAGTGGAATACTACTCAGCTACTAAAAACAATGACTTCATGAAATTCCCAGGCAAGTGGATGGAACTTGAAAATATCATCCTGAGAGAGGTAACTCAGTCACAAAAGAATGAACAGGGTATATACTCACTGATAAGTGGATATTAGCCCAAAAGTTCAGAATACCCAAGTTTCTCTTCACAGCAACCATTGGGCTGAGCCTAAGGTCCAGGATGGAGGAGTTGGAGAAGGAACTGAAGGAGCTGAGGGAGTTTGCAGCCCCATGGAGGGAGCAACAGTGTCAACTGGCCTGACCCCCCAATGCTCCCAGAGACTGGATCACCAACCAAAAATACACACGGAGGAACCCATGGTGCTGGCCACATATGTGGCAGAGGAGGGTCTTGTTGGCCATCAGGGGGAGGAGAGGCCCTTGGGCCTGAGGGTGTTAGATGCCTCAGTGTAGGGGAATGCCAAGGAGGGAAGACAAGAGTGGGTATGTGGTTGGGTGGGGGAATACCCTCATAGAGGCAGGGGGAGGGAGTAGGGGAGGGGGTTTCCAAAGGGGAGACCTGGAAAGGGGAAAACATTTGAAATATAAATAAAGTATCAAAAAAAAAATTTAAAGAACACTTCCAAAATTGGAAAATATAAAGTTTTCAGCATTCAAACTGCTATTTTTCATTTTATAATTAGGTAATCACTCATATTGAATATCACTAAAATATTTCTCTAGTATATGAAAACCTCTAGATTGATTCACAAAATATTGATAATAATGATGATTAATAAATAAATAAACAGACGGCCTTTCTAGTACTCCATTCCCCTAGTATACAGAAACTTTTCTAGGGTGAAGAAACGGCCCCGTTGCTAACATGCTTGACATGCATACAAGTGTGAGGATCTGAATTCAGCATCCCCAGCATAAAAAGTCAAGTGCAGCGGTACCTGCCCCTAATCCCAGTGCTGGGAAGGCAGAGGCAGGAGAATCTCTAGAGCTTGATAGCCAGTCAGTCACCAATTGTCAGGCTCCAGATTCAGTGAGAGACCTGTCTTAAAAAATAATAACAATATGAATGATGGTGATGATGATGGTGGTGGTGATGATGATGATGATGATGGTGGTGATGGTGATGATGATGTGGGGAGCCATTGAGGAAGATACCTGGTGTTGACCTCTGGCCTCTACATGAGAACACAGAGAGAGAGATAATGATCCCACAGTGCCTTTATGTCCCTATCACTAGCCATGTCAAGAGTCCTGGGCCTGCACCCATAATGCAGGTGAATTAGTATTCCCCAGTCTTAGATTCAATAAAGCACTTCTAGACCAACTAATCGTGGGTCATCCCTCTCCGAGTGTCTCTGCACTATAGTCATTTCCCATGCCCAAGACAGACTCTCAACCCGGAAATCATCTTCAAGGAAACAGAATGTAGGTGATGGAATATCTCAAACATTCTGGCATTTCATCAGCTGTCACGAGAGTAAGAAAAGACATATAAAGGACCTGTCTGTGATGGTCACCCCCTCAAGAGCCACCTCAATGACTTCCCTCTGCTCAAAATACCTGTTTCTGTTTCCTTCCCACCTTTGTCTCTCTTCTTGAGGGCAACGGCTCAAATGCTCCCACCCCTGGGAAAGCCTTGTTCCTTTTTGCCATGGCATTGTGTACCTCTTCCCATCTCCAATCCCAACTTCGTGAAATGGCCAGCTTGGATCTGTCTCCACCACCTCACTAAGAACAGGTAGACCTCATGTTTAAGCATGTTTAAACATGTGCATAGCTCCATCAGACATGGTCTCCTTTCTTGTGTCTGATCTCTTTTTTTGTCACAGGGTTTAAGGCCTACTCAATCTCTAGTTAATTACACCTGCAAAGGCTCTTCTTCCAAATAAGGCCGTGTTCCCCGGGGACCCATGGATTAGGACTTGCCTGTTTCTTTTTAGGGCACACAATTTCACTCACTGCAGAAATAACCTCCACATCCACTAACCCCAAATGCCTCCTATATGTTGCCAGAGGGAATGACTCTGCTCTACGGCCTTCTAGTCACTTCACAGTGCCCTGGGCACCACGGCAGCTGCTCATGGGCTGTGACTGCCCTCAATCTGCCTCTGTGGCTCCAGATGGTGGGGAATCGTAAGTTCTATAGGCTTGTGAGCCAGTCCCAGCAGCTAGAGCCACCAGCATCCTGTAACCATAGCTACAAACTTGGGTGACTGCCTCCAATCTCGCAGTATACGAAGTTGGCAGAAACACTGCTCAAAAGCAGCAGTTCCCTGTGGAGCATCTGCCTTCCCTCCTAACTCTACCTGTCCATTTGCTTTCCCTCTGGGACTTTGACGGAAGAAGACAAAGAATGACCAGAGGACTGAGCCCTTTCCCTGTGAGCTGTCTCCTGCCAGGAGGCAAGGAATGAATGCCTGTAAGTCTAGTGCCAGTTTCTTGCTACATTTTAGTCTTCCTGAGGTCCCTAATCAGGTGCATGTCACACTCAAGAGCCCGTGGAACAAGGGGGACTCCATCCTCTCACTTCTGTGTGTATCTGGGAAAGATATTGTTCAGCAACGTCCCGGGGTTTTCCTACAGTCTTAAGAAAGGGGAGGTAAAAAAAAAAAAATTTCCCTTATGGGGAACACTTCTCTCTATGTGATTCCGGAAAAGACATTTTCTAGGCAGAATTCACTTCACATCTCTATTTTGTATTCTGATGGTGAGTGGAGCATAATCCGTTCTCCCTGAAGTACTAATCAACTTACTTGCCAAGTTCTTTCCTAAACAAACTAACTCTGTGCTTCCACGTCTTTCTCCATACGAAAATACAGAACTCAACTGCTTCGTGGTTTGCTGATGAGCCCTGAGACCTTCATTTCATTATCGGGCAGCCCATTCCCTATAGGGAGAACTGCCCAGAATATCTGAAACCTTCTATTGTCGAGGTTCATTTCATTTCTGTATCCTGCTTCCATTGTGATCGTGAACATGGACTGTATACCAAAATGCTACCAGACGGCAGAAAATACATGAATAAGATGATTGCAAAGGCAAACAATTGCAATCTGCTTAAAATGCCCACTTTTCTGTTCAGATGTAATCTCTCACTCTTTGGCGTGAGAGCTTCATCATCACCAGTGTCTGATCATAAATATCATCAGTTCATTTTTCCACAAATATATGGAAAATCTTCTCAACAGTTCTGCAGAATATATGTGGCTCAGCTGTTCATGTTCAGACAGAAAGCTAGTTTGTATAAGAGCAATTGTTGTACAGAATATTCAGACTCTGTCAGACCTGCAGAGGACTATTTGGTGGGTTGAGTCCTTCAGCCCCTGCCAAGGCTCAGCAAGGACACTGACAAACCCGTGGATTTGACAGGGCTCACCTGCAGCTTCAAAGACAGGCGCCATTTAAATTCACAGCCTCCACAGTGCTTGGCTGTAAGGGATGATGATGACATTGACATTTGCCCCTTTGCTCAGCTGTGAGTCAGAACACAGGCATCCAAGTGCCACAACTTCGAGGAGATGATGTTCGTGCTCTGGTCTGAATTAATACAAGCAATATATATGCTTGTCCTGTGCCCCATGACCGTTCTGAAGGGATGATGTAATTAATCACTCAAATGCAGACTCCTCTCGAGAGCAAAAGGAAACGAGCTTTTAACAATTTCAGGAAAAATATTAACCTGCAGGACCGTCCCAAGTAAACGTGGAAATGTCCAACTATCAACACCACTTTTTACTTTTCTTCCTCCTCCACCCACCATCAGCATCTCATCCCTGGATGTCCAACCCTGCAGACCTTCAATGACCCTGAGGTAGTGATAATCACGGCCTGGGGCTGGAGCTGGGATGGTTGGGAGCTGGTGGCTGCTACTGCTACAGTGCCTCCTCTTAATCATATTTAGATTCTTCCACCATCAGCTCATGAAACTACAAGGGACAGCTGAGGTGGACCTCTGCAGGCATATATGTGAGCCCTGAATGGACTTGGGAAACTGGTTTCCATCCTCATTGCCACACCCTGCCTCATGCCATGGTAACTCCACCAGCTGCCCCAACCCAGGTGTTATCCAGGAACCTAGAAACTCCTGAACTTACAATAGGCAAATTTTAGAGAAGCTTGGAGTCCTCTCAAGACACCCCAAGACCAAGATCTCAGCACAAAGGAACTTTATTTGTCCCAGAGGGACAGAAGGCATGGATAAGGGACGAAGAGAGGAGACAGAGGATGAGGGGTGTGGGGGGAGAGAACAAAGGAGAGGGGAGAAAAGAGGCAAGGAGAGGAGTGAGAGATATTTGTGTCAGGGGACAAAGGACTGCTTCTGGAAAGCAAGGAGACCGGCCTGGCCCACAGGCAAATGGCAGTTTATAAAAGTAAAGGGGGAAATCTCGGGTAAAAAGGTGAACGTTTAATTTTAATTAGGCTTGTTAATTAGGTGACCCAAAGGGGGCTTTTGACTGCTGGATTTCAATACCTTGGTGGTCAGCCTCAGGAGGAGGACGTGGCCAAAAAAGGGAAGAGAAGGGAAAGGCTAGCTGTAGGAAAGTAATCTAACAGGCTTTCGCAAGGCAGAAGGAATAGGGGAGAAGGGCAAGTTGGCCATGCTCAGGCTGGCCAGAGTCTCTTCACAAACAGTATGGAGCCAGTATTCTGTCTGAGCCACATGTAGCCTTGGAGGCAGGAACAAATTTAAAGTCATAGATATGGAAAAACATCGGAGAAACATGGTGATCACATCTCCTAATCCCAAGACCACAAAGTTCAGTTATTCAAAAATTATTGAGGGGGATAAATGTTGTTTTTAGAATTTGCCTCAAACTAGAGCTCTCAAAAACTATTTCAATTATTCTAGTCTCACATTTGCTGACCCAGGAAGCAGAAACTCCTTCTGTTTACCATGCACTACCGACCAGCGCTTGCCTCTCATCTGCTGACAGAGAGCACTCTCTGTGGAGCACTCTCTGTGGAGCACTCTCTGTGGAGCACATTCTTCTCTGGGCTCTTTCCTAATACATCTGTCAACTGTCTTGGTTCATGAGGGTTTCACAACAGACATCCCAGGGTGGACCCAGGAAGAATGGATTTTCTGCCTGTTGTTTCCAGAGTCTGGTAATGTGACTCTGTCACGACACCTATCTGCTATTCTTGTTCATCTAGCCAATTACAACTTGTTTCTAAATATGTGATCCAGAGCTAGAATTTGAAGATGCCATATCCTGGGGTAAAGGGTTCCTGGGTTTGTAGCTTCTAATCCCTTCCCTGGTTAACCTAAGACATTGTTACGTCTCTGTGTTAATTAGGCCAATTAAGAGGAAATCCATCACAAAGTAAGCTGAAACAGATCTATGAGAGCCTTGTCTAAGGAAAACGTGTTTTTGCAATTACTAGATACCCAATTTGTTTAGTGACTTGAATTCTTTCAAGCTCAACCTGTTCTTTCAGAAGAATGTTCACACATTTGCAATGTCTACAGTGTAAGAACTTACCTCAGAGTAAGAACAGAATACATGGTACCCTTAGGAAGGATTCGCTTCCAATCCGTGCTTGTGATATATGCTGAAACTGAGGCCCCAACCCCTGAAGTGTGGAGATGAATTACATCCTTTACAGGACCAGTTTTGTGGCCTTGAAAAATTACCATTCTTCTTCAGGTTTGACATTCTCATTCATAAAACATGAGCCGCAGATTAGAATTAGACTTGACTTCCCGGGTCATAAATGTCATTACTTCATTCCCACACTCAGGCAAGCGACACCATTTCCTTAAATTTGTAGAACATATTGTTCAAGTGAAATGTTCAAGACATACAGATAACTACAAAGGGAACTAAAATATTTCTTTGAAACCATGTGAAGGAGAAGAAGATGAAGAAAAAGAGGAAAGGGAGGAAGGGAGGGAGGGAAGAAAACACCCAACAGGAATGTTCAAATGCCCTGTTCAAAGGGCTATACACTCCACAGCCTCAGGATCAACAGTATCCTGAGACCATCAACACTGTCTCCATCTTTATTTCGATGCTTTGGTGATATGGACAGATGTTCGCAGATGATGTCACCACTTTGTGTATATTTGTTTTAGGTTTTATACAAATAATGCCATGTTAAATTCTGAAATCCCTCTCTCACCTCAGCATCTGAGAGCTTTGGAATCAATACTGTTATTGGATGAGCTTATTAGGTTCCTGTTTATCTCACGAGTTGAATACCTTATCCCATAATCACCTTTGCTTTCCACCTGGGAGCTCACTCTGATTTATTCAATTTCCTTGAGCTCTATTACTCCCTATCATAATCTAAGCGTGTACCTGCTTGAAGGAGAAGGACAACTCTGATCCTGAATTTCAGATTTTAAATACTAGATGAGAGTAGCAATTATGGAAACTGACTCCACTTTGTAGTGAAGCTTCTCTAAAGAATTGTTAACAGCCAGCCTCCTGTTCCCTTGTCCTGAAGAGAGGCAATTTCCACGGGATGTAAAGAATGACAGTTTCATTTTGTTTATAGCCAGTGTCTGTTGGGAAGGCTCAAGGATGGCTTGCTAAACATTTGAATGGACTGATAAATTTCTCACATTTATTCATCAACATTGTTTCTCTTACAAGGTAAGTACCAGGGAGCTCTTTATCTCGTTGAGTGTGGTAGAGAGTGGCAATGTATGACAGGAGTTTGAAAATAGGGATGACTGTGGGGCAGTGATCTGTGATGCCCGGTTGAGCATGGGCTGGAAGCTCTGGGAGACCCGGTGGTACACCAGGGACCAGAATTTATGCTTCTAGCCAACGCTCCTGGGAAATTCTTCATATCACAACCCCTGTATGGAAAGAGGCCTGACGTGTAAAACTTGTGTATAGGCAAATGAGGCAACGATTAGGGCTCCCAAGCTGGCCAATGGAAAGTATCAACTACCAAGCCCTGCCCCCTCTCTCAGAACTATAAGTAGAACACCTTGACCCAGCTCTCTCTCTCTCTCCCCTCCTTCTCCACCCACCTGCCCTGGGAGCACTGCCCGCCATCTTGAACAAATAAAGATAGAAACTACTTTGGCATCCGAGAACTTTGTCTAAGGGAGCTGTGACTCTTGGGGCGCAGGACGGCAAGTGCTCTGAGCACAACGGAGCCAGTGGATGCCCATGGCTGATCTCGGTCTGCTCCCTTCCTACACCTCGGCCAAGCCACTGGCCGAGACCGGCAGCACTTGGGCACCGAGTCAGCGGACTCCATTAGTGCCAGGGGTGCTCGACCCGGCATCTCACTCTGGCGGCATCAGGCCCCAAGGCATTTGCGACGAAGAGGGCTGCGGCGGTGATCCTTGAAGCCCAGGGCGTACTCTGCAGACCCGGGAGAGAGCGCAACAGATGACAGACTGTTCTAGATGCAAAGGCGCAGGGGACAAGGGGGTGGGGGGAGAACTGAAACAAATAAGAGCAGATTGTAACCTTTATTTGGACCAAAATTACACACCCTGTAATTATCAGATCAAAAGAAAATTAGAGTCAGCATTATTAAATCCACTTCAACTAAAAATGGGTGAGGGAGCTAATGACCACTTACTTCGGAACATCTCACACTAATACAATGCAGTTCTCCAACATCTGGCAGAAATCTCACTTCTGTGTTTTGTAACTATTACTGTTATAGGAATAGTGAGAGTTCAGGCTATTAGATAAAATTATAGAAGCCAAGCCAAGATGAGAGTTCTGATGGAGAGAATAATCCTAACTGTTCAGAGAAGAAGGCCTTGTGCCTGGGCCATAGAAAACACCCCCCAAACCAATGAGAGATGATGCCTCCAAAATAAAGACCAAATTAATTTTCCACTTGAAGAACATCTGCCACATTGGCAGCTATTCACCTGGGATGGGGCGGTTCCTCTCTAAGATTCTAAGAAACCAGAAACATGTTTTTAAAACTTGGATTAGGGACCTGGAGACTGTGTCAGACGAAGCATTGAGTGACACTGTCAATCTGGGTGCCATCCTGCATCTGAGCCTCAATAGTCAGAATGGCAAAAGAAAGGCTTCCGTGAACACCTTTCCAGCCTATTGCCAGAGTACAAGATGCCCTTGGAAACCAGAAGTGATAGAGAGACTTCCTTAAGCATGAAGAGGCAATCTTTACACCTAAGGAAGTATATCTGTGTTGCGGGAAATATTAAAAAGAAGGTATATAATATGTTCCCTTGCTATGCCCTGGTTCTCTCAGCCCCGTTGGACTGGCAGGTTGTGCACTGGCCAAGCAATGGCCGACTTGCTTTTATCTCATGGAGCTCTGACTCAGAGCTCCACAATTTCTCTACCCAGCTCAATAGGTCTCCACTGGCGGGTCACTACCATGCCAGCCCCATGCTTCAAATCCCCCATGACCTTAGTGGTACACATCAGGCAAATCCACACTTTGCCACTGTACCTTTCTCTCTTGAACCCAGACAAGCAGCAGCATGAGGAAAACACAATACAAACTTAGTTCAGAAACAATAGTAACTCAATCTCTGGGCACAACAACTAAAGCCTAATCTTGTAAGCCTTATTGAAATCTTATTCCTCCGATGGTGAATCCTTGCGGATCTGCCACAATACCAGGAGACTCTAGTAGCTACATCTTACCTATATGCTGTCCCCATTCCAAAAGGACCTAACTCTCTCCTGCTTCCTCTCTTCCTCTGTGCAACCTACTCACCCAGTGATTGGCTCCTTTATTCATTAGGGATTGGTTCACAAGAAGTCACATGAGTATGTAGCTCATTCCTTGTTCAAAGCCCCTCCCAGGAGGGCAGAATTAGCATCAAAATACAAACAGCCCCAGGGCTATCATGACATATCTGATCCTCTAGAAAATGGTGAAAGGAAATCCAACCTTGATTTCACTCCCACGTAATTTCCCCAACATTCCCCCAGCATTCTTTACTGCACAAAGCAAGAATTCAACTCTGTTTCATTGACAGGAAGAATATCATTTAGAATTGTTTAAATATTTTGATGTAATCCTATCATGCTAGGCCTATGATAACAGTTAATATTTATTGAGCCACTCCTGTGTAGAATGCACTGGGGCCAAGGACTTTATATGCATCGCCCCATATCATCAACGCTGTGTTCTATGTAAGTAGTATGGAGGGGTCTGAAGAGATAACCCATTATAAATGGACTTAGTAAAAAATCATATCAGAAAAGCAAAAAGTCCATGGCCAGTTTATGCAGAGCTCAATGCTAAGACAACTGCTTTCTCTCCCTGGCTATATCTGCTTGGCTTGTGCCAGACAACCCAATCATGCCAAACCTCATTTCCCCTCAGCTTTTAGGTCTAATGGAGAACTCTGCAATCATTTTTCGCAAGTGACCCTGGTTTTAAGAAGGTCACACTCAGGCCACAGACAGTGCCCAACATCCATGATACATCCTTGAGTGATAAAAGGAATTTCACCTGAGCATCTGGGCTGAAAGCAGACAAGAGTGTGCTGAGAAAGGAGTCCCAGGAGGCAAGGTGGATGCTGGGAAAGTGACTGCTATGACTTCTTTCATTCGTTCCTTCCTTCTTTCTTTCTTCCTTTTCTTTTACAAACATAATACAGAAAAGGTTGAAAATATTCTGGGTGAGAAAAACAGTCTGGTCCAAAAGTTTCAGGGGAAGTAAATGTAGTGTTACTACCAAGCCAGAGATGATTACACCAGCAGAACACAGACTCACTGTAAGGGATTGATTGCGGTCTTAGAGATCAAAACCCACGGGTGCTCTAGCTTCTAATATGAAATGTCATTGTATTTGTATAAAGTCTACACCTCTCTTTCTAATGTGCTTCAGATCATCTCTTAGATTACTTATGATTCCTAATGTGTTATACAGGGGTCAGTTGTAGAGAAAATGTCTTCCGTCTGTATGGATGTGGCACATGTCAATAATAAATTTGATGGCCTATAGCTTAGGCAGAAAATAGGAGGTGAAACATCCTTTAGGAGGAAAGGATTTGGAGATAGTGGCAGGCCTGGGGGTTTGCCTAGGCAGATGTGATAAGGCAGACACGTGGTACCTGAGCACAGGTAACCGGCCACGTGGCAGAATGTAGGGTATATTTATGTTAAATTATAACCTAGTCAGAGCTATATGACCAACGTATTTGTAACTATATTTTGCACCTGAATATTTCAGGGAGTACGGTGCTGGGAGGCAAAGTCAGAACATAACGTCTACACTAAGCATACAGTGTTCAAATTGTTTAGGGACTGATGACAAGGGAAAAATCCCAACCCAAATTTTTCCCCCCAAATACACACACATATATACATAATTTTTTGAGTCAGGATCTCCTGTAGCCCACGCTAGCCTCAAATCACCATATAGCTGATCTTGAACTCTTGATCCTCCTGCCTCCACCTCCCTAGAATCACAGGTATGCAGTACCATGCCCCAGCCATGTAATACTGAGGATTGAACCCATGGTCTGATGCATGTTAGGCAAGGACTCTACCAACTAAGCTATATCCCAGCCCTAATTTGTTTGTTGTTTGGGTTGTTTTGTTTCCCTTTGTTTTGTGAGTCAGAGTCTTTTAAACCCCAGGCTGTCCTCAAACTTGCTACATAGCTAACGTTGGCCTCGAATCCCAACTCTTCCTGCCTTTACCTCTCAAATACTAGGATTATAAGCATGCCATGCAAAGCTCTTCCAGAATAGTTTCTATTCACAGTTGGCTGAATCCATTCTTGTGGGACCCATTGATAGCAAGAGTCAACTGTACTGAGACAGAGGAGAAGGAAGCCCCTCTAAAGCAGGATATGTCTACAGGCAAGTGCTTACAGAAGACCTGCAGTGCAGGCCCTGTTCAGTTGGCAATAGTCACTAGACTTGGAAAAAAATGAAGTGAAAAATAATTGTAAAGATATATGTTTTCTGGAAAATTTGAAAGATGAATGAAGAGATGCGATTCACTTTTGTCTTCCATGGTCCACACCTGACATCTCCACGTTTTCGATGCTGTTTGTCTTAAGAACAAGGAAAACTGAGGGGTTTTAATGAACTTTCCCAGCTAGGCATGGGCTTGCAAGTGGAAGCAGGAAGACCAGAAAGTCATTCTCAGCTGCATAGTAAATTAGAGGCCAGCCTGTATCACAGGAGACCTTGCCTGAGAAGACAATCAATTAATTAATCATTCCCTTAAATGGAGGCTTATAGACCATTAATGTGGCTTCTTCTGAAATATTAATATAATCCCTGAGATTCAAAGGGCAAGACCTTGTCTTGTCAGGGGCCACTGAAAGTCTCCAAAGGGAAAAGAAGATTGGGAGCAGGAAAGATTCTCTGTGGCCTCTAACATGTAGGAGCCCCTTGAGTCCCGCTACCCAGAGCTGCTGTGGTTGGAAGTACAAAGCAACCCACAAACAGAGGAGAGGTACACACTCGCTCACTTAACTCCTACTAAACCAGGGCTATAAACAGAGTCAAGAGATTTAAAATACCATCTTTACTAAGTTAACAAGGGTGGGGATTAACTGCAGTTGTGTTTCCAAGACTGTGTGCTAAACAGTTTCCTGGCATACAGATCAGACTTTGAGACTGATTAGCAAAACTGTCCTGGGACAAAAAATTGGGTGACAGTTTTCTGAAATGATAACATGTTTATGTTAGTAAAAATGTAAGTAATTGCTTCCTAAAACTTCTGCCTGAAACAAGTATGCCTCCTGACACTGTAGAGAGCCTGAACATTTGGGCTAAGTACAGTCAAAGGGAAAGGGTGCTGCGGCTATCCAATTCAGGTGAAGCCCCCACCGCCTCGCTGAGTGCTCTCAGCAGGATCTGGTAGGAGCATCACTGACCCTGCTGGAGCAGTCCATGGCGATCTGAGGAGCTCTGGCATTGGGCCTGGCACCTCTAAAGTTAGACACTGTAGAAAAATAAATGAGTTGTTTGTTTTAGGGGATATGTGTTTCTTTGTTTCCTTTCTCTTAGGTTCCTTTCCTTTAATTGGCGGTCTTGGCTTGAAGCTCTGTTTCTTCTGGCTCTGAGGAACCAGACTAAGGGGAGAGAATAGAAATGCCCCTTCGCTGTGTTCCCCTATACAAACAGAAAATGCTATGGAAGGTGACCATGTACAAGTTAGGGAAAGTGTTAGCAGAATATGTAGCACTGAGCCTTACAGAGAAAATAGCACTGAGGACTTTGTTAGAAAACGTTTCTTACAGTCATGGTTTGAATGTGTTGGAAACTTAATCTGAAGCATTGAGATGAGACATTTAAAGTTAGACCTGGGCCTGGGGGCTCTGCTCTCCAAAGTGAATTACTGGTGTGGGATTAGACCCTGATAAAAACTGGAATTCCTTCATCTCTCTTTCACATATATGTGCTCTTTTTTTTCTGCCTTCCACACTGGGTTAATGCAGCAAGAAGGCCCTGACCAGGTATGTAGCCATCAACCTTGGACTTTCCAGTCTCTAGAATATGTGGCATAGGTTTCTGTCAGCTTGACACAAACCTAGAACTAACTTGGAAGAGGAACCTTCCCTGAGAAAATGACTCCATCAGCTTGGCCCATAGCAAGGTCTGCAGGGCATTTACTTTACTAGTTATTGATGTTGGAGGACCCAGAGGGCTGACTCCACTGTGGGTGGTGCCACCCCTGAGCCAAGACCCAGGCCTGAGCAGGTGGGCCTGGGACGCATAAGAAAGCGGCCTGAACAAACTATGAAGAACAAGCCAATAAGTAGTGTTCTTCCATGGCCTCTGCTTCAGTTCCTGCCTCCAAATTTCCATGTTGATTTTCTGCCCCGACTTCTTCCAGTGAGGGACTGTGATGTGGACCCACAGAGGAGACTTGCACATTAGCAGCTACTAGCACAAGAAGCAGAGCCAGGACAGGTGCAGCGACAGAGTCCCCAGGCTTTGTCCCTGGGGAACAAGTCCTCACATCCATTAAGCCTCCTATGAGGAAAAGCTGAGCCCACAACCCATGCCCAGCTGAGACACACCCATGCCAAGGGAAACAAGCAAGGTATAGGAAGTACACCTTAGAGTAAGCACTGGGGAAGCCGGGACTGTCAATCACATGGGCCTATTTTCTTCAACGGAAGGAAATGAAGAAGCTTGATAGCCTGGCATGCCGGAGCGATGTGGTCAAACAACCTGGTGATCCTTTGTGTCATGGTTTGAATATGCTTGGCCCAGGAAGTGGCATTAGGAGGTGTGGCCTTGTTGGAGTAGGTGTGTCATTGTGGGCGTGGGTTTTAGACCCTCCCTCATCCTAGCTGCCTGGAAGTCAGTCTTCTACTAGCAGCCTTCAGATGAAGATGTAGAACTCTCAGCTCTGCCTGCACCATGCCTGCCTAGATGCTGCCATGTTCTGACCTTGATGATAAGGAACTGAACCTCTGAACCTGTAAGCCAGTCCCAATTAGATTTTGTCCTTTTAAGAGTTCCCTTGGTCATGGTGTCTGTTCACAGCAGTAAACCTTAACTATAACACTTTGCCATTAGAAGCCAGCCTCTACCTGAATCCCCCCAATATTCTGAGCTTTGTCTCTCAGTGAATAGGACACATCCCTCTGTAAGAAGCCCTGTGTACTGTGTGCAACCTCCACCAATAGAATCTATCTTTGTGCTTATCATTGATCCTCTCTAGGCCCTAGCCCTGAGATCCATTTATCAGCCAATAGAATTCATTCTTATTGTAAAGGTCACTGATGCTTTGCTAATTTGCAAATGACATAGCCTGCCTTAA
Organism: Uromys caudimaculatus; assembly: GCA_028551405.1. Taxonomy (NCBI): domain Eukaryota; kingdom Metazoa; phylum Chordata; class Mammalia; order Rodentia; family Muridae; genus Uromys; species Uromys caudimaculatus. Next base: position 38,017,232 of record CM052702.1, on the reverse strand, counting down.
AGCTTTATTACAAGAATTATCAAATGGAGACTTTTTACCCAAAGTTCTACTCTGTTTAAAAGTGCAAGGAAAGTAAACATGAGGTTCGTCTCTGGAAGATATTAACCCAGTGCCTGCAAAGGTGGTACCGACTCATTCCCCACCAACTGTGAGGTTTGCTGGGTGCTGAACACAGTGGGACAGAGAGAAAAAAACTGAACAACTTTCAAAAAAAAGAGAGAGGGTGAGAGAGTGGTAACATAACCAAAATTAGGGATGTATGGGGAAAAACTGGAATCTCCTCTCTGAGAAATAGCTTCCACAGTGCCTGGAGTTGCCATACAGGCCTGGGGGAGCGGTTGGGGAGGTCACCAGTGGACTTACTCAGTGGTAGGCTTTGCACACTACAATACTGACCTGCCAGACAAGGTGTGCCAATGGGCACTATAGTGGCATGACTGTTAATGGGTATAATCTACTGCTTCCTGATTGGCCTGCTCCATAGGTGGTGATTCTTGCCTGCATAGGTGGTAATTCATGCCAGCTAGTATAAACTTGGTCAAAAGCCCATGACTGGGAAGGTCAAGATCCCCACAGAGGAAACCTGGTATTGTTGTTTTGCTAAATATTTATGTTTTTATCCATAGATCAGCACCACTCAGAGAGCTTGGTCAGAGAGTTTCTATTGGCAGTGGGTAGCAGTTCAACACTGGTCAGACTGCTGAGAATAAGTGATCCCTGCTCAAGGGAACATTATAGAAGACGGAGCAGAAAGAATGTAAGAACCAGATGATGTCAAGGAGTGCTGTGACATGCTGTCCTGTGAACATGGTGTGGTCATCGGGCTCATGACTTCACAGAAGCTATGACTGAGCCCATACAACTTGTGGGAGAGCAAGCCACTCAACATTCCACCACCCACAGAAGAGGAGCTCATGAGGCTCCGCCCCTCCTGAGGAAGCATTGGCAATGTATTGCTGTGGGGAAGGGGAAATCATTTGGGGGTTGTGTCCACTGGTAGGTTACCCATGCTCCGATGGATGGCACCATGTCCACGGTCATGCAGACAGCACTAACAGACACACTGGATTTTTTAAAAAGGGGGAACGTGAGAATGGGAGGTGTATTGGAAGGTTCAGGGGCAGCGGATGGGAGGAGGTGGGGCAAAATATGATCAAGATTCACTGTGCACATCTAAGAAACTGTAAGGAATAAGTAAAATAATTTGAAAGAAAAAAGGTAATGTGGAAGAGACAGCGATGGACTTGGGAAGTGTTACCCTCCACCTGCTGGGAGGAGCTGCCTCCTGCCTGCCACGCCCCATCACAGGGTCCTGCATGCTCACTCACTTGCTTCTATTAACAGCAAATACTAAATACAACATGAACTATGAACAGCCATACAGAGTGCATTAGATCAAGGTTGACAGGTAACCACGTCATCAAACCCAAGTGTTCAAACATCTAAACTAAAGGAAGCCGACTACACAGCTGTGTGTGCCCCCCACAGGCCCATCTCTGTTCAGGAGGTCCATCTGAAACCAAAAACTAGCAGGAAGCATGCACAGCAATCCACATGAGCTCCATGAGAAATCTGAAAGCCACTCCAAGAAAGGCCGTTTCTATCTGAGCCGAGTATCGTGCGCCATAAAAATATTCTTGATTAGCCATAAGGAAGGCAATATTTCCTCAGTGTAGCTGTGAGTGTTCTATGGGACGGGGGTACAAGAAGCCCTCATGCCGATCCACAGACCACTGGCACAAGCCACATCTGACCTTGAGAATGTGTTTACCTTAGCTGCAACTAGGGAATGGCACTTCTGGAGTCAGAAGCCGGAAGTTTGTGAGCGTTCTTCTCTGCCCAGTCCAGACGTAATTGTTCACCGCTACCCAAAGACCTTCAGATTCTTAGGCTTAAAAAATGAGCTTTAGCTTACAAATATATTCCCCTTACATCTCAGCAGAGGCTATGAAATTTAACTGGGAGACATTTATGATTCTGAGGAAAGGTGCTCATTAAGTATAATTGTGATCATTATCTGGGTTCTATTTTTGCTTTCCTCTTTTTTTTTTTTTTTTTTTAATGTATAGATGCTATGCCTGGTCCAGAGAGCTGCAGAATTTGCATTTTTCTCTCTTCCACACGTACCTCAAGGTCTGTCCTAGCCTGCAAGGTGGGTATTTCAAAGCTCCAGATCTGATGGCAGCCTAGCTCTCTCGCTTACGTGGGTAGGACAAGCATGAAATTTCATTCCAAACGAATGCACCAGTAATCGGCTGGTTGTGGGTACAATTAGTCACTTCCTCATAATAAGGAGCAAAGGGCTAATTGTTCTGCAAGTGGACAATTGCTGCTGGGATTATTAGCCCCTGTCATTTTTCATCCGCACATAATTGCACAGGCGGACGGTGAGGCTCGGCGGGCTTTGTACCCTCCACCCCAAGGCTTCTTTCTCAGGCTCCAGGTTTTTTCCACTCATCTCTGCCACAGTTGGTTGTGTTTTTCCATGATTGTCTTTCTCTGTTTTATAATAGTATAGAACAGAGCATAAAGTGTAAATGCAAAAGCAATTTTGAAAAAGTTCCCACAGAATAATTTAAATCCTGAATCAGCCCTCTAGTTATGTGGGGTTTTGTTAAGAGTAATTTGAGTATTTACGAATGGGAGTTGCTGGCTGGAACGGAACGAAGCTGAGAACATGCCCTCAGCTCTGCTCTCCCCTGTAGCCTAAGTTCTTCTTGGAAGATCGGTCGGGGTTGGGGGTCAGCCTTCTTCCTTGGCAGTTCTGCTAAAGAATACTGAGTGGTCCAGATCTTATTCATTCCAGGCTCCTGGAATTGGGCTGGTGGCAGGAAGTTGGGTTTTAGTGGTGGAACTTGTCTCTAGCCAACTGCTACCTACAGGCAAACTAACTGGCTTTAGTTTTGGTAAACCAGATAAATGGTTTTTGAAGCAGCTGATATTTCTCAGGAAGCATTTGGCAAAATGGACTGTGCTCCTCTTCCACTCCCATCTTGCATCTCCCCGCTCTGAACTCAGAGTAGACACTCTCAGGGCATCTGAGGGAGCACCGGGCAGCTGCCTCCACCTAATTTGCAAAGCTGCTTGAGAACTCCTGGTACCAAAGGGCATCCCACTGCTCCCTTCTTCCAGAGCCAGGCAAGACAAACAAGCTCACTGACACCCGCGGTGCTGCAGGCCTCTCTTCAGAAGAAAACTTGGAATGCTCAGGAAAAAGCTCTCAGCTCTGTGAGCTCTCATCAACAGGAGGAGTCACAGAGCTTGGTAATGCTTGGAAAAGCGAAATTGATTTGGAGGATTTGGGGAGAATCATACCATTAAGCAACACTTTGATTTTTTTTTTTTCCTCTCCCTTGTTCTTTCACTGGTCTCAAAGAAAAATGAAAGTCACTGGAAGATACAATCTGTACCTGATGAAATCAAGAAGTGGCTCCAGCCAGATGCAGGCAGCAAATGGTGGGCACACACACACACACACACACATACATACACACACACAAACACACACATACATACAAACACACATACTCACAAACACAAACACACACAAATACACACAAACACACACACACCTGTGTTCTTCCTGGCACCCTCAAAGTAATACCGGTTGTTCCTCCCTTTGGCCCTAAGAGCTAGGACCCAAGTTCCACAGGAAACTGAGAACAGAGCCAGCATCCTCTTCCTGCTCAGATGAGTAGGATCCCAAATGTGCCACGTTTGCTTTTGTGAAGACACATTTGCAAGTCTGCCACAGTGGGCGAGCACAAGTGCACCAGTGAGCTAATAGGCGGGTGCTGATCTGAAGAGCCTTATTTTGTCCCTAATGTTCACTCCCAAAGGAAATGTGCTTCTTACTAATAACAGAGAATGAGACCAAAAACAGTCTATTGATCTGCCCCAGCCCAGCGGTCAAGGTCATGCTTCCCCACAATGCAGTGCTCTCAGGAAGGCTTGAGCAATCCACCACTTTCTGTCTGCCTGTCTAATGCCTAGGCCACTAAATTTAAACTTGATTGGGGATGTGCAACTGAGGGCCAAGTTGACAGGTAATAGTGGTGAGAAGAGAGAACATTTATTGGGCTGTGTGATAGGCACTGGCCCAGAGTGTGGTGAGTGCTGGCTAATGCAGTTCACCAGGGCCACAGGAGCCTACAGTTATGGAAGCTGATACTGGGCTAAAACTGTTGCCCAAGACCGCACAGCCAGAATAGGATGCCCTCTGGAGACCCTGTCCATGTGTAACGTTGCCCCTGTATCACAGCTGTTACAGGGTTGAAGATATCATGGACTTATGCATGCCTTCAATTAGTGTCAAAAACATAGAGCCGAGCAGAGCAGACGGGCTCTCCTCCTATCCCCAAAAATAGACCCATAAGGCTCCTACTGTCATTCAGGGTATGTGTGATCTCTCTTGAATTCTGACTTCTAAATCAGATGTGATTGTAAAAACATAGTTGTGGGCCTTTATCCAGCATGGTCTCTTCCATATTCACTTGGAGGTCTCCAAATACATTTGCAGTATGGCACACGTGCTAGATAGACAAGCTCGTGATACAGTGTCTGTCAAAAAAGTAACACACAGCACACGACAGCAGCACACATCAGATGTCTATGCAGTAAGGCTCCGTCCAATGTGCTACCTCACCTTACTGCTGGCTGCTAATCTTCCTTGAGCTACAGAACGCCATCAGACGAGCAGAGAGCGCTCGACACCTGTCACTGCCTCCTGCATCTTTATTCTTCTCTGATTAGGACCATCTCCATATACCACAGGATAATGATGTCTTCACTATGTACTAAATATTTTTTTATTATTTTAAAAGTTTTCAGAAGCCATTGGGCTTTGCAATAATTAGATGGCCACTAGTTTGTTGTTGTATTTGTCTGTTAAACAAAAACAAAATAAGTCTTAGGTGTTTATTTTAATATGGTCAGTAGGATCTCCACAGAGAATAATCAGGAAAGAAATGACACAAATTCTAATATAAAAATCTTTCAAAGGCCAGGAAGCTGTGCAAGGGTCACTGGATTGGCTGTCTGTGTGCTTCCCTGGCTGGCTATCTGGGTCTTGGTCTTATTCTTCCTGAAGTCAGCCAAGCCCACTGACCCACTGATACCTGTTGGCCACCTGTTCCCTTCTCAGAGTCAGATTGAGAAGCCAGAATGCAGTAAGTATGCTTCTTCCTAACTAGTGTAGAATGACAGCAACCAGTGTGGTTTAACAGAACATCTTAATGTGTAAGTCTGTTAGACTAATCGTAGGTTTTAGACTAAATGAGAGCCGTCCATAAACCACTGCTCTGCATCCCCAATCTATACCTTGCCAAGTCTACTTCTCATAACTGATAGTGTTTCTCTTCATAGTAATTAACTTGAGGAGAAGCCAGCAATCTGCCTGAAGCTTAACCTTCACTGGTTTTCAAGTAAAAACAAAAGGAAAAGAATCCAACATTTGGCCATTAGCCCAGTCCCTGTTCCAAGCTAGGACTGTTCTCAACAGGTGCCAGTGCAGCTGAGGACCTGGAAACATCAATTCTGAGTCGCAAATGCTGTTTCTCTTTTGCCTCCAGCTTCCTGGGTCCAGAGACGATCATATTTAACCAGCGACCTACAGATCTCAGAAGAGTATGTTTTTTCTCCACTTCGAGCAAAGGAAAGCACAAAGCCCAGGCTTATTTTTTAAGCCGCTTCTAGCAGTGCCTTAATTAAGTATTAACCTTTATGTGAATAATTAGAAATTGAATTAGATCATAAACGTCAACCAATGACATTTAAGACCCAAGATGAACTTATGCAATGTTTCCAGTAATAAGTGTGTCTATTTAAGATGTCATTTAAAAGTTCAAAACCTTGATTTGTGGGTGCCACTAAATGTGTGGAGCCCACACACTGGGGTCTTTGGAAGGAATCTCCAGAGAGATGAAATGTTTTGATTGGAATTGAGACTTACTTGTGGCTTGAGGGTGATGGATATTCCATTCCTCTCAGGCGATTGGGGAAATCTCAATAACACATGTACTTACAGTTGGACTCAGTCAACTCTACAGTCACAAGCTATAATGCCTTTGTCCCTTCTTAACAAGATAATCCCCTGACTGACATCCCTCATCCAGGAATGATGTTCTTGCTGCCTCTAATCTCCCAGAGTCCTCTCCATCTACTTAATGGAAAGAAATGGCTTTCTCTTCGTCTGCCTGACAGATGCCATAAACTGCATTTGTCACCCCTGAAGTCAGGGCATCGATAACTTCTTCGGGATAGAGTTGATAATCATCTCTCGGTATAAACTTGTCTTTTAAAACATTAGATAAATGTGAGCTTCTCCACACTGTCAGCAGTGTCAGTCAAAATGGCTCCATGGGCTTTAGCAGCCCCTGATAGCAGGACACTGCCTGCCACATGCACAAATGTGGTGTTTGCAGCCTATTGCTCTTACAGTGCCTCCTCCTTCTGGATTCTGTTTGCCACACCTTAACCCACCCCTCACCACCACCAAATGCACCTGACAGCCCTGTAGTCACATGCCTCATTCTGTAAACCAGTGACACTGATGAGTGAATGGCTAGTCTCCTTCCAAGGATCACAACTGTACTGTCTTTGTTAATTCTCAAGGATTGAGAAGAAACAGTGACAAAGAACGAGTCCCTGCCTGAGCTGGGACATTATGTCACACTGTTACATCCACACTGGAGGGTTTTGGTTGTTTTTAATTTATTTTCATTTTCCTTGTGTTTATGTAGAGGAGGCAGGGGTATGCACACATGAGTGAGATGCCTGTGGAGGCCAGAGGAGGACATCAGAGCCTTTGAGGCTGGAGTTACAGAGGTTTGTGAGCTAACTGATGTGGTGCTGGGAGCTGGCCCTGCTAGAGCATTAATTACTCCTAGCCACTGAACCAGCTCCAGCATGGGAACTTTCTGTTTGACTTTTAAAAGCAGAGCCTCACTCCATAGCCCAGGCTGTTCGTGAACTCACTGTCCTCCTGATTCAGTTTCCTCAGTGCCCAGACCCCCCCTGTACCACGACACTTTGCTTGAAAGTCATATTGGTTAAAGAAACAAAAATATTTAAACCTTCACTTGTTTGGGGTTTGTGTGTGTTTCTATGCACATGTGTAAGGCATGCATGCCATAGTGCACGTAACCGTGTTCAGGGATAGAACTCACGTTGCCAGGTTACCAGACTTGACCATTTTTCTAACCTCAAATGAATTTACAGTGCCTGTGAGTTGGCTACTCCTGAATCATTTTTTCTAGTCCAATCTAGGTTCCAGGCTGGACCTCTTTCCTCTGGACCAAGACTCTCATGTAGAATCTGGCATCTTCTGCTTTGGTGGTTCTTCCTGTTTGTGCTCTCCATCGGGCATCACTGAAGATGTAGGTCCCATCCCCCACAACATGCACCTGAGAGCCTGCACACAGGTATTTAGGGCATTGTTCCCCAGTCACATACTAGACACCTAAAACTGACCCACCCTTCAAGAGCATGTTCACTGAGATTTAAGGTTTTGTAAGTTCAAAAAGATCCAGGACTAGTGTGGATTAAACTTACAACAGTTTTGTTTCACTCACAATCAAAGAAGTCCATAGAATAGTCTTCAAAATCTGCCTACCTCTGCTGACACACACACACAAATGAGCATGCATGCACATACTCCCACACGTGAACATGAACACACTCACATACAGGCACACATGCACATATTCATACATGTGTGCACACACAAGCACACACATATGTACAATAACAGCAGTTCCCTATTCCGTCCCACCTATCTAGCTCCATGCTAAGCCCTTCAGTCTTACTCCTACCTCTGGCTGTTCCTTCTGCGTGGGGACTCTCTTTCCCTAAAGAACCCTGAACTTACTACTCCACCTGCTTCAGACTGAGGCCCAGCCTGACCACTATATGCTCTACTGCCACCTCCCCTACCCCACACCCACACCCCTGATCCCTATACCCTGCTCTGTGATTTCACCCATACATTAGCCATTTCCCCAACAATTTTGTATCAACAGAGTCACAGAGTGCTAGGTATTTGGTTGAACCATAGTCTGAATGTGTCTATAAGGACAAAGTAAAGCATATTGATGTCGTCAGTGTGGGAGAGCCTCACCACTGGAGGTCTGATCAGGCCAGAAGGCAGAGGAAGGAAGACCCTGCATCCCTCCTGGCTTTCTCCTCTGCTCTGGGGCTACAGTTAATAACAAGGCTTCTCCAGCTGTTAGACTTGGGAAGAACTACAGCTGTGGCTCTGTCAGATCATAACCATGGCCCTCAGTTCTTTGTAATAGAAATAGTTGGGAAGGTGGTGCATGACATGGTCTGCCCTGGGGAAAGCTGAAAAATCAAGGATGATGAAGTCTGTGGTTTTTTGTGTTTTTTTGTTTTGTTTTGTTTTGTTTACCTTACTTAGACCTTTACAAAGCAAAAGAGAAAGCCTAGGAGACTGTTCCAAGGTGGATGGTTCGCTTTGAGAAGCTCCCACTTCCAGGGAGAGGGAGCACCCACAGCAGACTGCAGGAGCCAGGGAGCTTACACAATCCACACTGCACTCACAAAAACAGGCATTCTAACTGGAGCAAAGGCTGTAGCAGCCACTTTAGCAGAAGGAAGTGCTAGGGGAAAAAAGGGCGGCGGCAGGTGGGGAGGCTGCCACTGTCCACAGACTGGGTACTTAGTACTCTAGGAGCAGAAACAGGGTGCTGTTTTTAAAGAGTACCTGTATGGGCATCTTGGTAGCACCTACATCTCAAGAAACTCAGGTTGGGATGTGTGCTCTCCAGCCAGCAGAGCATAGCTAGACTGAGGGGAAGATGCTTCTGGGTCATTAGTACTTTGTATCTACAGGGCCATTCATGCACATGGCTCTTTGTATCTATAAGAGGCTTACACATGGCACTTTGTATCTGCAGGGGACTTGCACATGGCACTTTGGATCTACAAAGGGCTTACACATGGTACTTTGTATCTCTAAGGGACTTGCCCATAGTACTTTGTATCTGCAAGGGACTTGTACAGTACCCTTGACAGTAGAAAGGATCACAGGGAGTAGGCCAGCATTTGAGCCTGTACCCTGAAGAAAAACAGGAAACTGTGAGTAGCATCTGAAACTCCACCTACAGACTATCATCTATAATCAGATCATTGAAAGCCAGACCCAGAGGAGAACGAGCAGGCCCCCACTGCAGAGGAACCCCTGAGTGAGGCTCCTGGGGCCTGGGGAGCAATGCACCCAGCTATCAGACCGTGTCCATGTCCCATTTTACCACCCACTCTCCCCCTCCTCCACATCTACTCCTCCTTACAGAACAGTCCCTGTCAGTCTAGCAGACCAGATCTGGCTGCTAGATTTTTTTCCCTTTTCTTCAATAAGTGGTCTAACAAAATGAGCAGACAGTTCTCAAAAGATGAAATACAAATGGCTAATGAAGACATAAAAAACTGTCCAACCACACTAGCCATCAGAGAAATGCAAATCAAAACTTCTCGGAGATTCCACCTCACCTCAGTCAGAGCAGCAGTGTTAAGGAACTTTACTTAACAACAAATTGTTAATAGTGTTATTTAACAACAAATGATGGTGAGGATGTGGACAAAAGGAGCCTGATGCACCACTGGTGGGGATGTAAACTGGTCCACCCAGGATGGAGTGTTCTCAAAAATCTGAAAATAGACCTATACCATATGACCCAGCTGTACCACTTCAGGGTATTTATCCAAAGAAGTTCAAGTCAACATAATCACAAAGAGAGTCACAAAGAGAGTTGTATATCAGTGTTTACTAAAGCACTATCCACAATAGGTAAGTTATAGAACCAAGCTAAGTAAGTGCCTGCCAATAGAGACCTAAATGTGTATGTCTGTGTGGATGTGTGCACGTGTGTGTGTGTGTGTGTGTGTGTGTGTGTGTGTGTGTGTGTGTGTGTGTGTGTGTTTCCAGCAACAAAAAGAACAGAGCTATGCAGAAAATGGATGCATTTTTAAGAATCATATTAAGCAAATCAAGTCAGTTACAAAAAAGGTAAGTAATGTATGCTTCCTCTCATTTGTGGTATATATATATATATATAATTAAAACTGTCAAGAGAGACAAAAGGGGTCAATAGAAAGAAGGAGAGTAGGAAGGGAGGGTAGGAAGGCATGAATAATATAGTCAGCATACATATGTACATGTATAAAAGCTTAACAAATTTAATTTAATTTAATTTCAAAAAGAAAGATGAAAGTAAAACTGCTCAGATATTTGTCAGTATCAGCTGGGCTATTCCTTTTGCACCTCACATGTAAAGGGCCAATGAACTTCATACAAATAAGAAAACATCCCAGAAAAATAAAATCAAAATGACCTCGTAGCCCCGTCCAGGGTGAGCACACATCCAACGGGAAGCACACACCTTCCTTGGCATCCACTTGGGCTCAGTGCTCCCCAATTGGAAGGCAAGCCATGCCAGCAGAACCCTGGGTGTGTCTGCATACTGCTCTCTTTGTAGCCTGCTGCCTGAGAGCTACTCAAAAGCTATTCGCTGACTGTGTAGCAGGTCTCACAGGCTGTCATGGTAGAGAAGGAACAGGAGGTAGGAGCCTGTCTCAGGAACAAAAGAGCACCAGGCGCCCTCTCCAAAAAGTCTGGACTTCCAGAAGCTTCCTCAACCCCCTGGCCGCCTCACATTCTGTTGTCCCTCCTCTTACCACACCTCTTTCTCTAGCAATATCTTCCAACACTACTCAGCTCCACCCAGCACCTCGCAGGCTGAGTCTACTAAACACATGTCTATACATACACACGAAGCCCCTGCCTTCATACCAGAAATGTTCTAGGAATGTTACAATGAGCAAAGCCGTCAAAACTCTGCCCAGGAGCCTTACCGTCTAGGTAGAACACAGATAAGCAAGACTTAGGTCAGCTATGTGCAGAACAGAACGTTGCTGAACACTCTTCAGTGCTTGCTTAAAACCCGCTGTGGATCCCCAATGTCTCTGGATAAAATTCAAGCCACTGCACCCAGGCCTCAAGAGCCCTTTTGTGTCAGCTCTTCCAGCCCAAGGGGACTGGCCACATGCACTCCACATTCCAGACAAAACATAGGCAGCAGACCCGTGTGCACTGCAGCAGACCCGTGTGCACGGCTTGACGCAGCCATGCCTGTCATGCTGTGGTTTCTGCAGAGGGTGCCTGTCACCCCCTCACCTTGTCTTTGCCCATCTCACACGCTCAATACCAAGCCGAGGCTTCGGGTTTTCTACAGGCCATTTTCCTCCGAGTTTCATGCCACCACTCACCCTAGTTCAATCTGGAAGCCCTCCCTGCTAACGCCTTTGCCGTCTCACTGGGCAGTCTGTACTGACAGTCTCCCTGTCTGATTACAGCTGCCCACTGTCTTGGAAGGTCCCTGATATTAACATTCCTGCGTCACAGAATCCGTTACAGACTATCAAAAATCATTTGCCAAGTAAATGAATGGTTGGGTGAATAAACAGGGTGGGAGATGTTTTAATCCATCTTCTGCTGCTATCTCAGAACATTTGTGACTGAATAGTTTCTAATGAACAAAACCGAGTCTCCCCCACTGCAATCCACGGACAAGCAGCACTGCCATCCCTGCCTCCAAACACTCAGCTCGCCCATCCCAGAACTGGTATACAAACCCTTGAGGGCTCCAATCCAGTGGCCAAGTGACTGCCTCAATTGTAGATGGCCTCCCTAAGGGACTCCCCGGGCTACTCTGACCTGTATTCATTCACCACACAAGTGGATACTTTTGTCCTCATAGGGCTTCAGTTTGGGGAATCTCAGGAAATGAATACAAGGTACTCAGGACTGGAGAAGGGCAAAGAGACTCTGCAGCAAGTCAGCTTCCTATAGTTCAAGCTGTGATTGAAGGCCCCAGGTTTGCCTTGCTGGGCTGCTCAGCAGAGCCCACCCAGAGGCCAGGAGTGAAGGAGCCGTACCTAAGGAATGCTTATCTAGAGCCCTGGGCCCTAGCACCAGGTAGTCTCCAGCTCATGCATAGAGACTTTTCTATTCATACAACAATACAGCATGCACTGGTAGACAGCGCTGAGGCTCCCGCGGGGACACCTGCATGATTGACATGCTTGATGGAAATGAATTCTAGCAACATCGTGGGATGATGAAGTACACCTAGGTCTGGGCTTGGTACCGACTCTGTCTCAGAAAAACGGTAGCTATAGCTGATGGGTTAGGGAGAGCATTATATAAATGCTGAACTCCTTAACCCACAGGGCAAACACCTCCTGATATCAGTTCCAAGACCAGGCATCCGGTCTTTGCCTTCATTCAAAGACTCAAGTGACAGGCAGGAACCCTGAAGACAGAACAGAGTGACATCCAAAGTCCCAAAGTGATACCCTGTGCTTACCCATTCCCGCCCATAGGCATAAGAATCCCTCATTCCCATTATCCAGCCATCTCCCAGGGTGCGGGGGATAATATCCTCCCAGTGACTGCTCCACAGGGACAACATATAAGAACCATCCAAAGTGCAAGGGGATTGACCCTGCTCCACAGCGTGCTTTCGGCTTAATAGGAACAGCTGGTCAGTGGAGTGTTTGCCAGCAATTTAACAAGGCTCAAGCAGCAAGAGGCATCTGCCAATAAATCAAAAGGGAGTGTCTAGCTAAATGAGGTTTAATTTAAATTCCAATCTCGGAGCTCAGAGAAGTGCGTATTGTGCCTCCTGGTTGTATTAGCACCAGCAAGGCCTCCCAACCTGGCATCCATGCTGACCCCCACCTAGCCTCCTCTCCCCACGCAGTGTCCCCAGGAGTGACCTATCAAACTCAGCCATCCTGCTGAATGGATGCAGAGGAAAGACAGGAGGAGATAAGATGTCATTTCTTCTCAAAAAGAAATTAAAAAAAAAAACAAAAGAGTCCATGTGGATGCTGTGAGCCCCTTCATGTCCCCCAGGACATCCAAGGGTGCTGCAAAGGGCCTGAGGCCAGCACACAGGTGACCCTGTGAAAATGTCACCAGTCAGCCTGCTGTGGTGACACCCTAGGAACACAGAGCAGTTTTCTTCACAGGAAACTGGACAGACTTTACCACCCACATATGAGCCAAGGGCTAAAATGCAGCCTTCCTCCCAGGCTGCCCTGTCAACAGCTGGTATTTTCATATGCAAACACCAGTCCTGAATGGGTCTGCTGTTCTGCTTTTAAATCAGGACTCCTGGACTTTCATCCAGGATAAGCCTGAGCTGACTCATCCCCAGGGCAGATAGATGCACAACTGATAGCAAAGGTGACACAGGAAGTAGAGCAGCTGTCGCTTCAGGTGAGTCCTTCATCAAGCTGTCTCAGCCTCCCTTCTCCCAGTCCCCGTCCCACTGGGACCAGCCAAAAATAAGTTAGCAGGTAGCCCAGTTCCTAGGACCCACTAGTCAGGGGATCTGACTCAGAAAGCTGCCCAACCATTGTATTGTGGATTTGAGAGGGGAGAGTCTCATCCAGCTGACATCAAAAGTAGATCTTGAAGCTCACAGACATTCAGTCAAGCATCAGTTAGAAGGTATTGTGATTACACCAACTGGAACAGAAATACAGAGACCTGCATCCTGGTGACAAATTGTAAAGACTCTAGGGAGCCTTTAGCTTTCCAGCAACCCCTGGGACCGCTGCAATCAGCAAGAGGATTTTATTATTCCAATGCATTGGAGACATACCACACCTGAAGGAGAGGTCGCAACCCCTCGTGACCCATTTGGTGAGCCTTTATACAGTTTTTAGAGCAACAGCCACTAGGTGCAACGTGACTGACAGAATAGTGTGACTTTTAAACTGATTGGGCCTTAGAGAATGAGGTGGTCAGGACTCCCCTTGTCTGTAGGTGACCAGCAGCTAGTCTGCCCTGCAGATAGGTGGCCGGATGGTCTTCCCCATCTGCTTCCCCTGCCTGCAGGTGGCGGGATGGTTGTCATCAACCTGTGGTCTGAGAAATGTAATTAGTCTCTCTCTTCTAAAAGGAAGAGAAGCCCACCTACAAGCTGTGGCCCTTCTCTTCTAGGAGGCGGAGGGATCTGGTGGAATATTCCAAAGTTACTGAGCTGATTTCTTCAAAATTACATCAGTGGCCTCCATAACCGTTTCCTAAAACCGGAAAGAAGACAGACTCTTTCTTCTGGACCAAGGGACAGACAATAAAAAGCAAGCAAATAGAGCACAATGTGACAGCTCTGTGGGAGTCTCCAGAGGAGAGGATTCAGGGAAATGGGAAGCACAGGGAACAATTTGGTCGGTGTTCCCACAGTGGAGGATACCAACACAGCAAAGTGAATTATGTTTCTTTTCCTGACACATTATGCCTACGCTAAGTGACTACAAACTGATAGGTCAATATTAGCCACTGAGCTCTGTCCTTTGGTTCCCAAGAGAGTCAGGGAGGAGAGGTCAACAGTGGCCTGCTTAGCATCCTCATGCCTAGGGCAGCCTTGAAGTCTTTCAAATATTTTGGGCATAAATGTGTCAGTGTGAAGGGTTTTCGGGATGCTTATTAAGGAACTGGATAAATTTGATGGCCCAAATTGAGGCAGGGCAGGACCTCCACCATACTTGACCAGGAAGAATGCTAGCCTACATACAGTAATAGTCAGAATGGTTTCTGTTTGTGTGTTTTAATTTTTGAGATTTTATTTTATTTTAATTATGTATTTTACGCTCATCCATGTGGCTGTGTGCACATGACTGAAGTACCCTAAGCAGACCAGAGGTTCTGAATCAAGATCTCTCTAGAGCTGAGTTATAGGTGGTTGTGAGCAGCCCAGTGTCTGTGCTGGGAACCGAACTCAGATCCACTAGAAGAGCAACAAGTACTCTTAACCAACAAACCACCTCTTCAGCCTCCTGTTTAATTTTATTTTGCTTGTCTCTATTCTATACTTTTAAAATGCTAGGCTTATAAGACTTGTGAAAATAGGCAAGAATCCCCATATACCTTTCACCCAAATTTCCTAAACTATAACATCTTTAAAACTACAGGACAGTGTGCCCCTTCCAACCACCCCAGGGTCTAGCCCAGTGAGTCTCCCCAACCTCTCTCTCACCCTAGTACCACATCTGGTGCCCATGACTAGTCTAGCCATGCTCACCTGCTTAGCAGCCAATTATAGATTTCCACCAGGACTAGGAATACTGGCCACCACTCACAGGTGATTTTTACAACACTGCCAACCACCATACCCAGCCAGACTGTCAACTTCCTTCTCCAGGACATAGGCAAACAAGTCTCCCTGACCTTCCCATCTATTTCTTCCCTGCAACCTGCTAGAGCAAGCCTGGACCCCACATGTGGTGTCTAGGCTAGCCTCCTCTGCTTGCACTGAAAACAAGTACTAAGCTTCAACCAGGATCTGCCTTGCCTATCTACCAACAGGACCCTCCTACAACATATACGACCTTTCCCCTAAGCCAGAACTAAACCCACACTCCAGGCTTAAACCAGGAAGCACATCTCTTCTGTCTATCTGACTTCATACCACCCAAACTATTTCCAACTTCTAGGACCAACACACCCACATAATCTCTCTTCTGCCCCATCCTATTTTGTCCATATCAGACTCAAAACTAACAAAAGGAGTCCAGATGTCCACCCTCATGGCAAAAATGCCAGCAATATCAGAGATCAAGCCTATACCTTCACTCCAAAACATACCAGTCATATAGAAATGACAGCCGATGAGAATTACCTGTATATGAACCCCAGAACATAAAATTTAAAAGAAGAAGCACAAGCTTCATCAAATAATCCAAGGAGTTTAAAGAAGACACAAAGAAACAGCTCAATGATTTTGAGGGGAAAGAACTTAAGAAGAATAAAAGTCCAGAGTGAAGTCCAAGTAAACACAAACATAAGGCTGATAAAAATGACAAAGACAACCAGAACTGAAACAGAATTCAGTAATGAGATAGAAGTGGTGACAGGACTCTGGCTGAAATGCATATGGAATTGAACAACCAAACAATTCAACTAGAAAACTCAAAGGAAAGTCTTAAAGTAGAATGAACCAAACAGAAGCTAAACTAATAGTTCTAAACCAAATATTGCAACAAGTATGAAAAATTTGAACACACATACACACAGAGGAAAGGATCAAATCAACAAGATCATAGAAGAAAGTATTCCCAAATGAAGGAAAGGCACACCAATACAGGTATAAGAAGCACACAGAACAACAAATAGACAAGACCAGAAAAGAAAATACCTACAGCATATCACATTTAAAACAGTAAATGTGGTGGTTTGAATAAGAATGGCCTCCATAGGCTCATAGATTTGAATGCTTATTCATCAAGGAATGGCAACATTTGAAAAGGATTAGGAGGTGTGGCCTTCTTGGAGGAAGTGTGTCTCTCTCTGCTTACAGATCAGGATGCAGCTTTCAGATACTCCAACATCCTGCTTGCCCACCACCAAGCTCCCCACAATTATGCTAATGGACTAAACCTCCAAAATCCAAAATAAATGCTTTCTTTTATAAGAACTGCCTTGAATGTGGTATCTTTTCACAGCAATAGAACACTGAAACTAAAGTTGGTACTAGGGAGAGGGTTTTGTTGTGACAAATCTGACCATGTTTCTTGTTGACAGAATGTAGACTTTGGGATTCTAGATTAGTAAAGCAGTTGAATGCTTTAAACAAGGGCTCAATGAACCACATTAGTAGAAATATGGAAGACAGTGGTGCTGAGATTAATACAGATTATGATGGATCAAGAGGTTTCAAAGGAGAAGAAGTAACCTAGAGACAATTCTTATGTTTTTGTTTATTTGTTTGTTTGTTTGTTTATTTGGCAAAGAATGTGGCTGCTTTTTGCCCTTATCCTAAAAGTCTGCCTGAGGCTAAATTGGATAGTTTTGAATTAATGGTGTTGGCAGGGGAGATTTTAAGACAGTCTGGTATTAACTGTGTTTCAGAGTTATTAGTGGCCATTCTTATGCATATCTATAATGAATAGAGAAAGGAGAGCAAGGAAAATATAAAATGTATCATTTGAAGAGAAGAAGAATACCAGAAAATGTAATAATGGAATCAAGTCCAGTGCTCAAGATGATAAGTTTAAAGAAAATCCTGATGTTAAATGGAATAAAGGGAGTAGTGACCTCAGGACAAGACCCCACCCAACAAAGCTTCCAAATTGTGAAGAGAAATTAAAGAAAAAGCCTAAGCAATGAAGGCAAAAACAGAAAGCTGATGCAAATGTACTTGAAAGAGGAGGCCAAGTTCAAGCCCCAGCCAGCAACAGAACTTGGCAGCTTCACTCACATGGTTCTGGCTTTAGAGTCAAGAATACAAAAAAGGGGTTGTGGAATATCCACTGTGACAAAGAAAAGCCACAAAAGCCAGGCATGTGTCAGGGGCGTTCCTATATGGAGGTTAACAGGGCCCAATGCATAAAACTGTGAAAGATTTCACTGGAGCCTGGATTTCTTTGGAGAACTCAAAATGTTGAAAAAGCCAGACTCATGGGATACCTGCCAAGGTACTTGTAGACTGGGTGTGGAACCAGTTCAAGAGAGAAAAGTGTGCTGGAGTCAACAAATCTGAAAGAAGTTAGAGATCTGAAGAACGTTTTAACATCAGACATGGACATGCAGAATTTGGAGTTCACCCTGCTGGGTTCCAAGTATTTCCTCACTATGCTCCTGTTCCTCTCTTTTGGAACAGTAACATGTATTCTGTGCCATTGTATGTTGGAAGCATGTAATCAGCTCTTTTATTTAGATGTTACAGGGGTTTATATTTGAGAGACTGTCATGAGTCTCAGTAGAGAAATTTAAACCATGTTGAGACTGTGACAGAGAGTGAGAACCTTTGAAGTTGGACCGAATTCATTCTTGAATTATGATATGAATACAAGCCTAAAGAGACTAAAGAGTGAAACGTGGTATATGTTCAATAAGTATGGGCACCTTAGGCTCATACATTTGAATGCTTATTCATCAGGGAATACAATATCTAAAAAGGAGATGTGGCCTTGTTGGAGAAAGTGTGTCACTTAGGGTGGGTCTCTCTCTCTCTCTCTCTCTCTCTCTCTCTCTCTCTCTCTCCCTCTCTCTCGGCCTATAGATCAGGATATCTCAGCTACTTCTCCAGCACCACAGCTGACTGCCACCATGCTGTCTGTCATGATGATAATAGCCTAAACCTGCCGGGCAGTGGTGGCACACGCCTTTAATCCCAGCACTTGGGAAGCAGAGGCAGGCAGATTTCTGAGTTCGAGGCCAGCCTGGTCTACAGAGTGAGTTTCAGGACAGCCAGGGCTATACAGAGAAACCCTGTCTCGAAAAAAAAACAAAAAACAAACAAACAAACAAACAAAAAAATAGCCTAAACCTCTGAAACTATAACCAAACCCCCAATAAATGGTTAATTTTATAAAAATTGCTTTGGTCATGATGTCTCTTCACAACAATAGAAACCCCAAGACACTAAGTATAGATAACAAAGTCCACATACAAAGGAAAACCCACCAGAAGAACAGCTGATTTCTCAGTGGAAACTTGGAAAGCCAGAAAAGATTGGAGCAATGCATTTCAAGATCTAAAAGACTATGATGGCTAACCTAAAGTAAAATACCAGCAAAACCATCTGCCATAATTGAAAAAGGAAGGAAAATTTTCTAAAATATAAGCTTTTATATCAAACATACTAAAACTAAAGAAAATAGAGAAAGCATCATTTCAGGCTGAAGAGATGAATAAGGATAGCAGAGACAATGTAGAATGAAATACAAAGCCATAATTATTAAAATACAAAGTACCATGGAGAACACAAATAATAAAGGTGAAGTACACCAGCGAAATGAGTACAATCAACGGACATTTCAATAGTAACTTTAAATATCAATGGCCTCAATTCCCCAACTGAAAGACACAGGCTGATTGAATGTATCAAGAAATAAAATCCAAGCCAGGCAGTGGTGGTGTACACCTTTAGTCCTAGAACTTAAGAGACATAGGCAGGCAGATCTCTAAGAGTTCAAGATCAGCTGGGTCTACATTCTACATGAGTAAGTTCAGGACAGCTAGGGCTACACAGAGAAACTCTGTCTTGAAAAACCAAAACCAAAAACCAAACCAAACCAAACCAAACAACAACAGCAAAAAACCTACCCCTTCATGATAAAATCCTGGAGAGATTAGGGATACAAGGGACATACCTAAATATAATAAAGGCAATTTACAGCAAGCTTATAGCCAACATAAAATTAAATGTAGAGAAGCTCAAAGCAATCCCACTAATATCAGAAACAAGACAAGGTTGTCTACTCTCTCCATATATATTCAATATAGTACTTGAAGTTTTAGCTACAGGAATAAGACAAGTGAAAGAAATCAAAGAAAAAATTAGAAACAAAAAAAAGTCAAAGTATCTTTACTTGAGCTGATATGATAGTATACATAAATGACCCTAAAATTTTCATCAGAGAACTCCTACAGCTAAAAAACACTTTCACCAAAGTGGCTGGATACAAGATTAACTTAAAAATTTGGTACCCTTTCTATATACAAATGACAGGTAGACTAAGAAAGGAATCAGTGAAACACCACCATTCACAATAGCCTCAAGTAATATAAAATATCTTGAGGTGACTCTAACCAAGCAAGTAAAAGACTTGCATGATTAAAACTAGAGGTCTTTGAAGAAAGAAATTGAAGAAGATCTCAGAAGATGGAAAGATCTCCCTTGCTCATGAATTGGTAGGATTAACATAGTGAAAATCCTAGCAAAAACAATCTACAGATTCAATGCAATTCCCTCCAAAATTATTTACAAATCATGAAATGACAATTCTCAATATGAAAAAAACCACACACGCAGGATAGCTAAAATAATACTGAACAATAAAAGAACTGCTGGAGTCCCAGCATTCCAAACTTCTTCAAGTCACACTACACAACTATAGCAGAGAGAGAGAGAGAGAGAGAGAGAGAGAGAGAGAGAGAGAGAACATGGTATTGGCATAAAAGCAGACACATTGATGAATGGAATTGAATTTAAGACCCAGACATAAATCCACATACCTATGGACCCCTGACTTTTGATAAAGAAGCCATAAATACACAGTAGAAAAAAAACATCTTTAACAAATGATGCAGGTCAAACTGGATGACTGCATGTGGAAGAAGGCAACTTGAATCATATGTATCCCCTTGCATAAAACTCAAGTCCAAGGGGATCATAGACCTTATCATAAAACCAGATACTCTGAATCTTATAGAAGAGAAAGTAGGCAATAGCATTGAATCCATTAGCACAGGAGATGACTTTCTGAACAGAATACCAATAGCTCAGGCACTAAGATCAACAGTTAATAAATAGGACCTCATAAAACTGAAATAATCAGTAGTACAAAGTGTCAGTCTACAGAATAGGAAAAGATTTTTACCAACTTCACATCCAGTAGAGAAATAATGTCCAAGATGTATAAGGAACTCAAGAAACTAAACATCAAACAAAACAAAACAAAATAAAATAATACAATTTTAAAATAGGGAACAGATACAAAGAATCTCAATAAAGGGATCTCAAATTGCTGAGAAACACTTAAAGAGATGTTCAACATCCTTAGCCATCTTGGAAATGCAAATCAAAACTACTTTGACATTCTATCTTACACCTATCAGAAGGACTAAGATCAATAACACAAGTGACAGATCATGCTGACAAGAGGGAGCAAAGGGAACACTCCTCCATTGCTGGTGGGAGTGCAAACTTATACAGCCATGACAGAAGTCAATATGATGGTACACAGAAAGTTGGGAATCAATCTACCTCAAGACCCAGCTATACCACTCCTGGTCATAGAACCAAAGAACACTCCATCTTATTACCATAAAGTCACTTGCTCAACCATGACCATAGAGGCTTTATTCATAATAGCTAGAAATTAGAAACAACCTAGATGTCCTAGGGAATATCCTAGATGACTGAAAAATTGATAAAGAAAATATGGTATGGTGGTCTGTGCCACACAGCTCCATACCCAAATAGCGCAGGGAAAGAGCTACCCTCCCAGGAGTGTGGACAAGCCTATGATCAGGGGTAGGGCCAGCACCTTTGCTCAGAGAGACCCGTCCAGAACCCTCAGGACACAGGGACTGAGGAGTGGCCTTCTGGCTTCCTTCTGAGGCCAGGGAACTGATCCCGTGACACAGGGCTCCATACTCAGTGCCAGGAGAGAGCTGGTCTCCCAGGAGTGCCAACACACCTTTAAACACAGGAAGACCCCACTTCTGTTCAAATTCCTCAATCAAGAGGGACCCCCAAAGAGCCATCAGGACACAGAAACCAAGCGGGGGACAGGATCCTTTTGGTTTCTGTCTACACCCCAGAGCTGACACTGTACCACAGCTCTCCAAACCCAAAGTCCTCTCAGAGAGAGCTGGTCTCCAAGGAGTACTGACAAAAAGGCCTGCAGGAAGGACAAGCCGCAGTCAGAGAGAGCAAGACCAGCTAACACCAGAGATAACCAGATGGCAAAAGGCAAGGGCAAGAACATAAGGAACAGAAACCAAGGCAACTTGGCATCATCAGAATCCAATTCTACCACAGCGAGCCCTGGATACTCCAACATACCAGAAAAGGAAGACTCAGATTTAAAATCACTTCTCATGATGATGATAGAAGACGTTAAGAAGGAAATAAATAACTTCCTCAAAGACATAAAAGAAAACACAGGTAAACAACTAGAAGCCCTAAAAGAGGAAATACAGGAAAACACAATCAAACAGGCAAAGGAATGAACAAAACCATCCAAGATCTAAAAATGGAAATAGAAACAATAAAGAAATCACAAAGGGAGACAACCCTGGAGATAGAAACCCTAGGAAAGAGATCAGGAGTCATAGATGCAAGCATCACCAATAGAACACAAGAGATAGAAGAGAGAATCTCAGGTGCGGAAGATACCATAGAAAACATTGACACAACAGTCAAAGAAAATGCAAAATGCAAAAAGCTCCTAACCCAAAATATCCTGGAAATCCAGGACACAATGAGAAGACCAAACCTAAGGAAAATAGGTATAGAAGACAGTGAGGTTCCTAACTTAAAGGACCAGTAAATATCTTCAACAAAATTATAGAAGAAAACTTCCCTAACCTAAAGAAAGAGATGAACATAAACATTCAAGAAGCCTACAGAACTCCAAATAGATTGGACCAGAAAAGAAATTCCTCCTGTCACATAATAGTCAAAACACTAAATACACAAAACAAGGAAAGATTATTAAAAGCATTAAGGGAAAAAGGTCAAGTAACATACAAAGGAAGAGCTATCAGAATTACACCAGACTTCTCACCAGAGACTATGAAAGCTAGAAGATCCTGGACAGATTTCATACAGAACCTAAGAGAACACAAGTGCTAGCCAAGGCTGCTATACCCAGCAAAACTCTCAATTAGCATAGATGGTAAAACCAAGATATTCCATGACAAAACCAAATTTACACAATACCTTTCCACAAACCACCCCTACAAAGGATAATAGTTGGAAAATGCCAACTCAAGGAGGGAAACTACACCCTAGAAAAAGCAAGAAAGTAATCTTTCAACAAACCCAAAAGAAGATAGCCACACAAACAGAAAAATAACATCGAAAATAACAGGAAGCAACAATCACTATTCCTTAATATCTCTTAACATCAATGGACTCAATTCCCCAATAAAAAGACATAGACTGACAGACTGGATACATAAACAGGACCCAGAATTTTGCTGCATGCAGGAAACGCACCTCCATGTTAAAGACAAACACTACCTCAGAGTAAAGGGCTAAAAAACAATTTTCCAGGCAAATGGTCCCAAGAAACAGGCAGGAGTAGCCATTCTAATATCAGATAAAATCAACTTTCAACCAAAAGTCACCAAAAAAGATAAGGAAGGACACTTCATACTCATCAAAGGAAAAATCTACCAAGAAGAACTCTCAGTTCTGAACATCTATCCTCCATATGCAAGGGCACCCACATTCATAAAAGAAACTTTACTAAAGCTCAAAGCACACATTGCACCTCACACAATAATAGTGGGAGACTTCAACACTCCAGTCTCATCAATGGACAGATCTTGGAAACACAAACTAGACGGAGACACAGTGAAACTAACAAAAGTTATGGACCAAATGGATTTAACAGATATCTATAGAACATTTCATCCTAAATCAGAAGAATATACCTTCTTCTCAGCACCTCATGGTACCTTCTCCAAATTGATCATATAATCCGTCACAAAACAAACCTCAACAGATATAAGAAGATTGAAATAATCCCATGCCTCCTATCAGATCACTACAGATTAAGGCTGGTCTTCAATGGCAACAAAAACAACAGAAAATGCACATACACATGGAAGCTGAACAACGTTCTACTCAATGATAACTTGGTCAAGGAAGAAAGAAAGAAAGAAATCAAAGACTTCCTATAGTTTAAAGAAAATGAAAGTACATAATACCCAAACTTATGGGACACAATCAAAGCAGTGTTAAGAGGAAAACTCATAGCTTTGA
>CM052702.1:37959851-37993201 GCA_028551405.1 Uromys caudimaculatus | reverse complement strand
AATGGCTAAGATCAAAAATTCAGGTGACAGCAGATGCTGGTAATGATGTGGAGAAAGAGGAACACTCCTCCATTGTTGGTGGGATTGCAAGCTGGCACAGCCACTCTGGAAATCAGTTTGGCGGACCCTCAGAAAATTGGACATAATACTTCCTGAGGACCCAGCTATACCTCTCCTGGGTATATACCCAGAAGATGCTCCAACATGTAATTAAGACACATGCTCCACTATGTTCATAGCAGCCATATTTATAACAGCCAGAAGCTGGAAACAACCCAGATGTCCCTCAAAAGAGGAATGGATACAGAAAATGTGGCACATTTACACAATGGAGTACTACTCAGTTATTAAAAACAATGACTTCATGAAATTTGCAGGCAAATGGATGGAACTTGAAAATATCATCCTGAGTGAGGTAACTCAGTCACAAAAGAACAAACATGATATGTACTCACCGATAAGCAGATTTTAACCCAAAAGTTCAGAACACCCATGATTCAATTCACAGCAACTGTTGGACTGAGCATGGGGTCCCAGATGGAGGAGTTGGAGAAGGAACTGAAGGAACTGAGGGAGTTTGCACCCCCATGGGAAGGGAGCAACAGTGTCAACTGGTCAGGTCCCCAGGTGCTCCCAGAGACTGGACCACCAATCGAAGAATGCATATGAAGGGGCCTATTGTGCTGGCCACGTATGTGGCCTAAGAGGGCCTTATTGTTGGTGTAGAGGCCTTGGACCTGAGAACGTTAGATGCCCCAGTATAGGGGAAGGCCAGGGAGGGAAGAGGAGAGTGGGTGGGTGGGTGGGGGAATACCCTCATAGAGGCAGGGGGAGGGTGGATGGGATAGGGGATTTCCAAAGGGGAGACCTGGAAAGGAGAAAACATTTGAAATGTAAATAAAGTATTAAATAAAAAAAAAAAAGAAAAAGAAAATATGGTATTTACAGAATGGAGTATTACTCAGCTGTTTAAAAAAAAAAGAAATTATGAAATTCACAGGAAAATAGAAAGAACAAGAAAAAAATTCATCCTGAGTGAGGTAACTCAGATCCAGAAAGATAAATATGGTATATATTCACTTTTAAGGTGATATTAGACATTAAGTAAATAATAACCAAGATACAATCTATAGATCCAGAGAGGTTAGGTTAGAAGTGGGGTTGGGGTCGGGGGAACTCATGGATCTCCCTAAGAAGGGGAAATAGAATAGAGTTTCCTAGTGGACTGGGAGTAGGTGGGAATGGGAGCAGGGGATCAGGTGGGGTCACAGATGGGGTGGAAGAAGAGACTTGGAGAAGAGACAGCTGGAATTGAGGGCAGAGGGCATTTAAGGGGATGGTGTGGAAACCTAGTGTAGTAGAAACTTCCTGGAATCCATTAAGGTGATCCTAAAGAAGATTCTTAGTAATGGTGGATGCAGACTCTGAACTAGCCATCTTTGTAGCCAGGCAAGGCTTCCAGTAGCAGGACTAGGTTGCATCATTTGGCCAAGAGAGTCCCATGAAAATCCCCCAAACAACTCAGGCTGTTGCTAAGACAAAAGGTTGCTGTCTTGGTTAGGGTTTTATTGCTGTGAAGAGACATCATGACCAACTCTTATAAAGACAAACATTTAATTAGGACTGGCTTACAGTTTCAGAGGTTCAATTCTTTATCATCACAGCAGGAAGCATGCAGGCAGACATGGTGTTAGAGAAGGAGCTAAGAGTTCTAGCTTGATCCAAAGATAGCCCAGAGGAGACTATTCTGCAGGCAGCCAGGAGGAGGTTCTCTTCCACACTGGGCAGAGCTTGAGCACTAGCAGACCTCAAAATCCACCCCCACAGTGATACACTTCCTCTAATAAGGCCAGACCTACTCCAATAAGGTCACAATTCCTGATAGTGCCAATTCCCATTGGCCAAGCATACTCAAACCACCACATTCCGCTCCCTGGCACTCGTAGGCTTGTTCAAACACATGATTCTATGGGGAGCCATACCTAGCCATAATATAATGCAAAATACATTTAGTCCAACTTCAAAAGTTCCCATAGTGTATAGCAGTCTCAACAATGTTAAAAGTCCAAAGTTCAAAGTCTCTTCTGAGATTCATGCAATCTCTTAGCTGTAATCCCCTATGAAGTCAAAATCAAAAAGCAGAGCACATACTTGCAACATCACAGGATATATATTTCTTAGTGAGGAAATACTAGACCAAAGCAAGATGGAAAACCTGCTGGGCAAACTCCAAACTCTGCACCTCCATGTCTAATGTCAAAGCATTCTTCAGATCTCTAACTCCTTTCATCTTTGCTGACTACAACAAACTTCCTCTTGGGTTGGTTCCATTCCCTGTTTGTAACTTTCTTCAGCAGATATCCCACAGCTCTGGCATCTCTAACATCCTGGGGTATCCAAGGCAACTTCAACTTTACAGCTTCTTGTTCCAGTGTTTGGGATCCACACATGATCCTCTGGGCTCCTTCAAAGGGCTTATATCACTTCTCCAGCTCTGCCCTCTATAGCACTCTAGGCTCTGGTTGACTCCACATCACTGCTACTGCTATTCTTGGTGATCATACCATGGTACTGGCATCTCCAATACACTAGGATCTTCTAGTGCAACTAGGCTTCACCAATAGACTCATAGGTTATCTTCATGGTGCCAAGTCTCAACACCTTTGACCCCTTCAGTCCTGGATTGTCAACTGCCACTGAGGTTACACCTTTACCAGCGGCCTTTTCTGGCCTCTCACAGTGCCAAGGCTCAGCTGCTCTCCATGACCCCTTCATGCCTTCAAAACCAGTACTACTTGGGTAATTCTTACATATTATCAAGTCCAGGTGCCAGCACAATGTGTATCTCTGGAACACAGCTCTTTGTGCTCTCAGAAAATGCTTCCCAAATTTCACCTCAGTGATGCTGATCTCTTCTTAATCACCACTAATTACTTAGCTCCAGATAACCAGCATCAATTGTCCCAGTAACCCCTTCTACTCATGACTCTAAAGTCAGGCACATGGCCAAAGCTGCTGGGTTCTGCTGCTTGCTGGGGCTAGAACATGCCCTCCTTTGTTCTATTACACCATCACCAGCTTTCTGTTTTCCAACTCCTTCACTGCCTAAGCTTGGAAGTCCTGGAACTTGCTCTGTAGACTGACCTTTAACTCAAAAGATGTGACTACCTGTCTCCTGAGTACTAGGATTAAAGATGCCTGGATTTAAGTTTTTCTTTACATTTTTCATGAGATCTTTATAAATTCTGGATTGTAGCTTGTTCCAGATATAGTCAAGTTAATACCCAAGAATAGTCATTAGAATCCATCCCTTGTCAATTTGATACATAATCATATCTTCTTATGTCCAAATAAAAACAATAACCAGATCATAATAATGCCTAACATGATATAACTATTCCTGATTTAACTGCAAATGCATAAACAATAGGCTTAGTCAGGTAGAATATTGCCCCAAGGTCACCACTCCCTTAATTCTATTTAATATTCTTGAGCACAAGGTTTAGCTCCACTCCATTTCCTGGTGCCCCTTTAATCTTTGAAGAATACATTTTGTGTTTTTCCTTTCTAAGCTTGCTATGCTTGATCAAAACACTCTTCATGAGAGTAAACCACCGGACAAAGTCTATGCTAAGCTTTTTTTGAGATTTCCTTTGTCAATGCAGTTAATCTAAATCTCTTTACCTTAGCTTCAGGTAGACTCTTTGGACAAGGACAAAACAGCAGACACATCTTCACTAAAATATCACAAGAACTATCTCTAGACAACACACTAAAATTGTTCTCCTCTGAAATCACTTGAGTCAGACTCCCAGAGTTCAAATCACCACCCCTCAGCACTACTGTCTTCCATGGTTCTACTAGAATGGCCCATTAAACTGCTCTTAAAAGCATTCTGCTGCTTTCTGAGACAAGCTGATTCCATGGCAGGCTTCAAATGGGCAGTTAAGGAGACTAGGCCTAAGAACTGGGCAAGTCCAGGCAAGCTCTGGTAAGTCAGTTTACTAGAAAAAAATCCAGGCTTTGGGCAGCTAGTGGGAAACTTCCCTGCCATCAAAAGCTGCCCTGCCACCTGGCCTGAAGCAAGGGCAATGGGTCAGCAACAGTTTCTGGCTCCCCAGCAACAGCTTCCAGCCCCCACACCCTGGTAATGGTTCTGAAATGGTCCTAGAGATAGATAGAGCAAGGTAAAAGTCACCTACCCCAGAATTCCCCTAATTTATTTTAAATTGGACCTGCGAGATCACTTGGTTATCTCCATCTTTGAATGAGAGACCCCACATGCTGGACTTCTGCAGAATAAAATGCTCTTTGCTTTGCGTACTATTTGAGTCTGGGGTATCATTCTTCAGCAAACAACAGACCCTTATACTTTCCAAAGTCCCCAAAGTCCAGATTCCTCCAAACAAACAAAAGCATGATCAGGCCTATCACAACAATATCCCAGTCCCTGGTACCAACTTCTGTCTTAGTTTGAGTTTTATTGCTATGGAGAAACACCATGACTAAGGTAACTCTTATAAAGGCAAACATTTAATTAGGGCTGGCTTACAGTTTTAGAAGTTCAGTCCATTATCATCATGGTGGGAAGCATGGTAACACAAAGCTAGACATGGTGCTAGAGAATGAGTTGAGAATTCTACAACTTGATCCAAAGACAGCCCCAAGGACTTCACAGGAGGAGGCTCTCTTCCACACTGGGCAAACCTTGAATACTAGGAGACTTCAAAGCCCACTCCTACAGTGACACAGTTCCTCTAACAAGGCTAGACCTTCTCTGATAAGGCCATCCCTCCGAATAGTGCCATTTCCCATGGACCAAGCATATTCAAACCACCACAATTGCTTTCCACAAACCAACAGCAGGGCCCATTGCTGAGAACAACACCAATACAACTCATTAAACATGGAGAAGTTGAGCTGATACCTATATTGAGCCCTCATTCCTATGTTCTGTTCTCTTCAGTGTAGGAAGGTACTCTGTAAGCTAACAAGATAGAAATATGAACAGCAGACACAAAACCTATGGCCTACAATCTATCCTGCCTGTATAACGTACAAGGGCAAAGATGATTTTCTGGTATACTCATACATCAGTGACTTATCCAGTCATCATTAGAGAGGCTTCCTCCAGCAGCAGATGAAAACAGATGCAGAGACCTACAACCACACATTATGGGGAGAGAGAGTCTGAATTGTAGGTCTCCATCAAATCCCTCCCCTTTAGAGCTCAGAGAATCCTGCAGAAGAGAAGGCAAAGAGGGGATAGAGGACAAGGAGAGCAAGGCCCCCTTTATCAACTAAGAAAGGCACAAATGAACTCAGAGACTGAAGCAGCATGCATAAGACCTACATGGGTCTACACCAGGTCTTCTGAGTATATACTATAGTTATGAGCTTAGTATTTTTATGGGATGGTGAAAACCAGTGGGTCTCTGATTCTTTTTTTTTCTTTAATCTCTTTTTTTTTTTCTATTTCTTTTATTGGTTATTCTGTTTACTTACATTTCAAATGTTATCTGCCTTCCTGGTTTCCTCTCCGAAAACCCCCCATCCCACCCCCTCTTCCCCCTGTCTCCATGAGGGTGCTCCCCCACCCTCCCACCCACTCCCACCCCACCACCCTAGCATTCCCCTACACTGGGGCATCGAGCCTTCACAGGACCAAGGGCCTCCCCTCCCTTTGATGCCAGACAAGGCCATCCTCTGCTATATATGCAGCTGGAGCCATGGGGCCATGTGCATTCCTTGGTTGGTGGTTTAGTCCCTGGGAGCTCTGGGGGGGGTCTGGTTGATTGATATTGTTGTTCTTCCTATGCCTGTTCTAGCAACTCTCCTCCTGTTGGGTTGCCAACATCAGCATGATAATTTTTGCTTCATCTTATTATATATTCTTTTGTCATGTTTGGTTATTATCTCTCAGAAGCCTTTTCTCCCCTCCCCCCCCCATGACAGAGTATCTCTATATAGCCCTAGCTGTCCTATAACTCACTCTGTAGACCAGGCAGTCTGTCCTCAAACTCACAGATCCACCCACCTCTGACTTTCGAATGCCGGGATTAAAGCTGTGCATCAACATCACCACCCAGTCAGCCTGTTCTGTTCTAATGAGAGATAGAAAGGGAGTAGATCTGGAGGGGAAGGGAGAGAAGGAGGGAGGGAGGGGGAGGGAGGGAGGGAAGAGGGAGGGAGGGAGAAAGTAGGAGGTAACTATAATCAGTGGGGGACAGGGGTAACTATAATCAGAATATATTGTATGAGAAAAATCTATTTTCAATAAAAGAAAGAAAGTAAGCGTACACGTGCGTGCGCGCGCGCGCGCGCACACACACACATTAAAAAAAAAAATAGACATGCCAAACTGGACAAGCAAAAGCTTAGGAGGCCTCGGTTTTCAACAAAGAACTATAGGCAGCTAGAAAGTGCTGAGAGTGGGAGAAATAGTCTCCCCCCAGGGAAGAACACACTAGTTAGTATTCCAAAACAAGTAGTCATTCCTGAAAGTACATACAAGCAACATTACCCTGACTGAACAGGTTATATTTAGGAATATATTTATATACATATATACATATGATAACAGTAATAAAAGAAGTCATCTATTTGAAGGAGCAAGGAGAGATGTATGGGAGGGTTTGGAAAGAGGAAAGTGAAAATGATGCCATTATTATCTCTTAATTAAAAAACAAAAAACAAAAAAAAAATCATACGGCATTCAAAAAATAAAAAGGCTGTCCTTGAAAACCCTACTGCCCGGAAGAGCCCGCTGCCCGGAAGAGCCCGCTGCCCAGGGTGGCCTGACCAGCTCAGCAGCCATCCAGTCCTCTGCCTCCGGAGTGCTAGGATTAAAGGCACGCACCCCACCCTCCCCACTTCCCACCCTGGCTTTGAGATCATTTTTATACAAAGTCTGAGTTATAGTTTGTTTTAGCTTTGGCTGTAGATGGCCAATTTTCCCATTAACATCTGTTGAAGAGCCGTTCCCTTCTCTTCGAATCTCTTTAAAAATCAGTTGTTCTATCTTTCCAGGGTCTACTTCCCGACTCTGCTCGGCTCCTCTGATCCATGTGACTGTCCTTCCCTGTCACTGTGGCCACATAGCCAGTCTTAAAGTCACGCTGTACAATTGCTCCAACTTCACTTTCCCCTTTCAAAGTTCCCTCATCTGTTCCAGATCTTCTTTCTGTCTTATGTAGAAGATGTGGAATCACTTTGTCTATGTGTCTTATTTGGGTTGCTGTTGCTGTGAAGAGATGCCATGGCCACAACAACTCTTAAAAAGGAAAACATTTCATTGGTGCAGGCTTACAGTTTAGAGGTTCAGTCCATTATTGTCAGAGCAGGAAACATGGTGACAGGCCTGCAGACACAGTTAGAAAGAGAGCTCTACCTCTAGACCAGCAGGCAACAGGAAGAATAAGTAAGCGCTAAGCCTGGCTTGAGCTTCTGAGACCGCTAAGCCTGCCCCTACTGACACCCTTCCTCCAACAAGGCCACATGTCCTAAGAGTTCCACTCTCTATGAGCCTATCGGGGCCATTTTCCTTTAACCCACCACACTGTGTCTACAAAACGGCCCGCTGGGATTTCTACGGGCGCTGCACTGAGCCTGCAGGTCAGACTTGCAGAGAGCTGGCTCCTGCGATGGACCGCCGGCCACTCCACTTCAGCTCTGTGATTCAGTGATTTTCTTGCTCTCAGCGACAAATGCTATGTCCTAAGGACTTCTTTTTAAGTTATCATAAATAAAAATTATGATACACCAAAATAAAATTTTGGGTGTAATTTTGTTTCTCAGGTTGTTGAGATTTTTTGTGATGATTTTGTATCTTGTGTCATAGTGTGGCTCACCTTTAGTTTTAAGAGCTTGCCTGGATTGTGGGGCTTTCCACATATACAACTATATCCTTTGTAAATGAGGAAAATATTTTTTATTGGCGGTGGTATACCATTATTTTCATATAGATTCAATTTGGAAGTATTTTACTGACGATTTAGTGTATGAGATATCTTCCTTTCTGCTTCCTCCCCCCCTCACCCCCCATCTTTATTCTGCTGAGCAGGGTAATGCTTGCCCCATGACATTAAATACGAAGTGTCTCCTTTCTACTTTCTGAAGATGTAAAACTAGTGTAATTTCTTCCTTACAGTTGGTAGAGATTATCAGTAGCCTGATTTGTGTTCTGGAAACCCTAACTGCGAATTGCATGTTCTCAGCTCCCGCGGGGCTGCTCCAAGTGGCTCGGCACCTTCATCTCTATGGAGCATGCGCAGCTTGTGGCTTGGGGGAACTGGTCCATTTCCTCAGAGCCTTAAGACCTACTGACATAGCACTGTTTGTACTTTGCCTTGTTATCTCAGAATCTGAACAATCTATGTAATGTCCCCCCATCCCCACTTTCATCCTGGACATTGGTAATTTGTGTCTTCAATCATTTTTGTCAGACTTGCTGGAAATTATTCAATATTATTGATCCTTTCCCAGAACGAGCCTGTAGCTTTATAAATGCTCCCTGGTCTCATCTTCAGTCTCATTGGGTTTTGCTCTGTTCTTATCTTCTTCTTGCTCGTTTTCTCTTCATTTTCTAGTGTCTTCAGGTGGAAGCTTAGATAGCTGCTTACAGCCCTTTCCTCTTTTCTATCAGGAGCTTTTTGGTGCTGCAGATCCTCCTGAGCCTTGCTTTGGCCAGGCAGATAGATTCCACCAGCCTCACCGCATCCAAAGTTTTTTAAGCATCCGTTGAGACGCATCTTGCAGAGGAAGATGTTGGCATGTCGGATGAAAGCTCTATAGTACTAGAGTGTGTTGGCTGGTGGTATGGTTGGATTGCCTACATCCTCCCTGTGGTCATTTCTACAGTTCTCACATAACTGAAAGAACAATGATGTCATTGTTGTTTGGGGCTTTATGGTTTTTTGTCTGGGAGGAACCGGAGGTTTGTCTGTGTGGTTGGTCTTAGGTGGCTTTTGGAAGGAATGGGATATACACACAGAGGCCAAATCTCAACAGCAGGTATCCTCCCTCGGGGGCCTACCATTTGTTTTTTTGTTTTTTTTTTTTTTTTTTTTTTTGAGACAGAGTCTCTTACCAAACCTGGAGCTTAATTGTTTAGCTAAAGTAGTCAGTAGGTCAGTAAGTCCCAGAGCTGTATCTGTCAGCACCTCCCTGGTGGTGCTTTTTTTAAAAACCTAGGTTGCATGGCAAGCACTTTACCAACCAAGCCATCTGCTCAGGACTAGGTTTTTACTGTTGAGACAGGATCTTGCTGTATAGCCTGCCCCTCCAGTCTTCCAAGACCCTTGGCTCAAAAAAAGGGTGTATGCTTCAGACACTTGAAATTGTTCGGTGTGTACTCTAGGACAAATATGTCTTCTCACCATTATATAATATCCTTCTTTCCCTCTAGCAATTTCTTATGCACAGCAGTCTACACTGCTTGATATAAACACATTCAGTATTCCCTTTGATTCATTTGTAGGGTTATTGTTTGTTTGTTTTTTCATGTTTTTACACTTTAAAAAAATCCTATATCAGTACTTTAAAGTGATTATCCACGGAAAACATGAGAGTTAAGCCACGTTTTTTTTTTAAATCCATGATGTTAATCTCTATTGTTACTCGGTGTGTTTAGACTTTACCCTTATTGAATTTGTTGGCATTTTAAGATTTAAATGTGCTGGGGGGGGGGTAGGGGTGTCTTTAGAATATATCCATCCCTTTTCAGGATGCAATGGAATTATCTCCACTTTTGTTTCTGCAAACTGTTTTTGCTGCTTAAGTACAGCAGACCGTTCCCAGCCCTGGGAACTATGCGAGGAGATGCGCATGCTCACGATCAGCTAGGCGCGCCTCACCACCTTCCTTCATGACTAATGCTCCCAGGTTTCTCCGTTATCACTTGCTTTCTGACTTAAAAGGGTTACACAGCAATTCTTTAGGCAGATTCATGGACAACAGTCTCAATTTCCCTTCATTGGAAGATTTTTGTTTTTATTTTACCTTTGCTTCTGAAGGAAGCTTGCTAGATATAGAATTGAGGGCTTACAGTTTTGATCTCCCAACACCTGCAAAGCATACTGCCCTTCTTCCTCGGCCCTGGCTTCTGATGAGAAATATTCTGCCTCTCTTTAACGTTTAGGAACTTGATTATATGTGTGTATGATAGCTTTAAGTTTATCCTGTTTTTGTTTCTCTTGGGTGTATGAACCTATACATTAATGTATCTCGTTGAGTTTTGGGAGTTGCTGACATTATTTCGTACGGTATTTGCTCAGCCTCTTAGTCTCTCCTGGGACTCTGACGGATGCTCTGTCACTGTTCTACAGATCCTTGAGACTCAATTTATAAAATATCTTTTTTTCCGTGTACACATTCAATCATTTCTATTGACCTACATCTTAGTTTACTAACTCTTTCCTTTGTCATCTTACTCTGAAGGTGAGCCTACTGTTTGAATTTTAGAATTCGTTTTATTTTTCATTTCTATAATTTCTACTTACTTTTCCTTTATATCATCTGAATTTTAACTGAGAGTTTGTTTTTTCGAATGACCATAATTGATAGTTGTGTCACCTTTATGATCATTATAAATAAACCCTTTAAGAATGTTCTGTTATCTTTGTTCCTATTCTTTCTATAAAAGGTTTGTCCTGAAGAGTTGGGGTGTTATGTCATGAGACTCTGGCACTTACTTAAATATTCCACATGCATACAAACTCAATCTTCTAGGTTTCGAGCACAAATTTTCTTTTGTGGGTATGAGGCTGGTTTTCATTTCAAGGTCTTTATATTGCTTTTTTTCTTCCCCCTCTTTGTGTTTGTGGGGTGTCTCTATAAACACCATGGCCAGAAAGCAGAATATCAATCCAGGGAAGACAGAAATTTGATTCAACACAATTCAGTAGCTGGTATTGGTTCAAACACTGAGATTTAGGCATTTGAGAAAAATTTTTTCTGGTGATAATTAATTCAATCCCTGTGTGCACAACAAAACTTACTTTGTGGTTGAATTGAAACCCTTGAAAAGTACAGATGACATCATCCACAAAGATATTCCCTAGATTTTCTTAAAAATAAAGTAGGCTCAACAATGGTTGTGAAAAGGGTCTGGGAGAAGGACAGCTCTCTAGATTGACTGAGACAGACCAGCTCAAGGTAAAGGTCTAGGGGTGGGGCAGTGTAGCCTGCTCAGACTCATATCACAAAGGTCACCAGGTTATTACCCACATTCACACTTGTCTTCTAGGTGGCAAAACAGGTCATGCATGTCTTCTCTGGAGAGACCATCCTGCATGTTTAGCATTCCTGTTTTCCCTGGTGCTTTTCTGTGAGCCCAAGGATTTACAGGCCTTCTACACTTGGTACCACTCAGGGCTCAGTCTGAAACCTGTGTAGTCTGATTTTGGTTCTCAAACTTGTTGCTCTGTTGATTCTGACCATGTTCACTCATGAGGCACTTGGGGCCTGCTGGAGAGTTCATTAACAGATCTTGACAATCTCCTGATTCAGAGAAGAATACACCATGATCACAATGTTGATCTCTCTGTGGGAAGGTGTTCTAATTTCATTTCTGTTGCTTTGACAAATAAATTTTAGCTTATGGTCCTCAGTTACTGAGGAAGTCAAGGCAGAAAACCAAAGCCCCAGACCACATAACATACAGTCAGGAGAATCGGGAAAGGAATGCAGTGGCTGGGCCTCTAGGCCGCTGACACTTACTCTGTCCTGACTTTTACATGAAGAAAGGCTCTATTTACTATAAAATAGTGCCACACAGTGGGCCAGGGTCTTCCTACATAGGCAACAAACAAGGCTAGTCTGATCCACATAATTCCTCATTTAACCTCTCTTCCCAGGTGATTCTAAGTCACATCCAGTTATTATTTATAGCCTACCTTTATAGTTGAGGAAAGAATAGCCCAGACACTTGAGTCACATTCACCACCACAATGCCAGGGGGAGAGGCGTGGCTCAGTGCTTTCTTGATA
Organism: Uromys caudimaculatus; assembly: GCA_028551405.1. Lineage (NCBI taxonomy): Eukaryota > Metazoa > Chordata > Mammalia > Rodentia > Muridae > Uromys > Uromys caudimaculatus. Next base: position 37,981,214 of record CM052702.1, on the reverse strand, counting down.
TACAGTAGGAGCTGCAGAGAGCTCCGTTCTGCATTACCTCCCTTTCCCAGGGCTTCAGCTAAAGAAATCATGTTTAGGAAGTCTTTTTTTTTTTTTTTTTTTTTTTTTCTGAGCCCATTGACATTTCCACATTTTGGGCTTCTCTAGTGCACAAGCCAGGATATGCAGGACTCTCCCCCAGGCCCCCTCTCTCTCACACACACACACCACCTCTATGGCTGCCCATTGTCTATGGTACAGAATTTTCTGGTAGTTAGCTTTTTATGTGTTTTGTCCAGGATTTTCCATTGTAACTAGCAGAAGTAGTAGGGTACCCTTATCCCATTTGTCTGAGAGTATAAATCCTGTTTTTTATGTAGCCACCAGAAAGTGGAGTGTCAAAGTAAACTCAGCCTTCCAAATGAGAGCTCCCTGATGCTAGGACTGGAGCTTGGTTGTTTCCCTGTCATACAGAATACCTGTGTCTTAGGCTGTGCTTTGGGGGCCCAGACAGCATCTTTTCCTCTGTACTAAACATAGAAAGTTGATCAGTTTTGTTTTTATTTATTATTTTTATGTCACATAAGAGGAAAGTTAATTCTTTCTTGTCAGGCAGCTAATTCATTAGATACCACTTTGGCGAGCTTTCGGGGTGGCTAGACAAAGCAATGAGCAACCAGGAGTCTCCCCACACTCAGAGGAGGTCATGTGAGAGACATCTGCAAGGTCCTACTTGTAAATGAAATGTCAGCAAGAGGCTGAGCAAAGAGACATTCTTCTTTGAAGGACGAGCTCCGGCTCAGTTCAGAGACCACACCTTCTCTAGAGAGAGGCTGTGTCATTGTCACAAACCACACACACTTTCTAATTCTTTACTAAGCAAGGCCAGCTTGACTTGGACTCAGAATACAAATTGGATTCAGCAGCCCACTTTAGGCAGTAGCAACAGCAAACACTCAAAAGCAGAAAGCTCTGTGGGAGGAAACAACTCCCCTCCACACACCCCCACCCCCACCTTGTCCCTGTGGATTTTTTAAGAAAGGCCATGAGGGGTGCGAACTTCAGTCTGTCACCCACATCTAATCATCGCCTCAGCATTAACCTGCTGGGGAAGCCTGGCAAAGGTGCCCAGCCTTTGTGAGCATCAGGAATGCCACCTGCTAGGCAGTGCTGGGGATGTCCTCTGTTGAAGAGCACAAGTCTCTTTTCCTAAGCAGCTGTGACAAAGCCTGTAGAGGGAACTGCACGGTTGAGCTGGGCGTCCTTGGCTTGCCACTCTAACAGAGCATGGTTTCTCTTCTCTCTTGGTGTTAAGTGAATTTACATTTCTGCTGCTGCTGTATCTTGACAGCCAACATTTTCTGTGTGTTTTTGGTGTGGAAAGCGATCATCCCACAATTGGCATGGTGAGAGTCTTCCTTAGGCGAGGTATTTCCTTTGAGACTAAACTGCCATTTGTACTGTTTTGTTGTTTGAGACAACACATTGCCAGGCTGCTCAGGAAACAGAACTGAGGAGGCAGACAAACTTTTTTCAGGAGTGTGAGAGCCATTCTCAGGTCTTACAGAGAGAGAACCCTGGACTCAAGGAGCACAGGCAGGGAGCACCTCCCTCGCCTCAGGCAGCTATCAGCTTCTTGCCAGGTCCCAAGGTCACACACCCACCCTTCACCCTTGCCCCTGCAAAGCCCTAAAGAGGCATTCCTTCCAAAGGAATGCAGCGTCTATAGGCAAAAAATGTGAGCTAGCTTTCTCTCTAACTCCAGGGGGTGCTCGGAGCTCCTCACATTCTGGCCTATTGACTTCTCATTTTCATTCTCCATGGGCTTAGAATGTGTTTCTGAGGAGCACAGCTGGAATAAGCACTGGGTTTTAAAATACAGGCACACAAGTCCTCGAAGGATATGACGTGAAATGATTTCATTGTGTGGTGTTGGGTAACCAACTGTGCCCTGAGAGGTAAAGACCTTACCTCCAGGTACTGTAGGGTTTTGTTTTGTATTGTTGTTGTTGTTTGTTTGTTTGTTCTTTTACCCACCCCAACTCCAGGAGGTATTCCTGTGATTCTGCTAACTGTCTCTGCAGCTCCCCATGAAATCATGCTCCTATCCAATGCAGATGGGTGTTCTGTGGGACTGGCCAACACTACAGCCCTTCAAGGTGAGATGGGCCTTGTCATCCACTCCCTCTGCCTCAATGCCACTCCACACTAATGGAGCCACACAAATACCTCAGACCTATTAAAGCAAGCATGTGGAAGCTACCCATGGTGCTTGAATGAAGATAGCTGGCATAGGCCAATAGGGAGTGGTACCATTAGGAGGTGTGGCCTTGTTGGAGGAAGTGTGTCACTGGAGGTGGGCTATGAGATCTCATATGCTCAAGCCAGGCCTATTGGTACTCTCTTTTCCCTCTGTCTGCCAATCCAGACATAGAACTCTCAGCTACCTCTCCAGCACCACATTTGCCTGCATGCTTCCTGCTGTGACAATAACAGACTAAACCTCTGAATTGTAAGCCAGCCCCGATTAAATGTTTTCCTTTATAAGAGTTACAGTGGTCATGGTGTCTCTTCACAGCAATAAAAACCCTAACTAAGATGCTACCCTTCTCCTCCGAGCCATGGGACAATATGAGGTCCCTGAAGAGTCATCAAATGATCGAGTAGATGGATGGGTAAATGCTTGAGAGGTAAGATATAGATGGGTAGATGAATGAATTGGCAAATAGATGAATGAGTGGGAGGATGGGTAGATAGGTGGGTGGATAAATGGATAGGTGGATGTGTGAGTAGACAAATAGATGAATGGCAAGGCAGTGGGGTATGCTGCGCCATGGTGCCTCAAAGCCCAGTCTGCAAGGGAAACTTTCAGCCTTGCTAACTTCAGTGTCCGGTAGGAAAGCCCAGCTCCTCCACAGCTCTGGCCCTGAATGGTAGATATAGACGTAATGAGCTGGACTTGGAGCTCTCTCGCCCACGCTGACATCTGTGCCTCTCCTTTGGCTCATACAAGAATTTGGCCTCTCCTGGAAAAGGAAGAAACTCATTGGAAAAGGCCTCTGGCCATGCACCAAGGCATGGAGCTATTCTATGCCAAAGCCAAGACCAACCCGTTACCACTGCCCTATTCTCTAGGTAAAAAATGAGTCATCAAAAGAAAAAGGAAAACAAATCTGTTGTGCTGGCACTTAGTCTTTCTCCCAGTGAACCCCAGCAGCGATGGGAACACCAGTGTTAAGAATGAATGCCAAGCTAAGCCCCTCCCTTCCCAGCTGTCAGGCAGCATAGCCAAGAGCCCCAGCCTGGCAGTGGGCAGGAGATGGCTGGGTGCCAACATATATTTCCTGGCCCCAAGCCTGAGGTCATTGGTTCTGGGACTTGCACCAAAGGAACTAGACTGAAGGATTCAGGGTGCACATGGCTTATAGCAAATTCTTCAGGGACTAGACTATCTTTCTTCAGTGACCAATCCATCATTGGCACATGTCACAAGAACATGCTCTAAGCTGGCAGATGAAATCAGCCAGTTCCTTCTGGAGGATAAGCCACTGAGTCTAGAAAAGAGACTCCTGGAAGAGGTACAACAGTCTCCAACTTTTTAAAAATAATTTATTTAATTTCATTTTATGTGCATTGGTGTTTTTGTCTACATTTGTGTGTGTGTGTGTGTGTGTGTGTGTGTGTGTCAGATCCCAGGCAGTTGCCATGTGGATGCGAGAAATTGAACCCCAGTCCTCTAGAAGATCAGTCAGTGCTCTTAACCACTGAACCATCTCTCCAGCCCCAACACTCTCCAACTTTAAGTTGTCTGATTCTATGGTACCAAACCCTTCTTCTTGTCACCTTGCTGGGTTTGGAGGAAATCAGAAAACCCTTCTAGATTATTCTGTTCATATTTCAGACTGAAATATGTGAGATGGGATAGAAAAACATTTCCACCATTCTGACAATTCTCCAGGGAGTTATGTGCATATGTGTGTGCACGTGTTTATGTACACACACATATACCCACCCACCCACACCCACACACCCACCAGTGCTTGGATCTCAGAGCTGGACAATGTCCTAATGACCCAGATCTGAGTTATCATGCCCAGGGTGACCCCTTTACTGTTTTCTGAAATGTAAGCTCTGTGAGTTAGATCCCAAGTCCCCAGACATCATACCTGCAGGACGGCTGTCACTATTGTCCTCCCTAGGAGACCTTTTCCAGCAACCACTTCCCTGAGTTCCACACACTGGGGCTGGAGGATTCACACAGAAGAGAGAAGAGGCTGCAGAGCTGCCTCAAGGGGGTGCCAGCCAATTCTGGCCTCCTTTGAAACAAGATATACACTCTGAGAGTTTTCCTAGTCAGAGTAGATTAGGTCAGTGTGGGCTAGGTGGGTGGTTGACTGAATTCCCAACGCAACCAAGAGTGAGTAAAGTGCCCTTTAGAAGCTTCCTGACCTCTATTTTACTCTTTCATTCAGCCATAGTCCTCGTGGCCTTCCTCAGTCTCTCTTCCATGTCCCAGCTGCTACCAGGCTGCCAGTCATCTAGTGTCCTGCCCTTGGAAAGTCTCTTCCTGCTTGCTGTTGCCAGGTCCAAGAACGTATTTCCATGAGCCTGCCATTGCAATTCTCTTCTGGCTCCCTTCCTTGTGGGTGCTCTTTGTGTATGCTATGTGCTTTCCACCTGGTCCCACTCTTCCCCTGTGTTTCACTCACCCACCACTGCATCAGAAGCCACCAAACCTAGTGGCCCAGCACAGCAGAGCCACCTACTAGTTTTCATGGCCTGACATTGACCAGGCTTATCTACCGACATCATTCAAAGTCTCCCATAAGGCTGTGGAGCATCAGAGGCTTCCTCACTCAGATGTCAGCTGGCCTTTGGGATCTTCACAGCATATCCACCTATGGCTTTCCCATGCAGCTATGACCCAGAGCCTCAGCTGCTCAGGCAGGAGCCCCAGGAGAGGCCGGTGGTGTAGAAGTGAGGATTCTGGGAGCAAGTACTGAAGGTCCTGCTGTGCTCCTTCCATTAAACTGTGCTCATCAAAGCAACACTTTAAGGCGAGTCCACTCCGCTTCCAGAAGGGGAAAACTAGACTCATGTGGGAACAAGTGGCAGCGCCTACTGCAGAGCTGCCTGTGATCAATCCTGATCCACCCCACCCACACCCTTTTGGATCCACAAGGCAGAACAAAGCAACTCTACAGACTCCTTTCCTTATAATCCGTGCAGTGGGTACCAAGGCCTGGAGGCTCCAACGCCTCGATGCCTCCAACACCTCACCAGCTTCTACAGTTGGCTCTCATTGTCTCCTCCAGGTCACCTTCCTCCTATGCAGTGTCCCCAACCATCCCTGGGATATACTCCAACCATCCACACTCCTGCACTCTCCTGACTGGAGCCTGAAGCCTGCCTGTCTCCCTCAAGGGCTGCTGGAGCACAGGTCTTCCATCAGTCTCTTCTGTAGTCCCAGACAAGATGCTGACATGTCAGAGAGGCGGGCAGGGGGTGGGGGAATGAGGAGGGTGGAGGATCTTTGGTTGTTTGTGGAAGGCATTCTTTCTCCAGAGGCCTGAGATGGTCTCTTAGGCTTTTCTTTCTACGTCTGAATGCTGGGCTTTGCAAAGAAATTGTTACTGGAAAAACAAATGGCAACTTTCGTCATTTTCTTTCTTCTAACTTATCATTTAAATATGTGTGTCTAGATTTCCGAGTGTCATCTCATGAAGGAACTATTCTTACTGTTAAGGGACATCCATGCTAAAATTGTGCACGACTCAGACAGAGGAGACAGACACAGGGAGAGACACTATGCTTTTCTTTTTTTGGTAAGGGTTGGGGGAAGCGCAGCAGAGGGACAGAAAATAGAAAAGAATAAAGAGAGATCAGCGCTGTGGCAGATGGGAATCGGCAAGCAGCAGCACAGAGTTTGATGGGATCTGTCTCCAAGGAGAAGGGATTTCAGAGCTGCACGGCCACTTATGTATTTTTGCATCTGAAACTAGCCATTTTATGCAACTGATAAAAATCAAAGACAATTAGGCCAAACTGAGCTTTAATTTTGGGATTCAAGTGTGATCCTTCCACAGAGAGAACTCCCTCTCACGACATCTGAAATTACCAGCTCACTGAAGGAAGCTCTAGAGCCATCAGCCTAGATAAGTGTGAACTTCTTGCTTGTCAGAAATGAAGACGCTGATAAGATCCACGCTCCTCCAGGGAATTAGGAAGTCTAGACAAGATGCAGATTAACGACACACCCAAGGAGTGCTCGTTATGGTATTTCCTGGCTTACAGTTGGCCCAGCTTTGGACTGAGAAGGGCTTGGAAGCAATGAAGAGCACAGTGAACATCCTAAGAGCCGACTTCTCTTCTTGTTGTATCTTCTAGGTGAAAGCTGTTGGTTCATTTGTTACCTAGTCAGTCAGCCTGAAGCAAAAGGGACAGAACAAAGTCTAGGAAGCTATGGTGTGTGTGTGTACACTGCGCTTTCCTCTTCTCCAAATCTCTGTCCTTTGCCAATCTGGTCTACAAGGAGAGGCCAGATGGACCTGCAGCAGGGCCAGGGCCAGGTGATCTGGACAAATTGAGCTTCCGCTCCGAGCTTTGGGATTTGTACCCACTAAGTGCCACAGACCATCATAGTGGCGCCCTCCTGGGCTGCAGATGGGCTGAGAACTCACAGTTGAAGCTCAGAATCTGCCTGCTTGTGTGACTCCTACCCTTATTTAGTACCCTTACTCAGCAAAGGCCTGGGCAGGAGTTCCTCCCATAACAGAATGCTTATGTTGCTTTTCAGGAAAAGCTTTCAGAATCTGCTCTAGCAGCATGAAACTGACTCCTAAAGAACTATCATACAATGACACAGCCAAGTTATTTAACCAATGGCTTTAACATGATGAACTCAAAAAAGCCCTAGGCAGAACGTAATTTCCTCCAAAAAGATGCATGCAACCTGCGAAGAGGCATAGTGGCTGTCTTAGTCAGGGATTCTATTCCTGCACAAACATCATGACCAAGATGCAAGTTGGGGAGGAAAAGGTTTATTGAGCTTACACTTCCATGCTGCTGTTCATCACCAAAGGAAGTCAGGACTGGAACTCAAGCAGGTCAAGGAGCAGGAGCTGATGCAGAGGCCATGGAGGAATGTAACTCACTGGCTTGCTTCTCCTGGCTTGCTCAGCCTGCTTTCTTATAGAGCCCAAGACTACCAGCCCACAGATGTACCACTCACAAGGGCCCTCCCCCCTTGATCACTAATTGAGAAAATGCCTTACCGCTGGATCTCATGGAGGCATTTTCTCAACTGAAACTCCTTTCTCTGTGATAACTTCAGCTTGTGTCAAGTTGACACACAAAACCAGCCAGTACAGTGGCCATCTACAACTATACAGTGGATTGATTCTAAAACTAACTCCTCTCTCGTTAACCACTTGATTAGCAGTTCTCCCCACCCCAGGGTCTGAGGGACATTCCACCCTCATACTGACTGGGGGAGAAGATTTGAGTTCTGTGCTCCTGTCCCCTTTGCCAGCCAGCCTCACAATCAGTTTTGTTTGTTTGTTTGTTTGTTTGTTTGTTTTGGTTGTCGGGGGAACACTTGTGCCACAGCATAGATTTTAGTGCTGGAAGGCAATGACCTTTCACTCAGCATCCTTCCTTTCTCTGTCTAGGTCACTGGTTCTCCACCTTCTTAATGCTGCTCCCCTTTAATACAGTTTGTATTGTGGTGGCCCCCTCAACCATAAACTCATTTTTGTTACTACTTCATAACTGTGATTTTGCTACTGTTGTGAATCATAATGCAACTATCTAATATGCAGGACATTTACATATGTGACCCCTGTGAAAGGGTTGTTTGACCCCAAAGGGTTGCGACCCACAGTTTGAGAACCATTGCTCTAGGCACATGCTGACTGCTGTTCGTGTCTTTCTCTCTCTTTCTTGGCTAGACTTCTGTGGGAACACCACAAAACCAGAGCTGGGTGGTGTGTTCTTACTGCAAGAGCTGTGAGACTTGACACCTCATTCTTACCTGGTGCCCTTCAGCTGTTATGAAGGACAGTGAGGTTGAAGCCACAGGACTGTTGTTGGCCATGCTGGGGGTCAAAGCCAGGACTCACAGGTACTAGGCAAGTGCTTTATCACTGAGCTACACAGCCATGCCAGACCTCAAGTCCCCAGCCTTTTCAGCTGGGGTCAGGAGCTATCTGAGGAATCAGCTGGAGGCTTGCTTCTTCATGATGGATGAGGACCAGGGGCATGTGGGGAGTGTTCAGCAAGAGGCCACAAGCAGCATCCTACCCCGATCCTCTGTGGTTGCCAGCTAGCTGGTTAAGCTCTAGAAGGCTGTCAGAGCCCAAGTCACTAGCACACCCTCTGCCTTTTGAAAGCTTTCTCATCACACCTGGGTTTCATTTGTCCTGCAGTGAGAGCAGGGACTGAGTTAGAAGCCTTGCTGGAGAATGGGACCTAGAAAAAAAGAAGAAAGAGGATTGCTTTCCTCATTGATTTCAAGGAAAAGTATTCCAGGTTAGTATTTATTGTCAACTTGACACAAGCTAGCTACTTGGAAAGAGGGAACTTCAATCGAAGACTCATCTTCATTGCACAGGCCTGTGGGAATGTCTGTGGGGAATTGTCTTGATATTGGTAAGGGAGGGTCTGGTTCTCTGTGGGCAGCACCATCCGTAAGCAGGTGGGCCTGGGCTGTATCAAAAAGCTACTGACAAGCTAGAGGGAGCAGTGTTCCTTCCTGGCTTCTGCTCCAATTCCTGCTTGAGTTTCTTCCTTGTTTCTTACTGATGGATGGTGACCTGGAAACATAAGCTGAAAATAAACCTTTTCCTCCTCTGAGTTGTTTTGGTCAGAATGTTTTATCCAAAGCAAAACTAGAACAGAAACTTGGTTCCAGAATTGGGGTGTTGCTCTGATGACCTGACCATTGTTGTTTGGGGCTGGGGGTGGGGGATTGTGGAAGCACTTGAAACTTTGGGCTAGAAAAGTCATTGAGTCCTTAAACCCCAGTAGGCTGTTCTGTGGGAGCTTCGGAGATAATAGTGTTGACAGAAATATAGACAGTGGAGGCCTCCTTACCTATGAACTTTCAGAGGGAAGCAAAGACTCTTTGAGGGCCATTTGTGTGACATTTCAAATTAAGACTATGTGGTTGCTTGTCATTTGGGGCTGAAGAATTAGCCATGATAAATACAAGATCAATGCCATTGAAGTGAAATCTTCTAGGAAGTATTTCCCCAGGGTCAACACACTGAAGGAGTTGGAGGAGGGGCAGAGGCATGAACCTATACATCAAGCTAGAAGCGAAACTTGGCAATGTCTAAGGATCCTCTGCAGGGCACTGGTTTTGAGGGCATGAACTGGCTGGCCATGGAGAGAAACTGAAGCTTGCCAGCCTGTGACAGGGAGAGTCCCGAAGAGATGCCAGGAAAGGCCATTGGTGTAGGTGCGGTCTCAGATACAGGAGATACACGGAGATTGCAGGACCATGGGATGTCCGCCAAGGACATCAGCAGGTGTGGAACAGAGCTGCCTGAGCCTAGGAAACAAATTGTGTGTGCTGAGGATGGCAGAATTGTAGGAAATGGGATGACTAAGCCCTCTGGATCATTAGTGGACCAGATGTCAGACACTGAACTACCTTTGCTGATGGATTTGCGTTTACATAAATATGTTTGTTTTATGCCTTTATTCTTCCCTTTCGAAATGAGAAAGTGTGTGTGTGTGTGTGTAAATTTTACAGGAGCCTAAAGTTAAGAGACTTCGGACCTTTAAAGAGGCATTAAACCTTCTGTTTTTGTTTTTGCTTTTGTTTCTGTTTCTGTTTTTATTTCTGTTTTCCAAGACAGGGTTTTCCTTTTGTAGCCCTGGCTGTCCTAGTACTCACTCTGTAGACCAGGCTGGCCTTAAAATCACAAAGATTTACTTACCTCTGTTTCCCAAGTGCTGGGATGGGATTAAAGGTGTAAGCTGCCACTGCCACCACCCAGCTGACAATCAATGAACTTTTAAAACATTGAAAAATGTAAAGTCTATGAAACTTTAAAAAGTTGGACCACCTATGTTTTGTTTTTGTTTTTGTTTTTGTTTTTTTTTTTATCACGATAGTAACATGAGATCTTGGGGACAAACAAGGAAGGAAAGGTTATGGTTTAACAGTGATCTGTTTGTGTTGACAAGAAGTGGGTTGAAGAGGGGCAGATGGGGCCCATATAACGTAAGTCCTGAAGGACATAAATATTCTCAGGCAGGTGATGAGAAACCTTGAAGATTTGAGACAGCCCACAAAAGACTAAGTTTGTCCCAGGTACATGCACTCAGGAATGGTTGTTCTGTTTCTGTTTTGGTGAATTAATAAAGTGCTATTTTTTCACGTCTTGGCTTAGAAATCAAAGCCAAACAAACCAGTCTTCCATGTCCTCACAGACCTGATCTTTATTCTGTATTAAAGTATTACTTATCCATCGGTTTAAGAAGTCAGCGGGTTACAGGCACACAAGAGAAGACAGCTGTGCCTGAATCCACTCCTTGTTCCAATCCTCAAGACTTGGTACCTTCTATTACTCACCTCCTTATCTGGGATTCATACTTAGGAAATCCTTTCACTTCTCTTTCAGACACAAGCTGCATCCTCTTTACCTTCCTAGCTCTACTGTCTCTGTTCCAGGGAAGGCAGTGCATACTTTATTCAATGACTTCATAGAGCCAAGCTTCTCACGGACAAGAAAACTGCTACCATCTCCGCTGCACTTTGCTTCCTTGCTAGTGCTAGCCTGCACTGGTGTCTGGCCCGGCTCTCTGTGGTACTCTCACTTTTTCTCCCCCATCCTCTCCAGCTCATCTACCCTGCACAACTCCCTCCCGGCTCATTCTGGGAGCCCACCAGCCTCGGTGGGAATTTTCAGGGGGCCCTCTTTCCTCTGCCATAAAGAGCACTACAAAAAATTTTCTTTTTTATAGTGTAATAATTTCGAACTTTCCTGACAAGTTCATGGGAAATTACTCTTATCTGCATGTTTGTGTTGGATTTCTTAGGACACAAAATCGAATCCCATCTTTGGTTTCAAATTTGCTACAGCCTCTATTTTTACCAGGCTGATTTATACAATACCCACAAGAAAATGCAGCTGGTATTCGTTCCTTCCAGGTGCACAGTAATTTAACTCAGCACTATCATATCCTTCCCAAGGAAAAAGGCATCCCAGTCTTGTTTTAATGAATAGATAAAGCTAATTTGTAATTAGTATACTCAGTCGTTAATATGCAAATGAAGCCTGCTGTTATCTGTAATTAGCACCAAATACTTGATTGCTGAGGATGCTACTGGGGTCCTTACTCAGGTCCCCATGGCATGGAGGCCCTGGACTTCTCCAGCTGTGCTCCTGTGGACTCCCTCCCTGGGAGCTGACCTCTCTCTTTTCCTTCCACCATCTGCCTGCCCTTCACTCCTCCTCATGAGTGGACATACCACCATCCCTCTGCAGCCCCTGACTCTGAATCCAGAGATGCTTAAAACCTCTCTGTACTTCCTCAACCCTAAATCCCACTAATTTCCCAGGGACATCTGGCATCTACCTACTCTGCTGCCCCAAAGCCACACACCATCCTTGTCTAGAATACCTGTGTGGGAGACACCACCTTTTTCAACTCAACAGGCCTTTTGTCTTGCCACCTTTCAGATGTCAATTTCAATAGGATTTCTTCTGGAAAGGTCCAAATTCCTGGTTCTCCACACTTGTCATAAAAGCATACTGGCCCCTCTGAAGTGAACCTCATATGCTTCCCCTTTAACCTCTGAAGCACTCGGCCACTGTTTGCCTGCTTTCCACTCCTAAGCTGTCTTTTATCAACTGACACACAGTAGAGCATCAGTACATGTTTGTGAAGAAATGATCAAATTATCCTGTTGTTTTAATTTAAAAGTTCTGTATCCATTTTTGCTATTTAAAGAGTTAGTTTGGCAAAGTCTTCTACCTACCACACCTTTCACCAAAGGATTGGGAAATTCTGAATCAGGAAGCACCCTCCCTGGTGTGGGGGTTGGGTTACCTGGTCTTATTTCAGCCTGTAGGTCAGCACTGTTCATTCCTGGCATGCCCGTCAACAGAGCTAGAAGCTTTCAGGCGGCTGAGCCCTTCCTACCTCTAGGGTGTGAACCGTCAGTTGGCCAACCCCCTGAAGTCTAGCCAGTTGAGTCTCTGCTCTGTTGGCCACATCTGCAGCCCCTGGCCACACAAGCACATTGAGTCTTCTGACAGCGGCTCTGAAAACAGGAGGAAGATTTTCTCTTTGGCAGGAACATTTGGAATAACATCTCTTCAAGTGTGTAGATCGGAATATGAATAGGCCGGGGGAGTGGTAGGAAGAGACTGAGAAGGAGGGGCTGGGCCCACAGCTTGGACCATTCTGAAAGAGCTGGCCAGCCAGGAAGCTTGCTTTCTTTCTCTACAAAATGACAAAATCACTGTGGGGACATTTACAGCCAGAATTTCTTTGACATTTTAAAAATCTCTGAAATCATCAAAACTGGAAGTATGTGTACCATGTGTGCTGGCAAGAGAGACGCTTATGGAATGGGGCTGATTTGGAAGGCACCCCTAAGGCCTGCTTGCTTTTGGCAGGTTTGTTGTCTGGATTTTGTCAGTTTTCTGGGCAGCTTTGACTTCATGTAGAAGCTGGGGAAGAGGCCCGTGGCTCATTACAACTAGCTCTACATGTGTCTCCACTCCCTGGTGACAGAGTGGAAGGACAGGAAGGAGAATATTTTGGATGCACCAGAGAGTAAAGACAGTTGCTGAATTTAACTGATCCTCACAGCAGGCACTGGGCGTCCATCCTAGACCCACAATGGGCTTAGGGCTTTGAGAGAATCAAATGCACTCCCTCCACAGCCCCTGAGGGTCCTCAAGCCTTGATACCTGTTCTCTGCCTCCAGGCTTTGAGAGGGGCTGCGCTTCATGGGGAAAGTCTGGACCAAGCATTTGACCCAGAAGGCAGAAACAAGTTGGCTCCATCCCTCCAAACATGGGGCCACCTAGAATATGGCCCCCCACATTCTACTCTCCACCTGAGATGCCTGACTGCTCTTCCCTCCACAGTCCTTCCCACCAATCATCTGCTAGGCTCTAGTGTGGTGTCAAAACCCAGCAGCACTTGGGGACAACTTCTAGCAAAGATGTCCATGACAGGGAACCTGTCCCTGAAATGCATATAAAAGAAAGGGAGGGAAGGAGAGAGACCTGGGTTTGTGATTCTAACCTCAGAGAATGGGCCCTTCAGCTCAAGCCTAAAACAACTTCCTCAGCCCAGTGTGGCTCTTCCAGGAAGTCCTACACAACCTTCGGGCAGTTCTGAGACACTCAGGCCAGTAGCAGCATACTGTGTTCCACTTTACATTAACTAAGGCCAAGCACTGGGACCCTGGGTCACTAGTGTGGGCTGGCACATTCTGAAACAGGAAATAGATTAGCTTTGTGACTCCACTCCTTCTCTGTCACTTTCACAGGTGCACATGGAAAGGTTTGGTGATTTTCAGGGTGACAAGAATAAAGGAGACTGCCAATCAAAACCTTACCAGCTGTGGCCCATGCAAGGAACAGTTCTGCACTTCTGGGAGCAGGTGTGCAAAAACATTCCAACTTTATCTGCCCAAAGAATTGCTTGCCAAGTCTGGAACTTCCAGGGTGGAGACTCTTTGGGGTACCAGACAAGAACTACACCTTATTTCAGAAAGATTCTGCCAAGAACTTCTCCCAAAATCAAGGCCCCAAAAGCTCATTTACAGCCTTCAAGTCAGAGCCTGGCTGAGGGCTTAACTAAAACTCTCCACGAGGAGGTCTCTTGAAGGAGCAGATGGTCTCCAAAGGGAGAGGCTGGAGGAAATGGGCTTTCTCAGAATTGGTATCAACTGTACCCCTAGGTTTAAGGAAGAGTCAGAGTTGGCCTATCCTGGGCTCTTCTTAGACTGCTTTCTGTCCCTTTAAAGAGCAGTTTGTCCAGGCTGTGGCCGGTGTTAGTGATGGCCTTCAGTGGAGGTCATCACCAAACTACAGCTGGTTCAATGGGCTGACTATCTGGGAAATGTCAAGAGCTAGCCTTCAGGTTCACCCTCTATCTACTTTGAGGCCACCCACCCTCAGCATCTGAAATGTACTGTCTGGATCAGTCACCGAAACAAGGTGTTTTAGTCTGCATTCGTGATTTAGATGAAGTCAATGCTATATCTTTAAAAAAATGTTTTTCTAGGGATGGCCAAAACAGAGCAAGATGCCTACAGGGTGCTGGCACACCTAGAAGAGAATGGAGAGGGATGACCAGGCCACCCTGTACAGCTAGTGTCCATTAAGGGCTGCCAAAGCACCGTGCAGCTGTAACCTTGCAGTATCTGGTAGCTTTGGGCTCTGGCTTCTTCTTATTGGGCATGGATATCAGAAGTTCAGATCTGAAATGATCTGAGAAGTACCATCTCTTAAAACGCACGACAAATGCCCCCTTAGGGCAGTGTGGAGAAAGAAAACAAGGGCCAAGTCCCAGCTCCCCAGCCATGTGATTCTGGACAAGTTACCAAAGACCTCTGAGCATAGGTCTCCTGCAGAAGCACAGATGGTAACTATCCCAGAGAAGCTTAAGGCTCAGTCACAGGATGGCCACGATTTGTTCAATACCCAGCTCTCACCAGTGACCACAGTCCTCTCTCCAGGAAGTGGTTCCTGGAGCCAACCGAAGACCACCCAGTTTCTCTTGACCCTCTGCAGTAATATGTCCCTTTCATTTCTCCCTCAGTTATTAGTCAGCAGGATAGTCACACTGGCCATCTACCCCTGACTCTTGTCCCCAACACATCCTCACGTGTAGCTTCTGAGTCTCTAGCATGATTGGGGGTCAAATTGGCCCTGCCTGGGCTGAAGCACTGAGTAAATGTCCAAGACCCTGAAGAAACTGCAGCCACATGGGTGGAATGGTAAGGAGTGCCAAACTTGAAGATTTCCTCTGCAGCACTTTCTACCAGCTTGGCTAGCCACTTGAGTCATTTTAAACAGCCTACAAAATCACTATTGATTTCAACGCATTGATTTTCTATACCACAGTAACATATTAAGTCTCTTTTCTGAAAAAGACAAAAGAGAACTCAAAGAATAAACCATCACTCCAAAGCACAGCCACATTAATTCAATAGACTCCGTCTACATCGGTGTCTGGATGAACTGGAAAGGACATTTGCTTCTGTCCAGTAAGTTCTGTTACTTAACAAGTTAAAGACTGACCATGCCTCAGAGAAGAGGGGATCTGATATCCCTAGATATGAGTTGCGCCTGTGTGACAGGCTTCGGGGACACCTCCTTCACTGGCCAGGCGTGGCAAGGCTGGGAGGAGGCCAGCTGCCAGTCTGTATCCATATGTACTCACACTCTAAAGCAGGGGTGGCCATATCCCAGCATCTGGCTTTGTTCTGGAAATTGCAGATTTTTAAAAAAGGAGCTCGGACTTCCAACCATGGCTCTCAACTCTGAGGAAGATCTCTGATCACCTTTCATACACATTTCCAATTCTTGTTGCTGTGAACTTTGGTTCTCTTCCCACCCCACCCCACCCCCACTCCCAGCATAAGATGCTCATAGCTGAAACATATATACTTTCCTGTTTTATACTAATATATATTATATACACACATATACATATATATGTATATATATCCCCACTACCCTTTATTTCACCCCCTTCTCCTCTAACCCCCTCCCCACTTCTATACTTAGTTTCCAGCTTAAGTGGATTTTATTTATTTATGTATTTATTTTTAGAATGTGTCAGTTAAATCTGTTCGTCTTTTTTGAGTTGAAAGACTGGAAGAAATCACACGTTGCTTCAGATGTGAGATGCGCATGGGCGGTTTGCATCCTGCCCAAAGATAGCTCAACTTCATTTTGAGATGTTTTGCCTTCTTTGGCAATCAAAATCCAACTTTTCTATGTAGGCATGTGCCTACTGGTTACAAAACTTGAATACATCAACATTGGTTGTGGTCTTTGCCTCACTCCCAGAGAAACTTGTGCACCTCGGGGGTGTGGGCTAGCACCAGCATTCTAGAAAGCCTGGGCTGTTCAAGCTCCTGGGAAAGTGGAACATGTGATTGCTATTAACTACACCTAGAAGACTGTGGGCAGAGAAGGAAGCACACAGGAAGGCGGAGAGCTCAGTTTTGGCGTATTTAGGTTGAGGTGACTATTAGACACCCCAGCAGTGATGACAAGCTGTCAGTGGGATGTCTGAGTTCAGCACTCAAGAATGAGAACCACGCTCTAAATGCACTTGGAAACTTGGATGGAGTGGACGGAGGCCAGCAGTCCCTATGTAAGATGCACCAAGAGCAGTCAGCTTACTCAAGGTGTCCGAAGAACAGCAGATGATAGCCTGGCTTTCTCAAAAAGCAATTTGCCTAACTGTGAAGGAATCCACCTGCCCTCCCCCATCCTCATCCCTATTTAAGTAAGGACCAATAGCAAACAAGCTGGAAATCTGAAAAATCACAAAGTTATGTGAGAAAGTCACTTATTTCTCAGTCTGATCATATGTAAAATGGGACCATGGTATCAAGGCTCCAGATGAACAGCAGGCTTTTCTTTTCTCATGGAAGATCCCAGGAGGTCATAGGGGGTCAGCAAGTAAGCTCCCACATCAAAACTTCCTCCACTGCAGGTATACACCACCCCAAGTTATGTCTCACCTCTTCTCAAGTAAATTACATGATTGTCTTAGTCACTGTTCTATTGCTACGAAGAGACACCATGACTACAGTAGCTCTTATAAAACAAAGAATTTAATGGGGGCTTACTTACAGTTTCAGAGGCTTAGCCCATTATCATCATGGTGGGGAACATGGCGGCACACATGGTGCTGAGCAGTAGGTGAGAGTTATATCCTGATCCACAGGCCAAAAGAAAGAAAAACACTGGGCCAGTAGGTGTGTGCTTTTGAAACCTCAAACCCATCCTCAGTGACACATTTCCTTCAACAAGGCCACACCCCCTAATCCTTCTAATCCTAGCAAAGAGTTCCACTCCCTGCTGACTAGGAATTCAAATATTCTTACATATAAAAAATAACATAAACAAATTTATAAACCCTCCCCCAAGACCTAGATAGAATCCCAATTCTTTAGTTTAATTCTGTGGTTTATATTATTTTCATGAGTCTAGAGAAATAGCTCAGTGTTTAAGAGCACTGGCTCCTCTTCCAGAGGATCTGGGTTCAATCCCCAGTACCCAAATGACAGTTCACAACCGTCTGTAACTCCAGTTCCAGGGCACCTGATGGCCTCCTTTGGCTTCCATGGGTACTATATGGTACACATACAAACATGCAGGCAAAATAAACATATATAAAAAACTAAATTAAAACAACACCACCAATAACAACAAAAAACCTGTTTTCTGTTTGTCAGAGTGTGTGGAGGAGGGAGCATTATTAGATGCTTTGAAATAAAACCTTTCTAAAACATCTGAAAACATGAGCCTACATTTTTAATATAGCTTAATGCTAGAGAGGCTGTCCTCAATCCTCAGTCTCTTCCAATATTTAGCAGTCACTAACGATGAGAAACTTTGCAGTTGGAATAAGAATTTAAAACTATTTTTGCAATCTTTCAAAAATGTCAACATTGAAACTATATTTAAAGAATCATCTTTTCTCATTTTCATAAATTCCTTGTGATTTCTTGTTGACATTTCTTGGATGATTCAAGTGGACTTCTAATTCAATGGACATTTCACATCAGTTCTTTCAATCAGTGATGAGGCCCTCATGTGTAGAGCACACTGCTACCATTACTGAAATGAAAGCCTCCAAAACAGACCATCATCAGTCTCAACCCCACTCCTGGGCCCTCCACAGCCTCTTGGACTCCCCCTTTGGCTCATCTGTACCAGAGCCATGTGCTTACTAGCTGCCCAGGCAGAAGGGGCTGCAGTCAGCTCTCTGGTTGGCCAGGCCATCTCCAGAGTGGAGCCGTGAATTTGGTTGTCATGCCTTTTCATCCACAGGGACCACAGGCTGCTTCTGCTCAGAAGCCCAGGACATTCCAGGACTAGAAGGGCCCAGGCCAGTGTGTTGAGAGGGCAGACATCTTGTCATCCCTGGTAACAAACTGCTAGTTTCCTGAAGGAAAGGTTGGACGGATGGATGTTTTTGTCCTCAGACGGCGTGCTCTGCTCAAGTAGGTCTACCATTGTGGGGTTATCTGGGGCTGTCTACTTAGCTCAAACCCCATCCTGTGCCTTTGTTCGTGATTTGGTTTTCTTGGTCTCATCCAACCTCAGTGCACTTCTGCAGGATCCCCAGAAACCAGCCTCCAAGCCCTTTCCTCTGCCTACATCCTTGTTTTTGATTTAACCTTCTTGCTCTTTTCTTGCTGCATTACTCAGCTGGTTATTCTTCTCTCCCATTAGCTAATCATGCTGGGTCTCCAGGCCTCTTTTTACTTGACACTGGTTACTGACTGCATTGAATCCTGCTCTTCTTGCCCCCTTATCATCCTTAGCATGATTAGACCCCATGGCTCTCTCTAGCTCATCGGACTCAGAAAACCTCTTTTCATCCAGCCCCACATTGCTTTTCCTCTTGCCCCATTTCTGCCAATGGTGCCACTGCTGTCCCACCTAGACTTCCCTCTGATGGTGGGGTCTGGAAGTTTAGCCTTCTGAATATCCATCACATCCGTCCCCTATTCATACAGTTTCTGTGGGCTGAGCTTCGACCTGCATCCACTTAATACAATGGACTCCCAACTTGCTTTTCTTCGGTCTGCTGCTCAATTATCACATGATTCTCACACAGAAAAGTCTGGCTTGCACTCTAACTTCTTTGTCAGACATTCAAAATCCTGCACAGTCTGTATAAGCTAGATTTTACTCCAGGATTCTAAAAATAATTACGCCCATACTTTGTGCCTATATAGTTTAGGTGCTGGAAATATAGCCACTGAAGAAATACTTCACATAGAAGTTTGTTTTTGTGTTTGTTTTCTAGAGAGGGGAGATTTAAACGACAGGCAAAGAGCTAACACACACGAGAAAGGAACGGAAAGGAGGACATGGCCTCCAGGTAGCATGGTCACTGCAGGAGCAGTGGAGACGTAGAGACTTCGCCTATTTGTGGAAAGAACATTCCAGATGCACAACGTTCAAAGCCCTAAAGTGAGAGCTTGTTTAACAGGTGGGACATAGCACAGGAACTGGGGTGACAAGTAGGTTGAATGGGAGCAGGTCATGTTGCTACCAAACTAAGGAGAGCATGGGACATGTTGCATTAGTCAGGGCCTTTCAGTATGTTTTGAATAGGAAAATGACCTGCTTCAGAAGGCAGCACGGAGAGCACATAGGAAGACAGGCAGAAACTGGGTGTAATCAAGAGGCTATCCTAAAGGTCTGAGGAGAGATTACAGAAGCTGTGGAGACAGACGTGGGATGACAGAGGAACCACACTGGGAGATGGAGGAACTGTTATATTTTGAAGGTAGTGCTGACATTTGCTGATGGATTGGATGGAAGTGTAAGAGAAGGAAGAGAGTCAAAGACGATACAGAAGCAACTGAAAAACTGTGATTGCTATTAACTACACCAGGAAGATGACTGTGGGCAGAGAAGGAAGCACACAGGAAGGGGGATGAGCTCAGCTTTGGCGTATTTAGGTTGAGGTGACATTAGACACCCCAGCAGTGATGTTAAACTGTCAGTGGGCTGTCTGAGTTCAGCACTCAGGAATGAGAGCCATGCTCTAAATGAACTTTAAAACTTTTGATAGAGTATGGATAGAGGCCATTGGACTGTGCCTGGGCCATTAGTATAGGTGGGGGGTGGGGGTGGGGGGACAAGAAAGGCTGGGAAAGCACAATCCTGTGCAGGAGGGAAGAAAATCATGCCAAGTTCATGTCTGTGGAGTGAGCATCACTGAGTCGATGAAAATGGGACTTCACTTTGCTCTGTACGTTAAGCATCTCTGAAATTCTCATTGAGCAATGAACACCTGTGTAACATACTGCCAGCAGGCTGTTTATGTAAGTGCGTTTGGCCCTGTGCAGAGTGTGGTGACAGGCTCTATGAGATTAGAGCTTGCTGGATGGAGCCAAGGATGTGGAGGGAACAAGAACAATCAGCTCTCTCAAGGCCTTTTGTAGCAAACAGAATAGCGGAAGGAGCCAACAGCTAGAGGGAGATGGGGGGATACGGAAGGATGGCTAGCTGCAGACAGAGATTACAGTTCTATTCTAGGCAATCTCCTTGGCAAAACTATAAGCAACCCTTATAAACACTGCTCTGCTGTCCACCCAGGAAGGCCTAGGTCACCCCTCTCAATTCCACCCACAGAAGATATCTCAGACATTATAGCTCTACCTATAAGTGACACTGTCCAGAAACTTTGTAAGACTTTAGTGGTGATATGTCCAAATAGCATTTCTTCAGGACTCACCTTGATGTCTATCAGAGCACGCTATGTTTAGATCAGACATCAAAGCCACCCAGGGATGTCCAGATGGAGGGAAACAGAACTTACATGAAAAATGCAGTTTCTTACTCCTTTAGATCCTGGAAACATTCAATAGCAGCAGCAAGAACAGCCTCCTGCACTTGCTGTTTGAAGGCAAGGCTGGAGGCACAGACTTACCCAAAGGGAACCAGAATTTATTTTTATTTTATGGACATTGGTGATTTGACATGATCCCCTGGAACACTGAGTTACAGGCAGTTGTGAGCTGCCATGTGGGTGTTGGTTATTGAACCCTGGTCCTCTGGAAAAGCCAGTGCTCTTAATTACTGATATGTTTGTTGGTGGTGGTAGAAATTTTGTTTTGTTTTTAGATTTATTATGTATACAGTGTCCTGACTGCATGTATGCCAGCAAGCCAGATGAGGGCACCAGATCTCATTATAGATGGTCATGAACCACCATGTGGTTGCTAGGAATTGAACTCAGGACCTCTGGAAGAACAGCCAGTGCTCTTAACTCTTCCAGTCATCTCTCCAGCCCCCAGAATTTATTTATTTATTATTTGGTATATATATATATATATATATATATATATATATATATATATATATATATATATATATATATACACACACACACACACACACACACACATATATATGATACTTTATTTACATTTCAAATGTTTCCCCCTTTCCAGGTCTCCTCTTTGGAACCCCCTATTCCCTCCCCCTCCCCCTGCCTCTATGATGGTATTCACCCACCCACCCACCCACTCACTCTCTTCTTCCCTCCTTGGCATTCCCCTATTGAGGCCTCTAACACCCTCAGACCCAAGGGCCTCTCCTCCCCCTGATGGCTAACAAGGCCATCCTCTGCCACATATGTGGC
>CM052702.1:37940262-37959751 GCA_028551405.1 Uromys caudimaculatus | reverse complement strand
ATGGGTCCCTCCATGTATATTCTTTGGTTGGTGATCCAGTCTCCAGGAGCATTGGGGGGGGGGGGGTGTTCAGGCCAGTTGACACTGTTGCTCCCTCCTCCAACTCCTACATCTGGGACCTCAGCCTCTGCCCAACGGTTGCTGTGAAGTGAATCTTGGGTATTCCTAACTTTTGGGCTAATATCCACTTATCAGTGAGTACGTATCGTGTTCACCCAGAATTTATTTTTAAAACTGGTAAGTTCCAACAGTTACCAAAGGATTGCCCTATAAAAACATGAGAAAATGGGTAATGGGTAGAGTTGAGCCATTTCAAGTCAATGAAACTGCACTGAAAAACAACTCAGTCCTCCTTTTCGTCCCCCTGCTAACATATCCCCAAAAGAGAGAACAGGGCACCACTACCCACTCATAAGTCTCCCCGAGAAGTTCCTGTTCTCAGTGCAAAAGACAAGAACAGACAAGGTGCTGCTGATGGAATTAAATAGTTGTTGTCCCAGGCTCTGAATGGTCTTCTGAACATATCGTTGAGTGTTTCAGTTCCAAGGAGAGGACCAGAGTGACACAAAAGAATTTCCATACAGCTAACCCAAGGACAGCACAAAGGGACATTTGAATTCCACTACTGCTAAGCTCTGTGACCAACTTGCACCATTATGTCTGAAGGAGAAAAAAATTAAAGCATCACATGTATGCCTCCTTGCAGACATCTGTATTAGGGTGGAGACCTTGATCCTGAGATGAGGGGAAGTTGAGGCTCCTGGGCTCAGTCCAGCAATGGATCACTGTGAACGCAGAAGGTGTGCCACTGTTTTCAAACTTAGATGGCACAGGCTGGAGCCACATCACAGAGGGCTTTCCTGCAGTGCTAGGACACTCTTGGTAGAGCTTAAGAGAAGCAGCTTGAAGTTCTGAAAGATCACTCTGAGTTTGTGATCTAAAGAAAAATAGACTGTGTCCCAAAGTCGTAATTGAAAAACACATGACTTCCTGTTGGTCTAGTCCAGCAGTTGTCAACCTGTGTTTGTGACCCCTTGGAAGTCGCATATCAGATACTTAATACAATTCACAACAGTGGCAAAAATACAGTTATGAGTAGCAATGAAATAATTTTATGGTTGAGGGTCACCACAACATGAGGAACTGTGCTAAAGATTGGGAACCACTGTTCTAGTCAAAGCTAAATTCTCTTTTTCTTTGTTATCTTTGGTCAAATTAAGTTCTGTCCCTTACATAGCTAAATTTCAGGGCTAGAGAAATGGCTCAGAGATTAAGACTGCCTATGTGAGGCAGTTCACAACTGCCTGTGACTCTTAACTCCAGGGGGATCCTATACCTCTGGCCTCCTCAGGCATCTGAACCCACAATATACATACCCTACCCCATGCATATAATATAAAATACAATTAGGAACAATATTGACAAGTTTCATTCTACTTATTTTTTTTTTTTAACATACAGGTAATTTCAGTTTTCACCTGTGTGCATTTTGCATGAGGGCACAATAGAATCGCCCACACTATCAACCATTGTCATGTCCAAATATGACTTTCAGCTGTATAACCAAGAATTGTTGCTCTTCTGAGGGTCTCCATGTCCAATGCCTGGGTTACAAGCTGTCTGGCAGATTATCAACATAAGTGTTTTACTTAGGGTTTCTATTGTTGTGATAAAACACAATGACCAAAAACAACCTGGGGAACAAAGAACTTAATTTTATTTCATAGCTCATCCAAGAAGGTTAGGGCAGGAACTCAAGGCAGGAACCTGGAGGCAGGAACTGAAGCAGAAACCATGGAAGAGTGCTTCTTATTGGCTTGCTCAGCCTACTTTCTTGTATCATCATGACCACCTACCTGCCCAAGGGTGGCACTGTCCAAGATGTGCTGGCCCTCCCACACCATTCATCAACCAAGAAAATGTCCTACGGGCTTGTCCACAGTCAATTTGGTAAAGATATTGTTTCTATTGAGGTTCTATCTTCCCTAATGACTCTAGTCTGTGTCAACTTGACTTAATACTAGTCAGCACAATTTGTCAGCACAAGAATCTTGCTATCCCAGGGTGAGATGCAGGAACAAAGAACAAAATAACAAAAAAGTGTTCCATGTAAAGGCCAGTATTTCCTTGCAAAGTAAGTACTTTTCAGGATTGATATTCTTTTTATGTTACCAAATGATGGCCACAAAATTTCGAAAAATGCCTTTCCACAAAAAAATAGCTGGCAAGTCCATGTATCCATGCACACTGAGAAATGTGAAACCTGGAAGTCCACTGGCCCTGGCTTTCTTCTCTCACTATGTACAATGGTCATCTGGTATCAGGGAAGGGGAGGGAGAGGGACATAAGTTAGACCAAGGCTGACAACGATAACCCACCAGAGTGTGAGATTTGACAGCTGACTGTCACAATGGAGAAAATGGACCAGTGCTTATTTTAATCACCACGCTTCCTAATTACAGCTCTAGAAGCCAACATCTGAAATCTTATACTTCACATTTACTCTCCTGCTGTCAATCCCATCTTCTTCACATGGCGAGAGGTCAATGGCAGCAAAAGTTCAATTGGACAGACTAAGACATTGCACATCCAGATTGTGAAGAAACATTAGCAGCAACTCTACTGGAGTACCAAGACCTGCTTGGGTCTCAGTTAAAACTCAGGTCTACATTCTGCATTTAAATGTTAGAAAGGGCACCTACCTAACACGCTCCTAGGTTGGTGGTAACCATCCAGTCATAGGCATATGGCTGTTAGGGTGAAAACAGACTCCATAGTCCTGACTTCACACAGAATCATAGTTGGACTGAAAAAGTTCCTTTTGATCAGGTCTAACCTTGACATTTACGAATGGAGAAAGGAAGGGAGGGGAGAGAGAATGCAATCCAGTAGGAAGCTCAGCCTAGATTTCTTTTCTTTTTTAAAAAATTATTTATTTACATTCCAGTCATTCTGGATCCAGCCTATGGCTCCCCCCCCCCCCAACAGGAGTTTATCATTTAGTTTTCAATTTTCAAGATTTTATTTTATTGGTCTGAAGAAACTATATACATTGCTCAAAATAGTGGTAGGTTTAAAGACAGCAAAATCTCTGTACTGGCTGGTTTTGTGTGTCAACTTGTCACAAGCTGGACAGAGAGAAAAGCGCCTCCCTTGAGGAAATGCCTCCATGAGATCCAGTGATAAGGCATTTTCTCAATTAGTGATTAAGGGTGGAGGGCCCCTTGTGGGTGGTGCCATCCCTGGGCTGGTAGTCTTGGGTTCTATAAGAAAGCCAGCTGAGCAAGCCAGGAGAAGCAAGCCAGTAAGGAACATCCATCCCTCCATGGCATCTGCATCAGCCCCTGCTTCCTGACCTGCTTGTGTTCCAGTCCTGACTTCCTTTGGTGATGAACAGCAACGTGGAAATGTAAGCTGGATAAACCCTTTCCTCCACAACTTGCTTCTTGGTCATGATGTTTTGTGCAGGAATAGAAACCCCGACTAAGACAATCTCATATTAAAAAAAAATCACAGTCATCACAAGCATTTGATGGTTCATTATCTCAGGACATTTACTCTAAAAGGAACCCACAGAAAATAATGCAAGGGAATGCTTCTCTGGTAGAGGGTTGAGATGGGGGGATGCACAGAAATAGATAAAGTACCTCCACCCTAGACATCAGAAGGAAAGGCTTCAAACAACACTGCAATGTCCATCAAGTTCCCAAGTCTTTAGATTGATCTCTAGACTGTAACTGGCCAGAGGCAGCATCCTGGGAGGGCAGAGAGCAGCCACAGCCAGCACAGCAGAAGGGACGCCAGAGCACTGTCAGTGAGACAGGACAGACAGACACACTGCTATTTCACATTGGTAGTTTATTACAATACACACTGACACAATTAGAGAAGGAATGTTCTGGCGTTTCTGAGCATTTCATGGAAAGCAAAGTAACCATCTAGGCAATAGTCATCCTTTTTTTTTCCCCCCCAAACAAAAAGCAAGCCTTTACATGCGATAACTCAGGGAAACAGTCTTCTTAATCTTCTCTAAAAAATATCAGCTAAAGAAAACAGCTGTTGTAACATGAGCCGAGAAGTTAAGTTCTCCTTCCAGATGTCCAAATCCTACCCTTCATCAACAGCCTAAATGACTGTCAGGACACCTCAGGAGGTGGTGTGTTTGAGGACTACATGGGATCTGCTTTTAAGGCCAATGGACTATGTCACCACAATTGAAAGGAAAGGATAAACTGAAAAAGTAAATCCTATATAATGCTCTTTCACAAACTTCATTTGAAAGGTTAAAGTTACCATGGACATTTTAACTCTATCAGAGATCACTGGCAAACGTCTGTTACTGTACCTTCAAAAGGACTTTGCTTTTCCATCAGCTTGGGAGCAGACCATCAATGGTGAAAGATTCAGTGACCCTGGGGAGCAGGCACTAGATTGTCTGGAGTCCACAGGCAGTTTTGGATCCACCATGTAAAAGACAGAAGGAACCTTGACATTTTCCCCTCAACAATCCTATAGCAGTCAGGTGTTTAAATACCTTCTGTGCCCAAATGTACAAAAGCAATCGAGGAAAAAAAATTAATATGGCATTTTGAATAAATTTGCTAACACATTACATAACTTGGGAACAACAGCGGCATAAACCTAAGCACAGCCCTAGTATTCCATACAGAAAAGCACTGCAGATGTAAAGTTTGTTTAAAAATATTAAAACTCAGGTTCACATAAATACAGTTTTGGTAATCTATGCTATGCCAAATAAAAATTCCATCAGATCCTTGGCCTGCTAGGTAATGCATTTGGGTTTTCATTTCTGGCTGTATCAGTACAAGAATATACACTGTTGCATATACTTTCAGATATGCTTATACATATATAAAATACAGATCATGAACATTTGTTTTAAATATGTATACATAAAACCTGTGTCTCTAAAAATAAATACATTAAGTAAGCTGCTTGCTAGTAGCTAATTCTGAATTCCCTCACAAGCTAATCAGAACAATTTTTATGATGGCAGGGACCATTAACAGCCTTTTAAACCTACTGTGTAGAGTAAACACTGCCGTGCAGCCTCAGGAGTGAAATGCCATCTCCGAGCACAGGCACAGCTGTAGCAATGGCAGCAGCATCTTCACACCCTCCATGATCAGTCTGCAATGCGTTTCCTAGAGACAACACTTTGTTCAGCTGACATTACCTTCTAGGCAAAGCTGCCACTGCAACTGATGCACTGTTTAAGGGAACCAACACAACAGCAGTTGTATTTGATGCTGCTCCCAGAGATCACAGTGAGTGGGTAAAGCAGGAGGAGCCCTGCTGTCTGAAAGAAGCAATGCTCTAGGACAGCAGCACATGAAGGACCTGGGCTTCTACATCTAAGTGCCACTAAGGAACTCAAATCCACTGCCAAGATGGGAACATCAGACATCTGACACCGTAGTTCAAACAAGAGACATAGTAAAATGCTCAAAATAGTTCCTAAAGAAATGATACAACTCATGAGAAAATGGAGCTACGTTACTGTTTTACACCCCATCCTCGCAGAAAACAAAAACAGAAAAACTTCTTAAAATGGTATTGCCAGACCAAACTGTTTAATGTACATAATACTTGACCTTGTCATTGCTCAGAATATAAAAAATTCAGAAATATAAGAAATCCATGATAAGTTAGTGAGAATTTGTAATGCCACTGCCCACATTTTAAAGAGGAAAACTTAAAATCCAACTTTTAAAAAACTCAATATGCTTACAGCTTCAGATTGCTAGGTTATGAATCAAATGTAAAGATGTCTATTCACATACAAACAAGGCCTCTATTTCATTAACTTCGATCTGATTTAAACCTTTGGATATTTCAATCTGTAGACTCCACAGGGTAAGGCTGAATTTATCAGGTATAAATAAAATATTTAGGTCCATGATGTACTGCAGTTCTGAGAAAACAAATGCACCAAATCTATACAGGCTGACTATGTCTTCCCTTAAAATACATGTACTAGTGCCAAGTCACACTGTCTCTTTAATTTCTCTGGTTGAGAAAAATGAGACAACAGCATTCTTCTTCCTCTTCTCTCGTCTTGAGCATGAGGTCAGAGGCAGGGACTAGGTTGGCCGGTGCAGTCTTTTGGGCGGTGGGGGTGGCATGAGCTCTGTGTCAGGGTCCAGGGGATACTTTCGCTTCTGTCCCTGGGCAGCGGCTGCACATCTGTCAATGAACTCAAACAGCATCTCCTTGGTGACAGGGTTGGAGATGCTATTGCACACAGCTGTGGACAAAGGAGGACAACATCTCAGGTGATTAAGGCAGTTGACTCGCTACAGGCTGAGGGTGGTCTTCATGCAGCGCTGTGAAATCATGGCATTTATGATGGGCAAGCAGGCCTCAGGTTAGGTGCTTTTTTTACTGGATACTCTTTGCTGGAGTATTAATTTTAAGCAAAGATGTTAAGGGATTTTAATCTAGTACAGCATACTTCATGAAAATCCACATTTAACTAAAACTTCTATGCTGGAAAGTATACTGCAGTTTTTAAGTCATTCTCTCAGAAAGATGTCCATTCTGTGAAATATAACAGTAATAGCCAATGCCGCTAGGGAAGAGGGAGTTTTCATGACAGCTTCCGTCCATATTGTTATTTTAATCATTCAGTTGAAGAACATATGATAAAATAGCCTAATAAACAAATCTTTTCTTGAGTAATCAAAAAATAGAACCAATACTCCTCATTTTATGATTTTTTTTTTTTTTTTGGTTTTGTTTGTTTTTTTGGGAAAGAGGGAGAAGACAATGGAATGAACTCATCTGAGCATAGATGCTACTTCCAAAAATATCCCGACTGTGAATCGGTATCTTTTAAAGTAAAAAAGGTGAACTGGATAACTCTCTCCTCTTCCCACTTCTCACGATCACAACCACCATCAGCAATGGACAAGTGCACGATCGTCCACTGCACTTTACCCGCCTTTCTATAATCCACCTCTACTACCAGTGTACCTGATACACTGAAATGAATTCAGTGTACCTGATACACTGAAATGAATTTGTGGTGTTCGTCAAGAAAATAGTGAACTATGCTAAATCCCCACAGCATTAATATTACAGCCAAAGAACAGTCTGAAGGATAGCGGGGCAGTTTTTATGTTTTAAATGGTTTTCATTTACTTTCTCTCCATTGTTTGTAAAGTTATTTTAGGAGCTAGAAATTACATTTTCCCATGCTAATTCTGTTTCTTACCATCTGGCAAACAATTGTTCTAATAGTTTTGAATAGATCAGAAATTATCATGACTTTTTTTTTAACCATTCATTAAGTTAAACTAGTATGTAGCCATCACTCTGCCCTCTTTTGCCCTTTCAGGCATATAGGGCATCTCTCCAGCAACTAGCAAGGTGCAGGCCTGACTCTCAGCCCCATCCATCAGGACAGCATCAACGGGACATGTGCACTTGGACGCCATAATTTTCTGTAATTTACTGTACTGGCCACTCTCATACTCACCCATGGCTGTGTTGTAGGCATTTGGGAAACTTTTGTCTATTCTCTGTCTCATGAAGACCCAGCTGTTGTTCTCAAATTTGCATTCTATAATTTTGTTGTCATACTGTTTTAATTCTTTTGTCACCTGTTTTAAAAGAGAATTGATGAAAATATTTTAAATAATTTGAAAGGCTTTCTGCTTCTACTCTGTGACAGTCACATTAGGAAATGCCAAAGACACCTCAGTAATTCTTCAAGCAGGGCTCTTTGTCACCAAGTGTCTGATCAAGCTTGAGATAGGGTGCACACTCCCAGTACACATGCTCATGGATCTGACACTTCGGAGTTGTGAAAATGGCTGTCAATATATAGCAATTAAAAGAAGCTAAGCAAAAAGCAGCCATTTCTGGGCCAAATGCAAATATGTTACCATGGGGACAGAGCCCTCAATCCTGTCTGTGTTTCTGTGGCTTTCAGACAATGCTTAGGGTTCACCAACTTTCAGAAAGGTCTCACCATGTAGATTCCCACCCCCCTCAAATTGTCCTTATCATAGGTGAAAGGGCTACCTAAGAAACAAGTACTAGGATCAAGTTGGGCCGCTTTTACATCCAAACGTACTCCTCAGGCAAGTCTACTTTCCCTTTTCATCCTTCCAGAGAGTATGGATTTAGAAAGGAAACTACTTTGACTTTAGCTGGTGTGTTCTTGGCTTCTTTACTTCAGATGATTGAATATGAATATGGATTACAACATACGCTATCAAAGCCACCAAGTATCCATGGTAACTATGGTAAGTCTGAGAAGATATTCCATCAGGCTAGGAGGAACCTAAGCTTATCACTGCACTTTTCCAATCAAATGCCAGTCATGGTAATATCTGAATTCTGTCTTCGTCCTTCAGAACTAACAACACTCTCTCTCTCTTACAATATGGTAGATTGTAATCACCAAACTTCATCAGCATTATTTGAAATGCTCTCATTTTCTGCCCACACATTCACTACAACCTAGGAAGATGAAGTGATGCACATTTTTTAAAAGCTACTTTCAATTCAGATTAGTCAGGGTGTGTCTTCATAAAAACTTTCAAATTGTCTTCCCCCTAGATAAATATTGCTTTTGATTGGATGGATCGTTTGCATTTTCAACAGATCTAATAACTGGTCCAAAAACAAGTCTAACAGGCCTAGGCTCTGTAAACTTAACCCCCCTACAAGAGTGATGCTCTTTGTTTAGCAACTGAGCCAATGTGTCCTGGGATGGTCCAGAGTATACAGTCTCACTCCCCTGACTTAGCAGGAATCCATGTCCTTTTGACTCATCACTTAGGGGAAGGCACTGGACAACACATTCAACCTAGGCAACCAGTTCTGGGTGATACCAAGTAGAAGTTGTTCAATAGAAGGAAGTCTCTAAAGCTTTCAAAGTCTTCATTTTCTAATCTCTAAAAGCATCAAAGGGTTTATTTAATATACTAGGTTATGGAAAGAAAGTGCCTGAGACAGAGTAGGAAATCTATAAATGTGTAATCAAATAGAAAATAAAAACCCCAAAGTCCTGTCCTAGGCATTTTCGGGGTACAGTTTAGCAGCATTAGGCAGCTCACTGTTGTGCAGCAAACCATCCTGATGTGTGCTGGCAACCCTACGGTTTTACCTCTCCTGCACACCTAGGCTCCTGTGTTCTGTTTATGACTCTTTATACATTTCAGATGAGTAGAATCACTTAATATTTATCCTTCTAAAGCAATTTATTTTGCTTTAGCATAACATCTTCGGGGTTCATTCACACTGTAGCATGTGACAGAGTTCCCTTTTATGTTACATAATATTCCATTATATTTTCTTCAGCCATTCATCTGTTGGTAGACATTTTCCCTACATCTTTGCTATAGTGACAAATGCTGTGAGAAAATAGGGGTATAAATATTACTTGGAGATCCTGCTTTAAATTCTTTTGAGTATATACCTAGAAATGAGACTGCGCGACCCTACGGTAGTTCAATTTTTAATTTTCCAAGCAACCTCCATACTATTATCCAAAATGGCTAAGCCGTATCCCATCCCTACCAGGTACGTCCTCTATGTCCGGCCATGCTGACAGGCCAGGTGTTACAACACTACGGTTTACTGGTTGCGCATGCTTATTGGTTGTACACCTTTCCTGGAAAATATGTATTTAATTCCTTTGCCTTTTGTGGGGTAGGTATTGAAAGAGGGTCCCATTTTGTGGCTCAAGCTAGCCTTGAACTTCTGATGTCTGCCTCAGTCTCAAACTTGTGATCTGTCTAAGCCACGTACCAGGATCACAAATCTTTATCACATATCCAGCTAGTTTTGCCTATTTTAAAAAACATTTCCATTAGTATATGTTACCTATAAAAAAAATAATGTATTTCAGCCAGAGTTTTCATTTTGTGCATAAGACATATTTGACTACAGTTACTCTCCCATTCTCCTCCCTGTCCTTCCAGTGGACTAGAGAGCAAGAGATCTTATCAGATTCCTTTTCACTTTGATGTCTTCCCCACTGGAGTCCACACACAAAAACCTTGTCATGCGCGCCTCCACTCCACAATCTACAGATCATGGTCCTTGTCTATTCACCCACATACACACACTCATACGAGCTAATCTGTTGTTTTAACAGGAGATATATAATACAGCACAATTGAAAGAATACAAATTGAATAGATATTAATATTCAGATGAGAAAATATTTTACTTATTTTGCATTCTTTTTTGTTTATTTTTGAAGTGTGTGCCTATATTTTAATCAAGGATTTAATATTGCTGAATTTTATGTCTGGGCATTAACCCTCATCAGACAATGATTTGTAAATTTTTCTTCCATTTTATAAGCCACCTTTCTGCTTTGATGATACGCAGAGTTTTTAAGGTCAATGTGTCCTAGTCAGGGTTTCTATTCCTGCACAAACATCATGACCAAGAAGCAAGTTGGGGAGGAAAGGGTTTATTGAGCTTACACTTCCATGCTGCTGTTCATCACCAAAGGAAGTCAGGACTGGGACTCAAGCAGGTCAAGGAGCAGGAGCTGATGCAGAGGCCATGGAGCAATGCTGCTTACTGGCTTGCTTCTCCTGGCTTGCTCAGCTGGCTTTCTTACAGAGCCCAAGACTACCAGCCCACAGATGGTACCACTCACAAGGGGCCCTCCCCCCTTGATCACTAATTGAAAAAATGCCTTACCGCTGGATCTCATGGAGTCATTTTCTCAACTGAAACTCCTTTCTCTGTGATAACTTCAGCTTGTGTCAAGTTGACACACAAAACTAGCCAGAACAATTGACCCCTTATCAACTTGACACACAAACACATCACCAATAAGCCTCAACCCTTACTTCCTTATTCATCCCCAAGATCTAAATAACTTAAAAAGTCCCACAGTCTTTGCAAACTATTACATATTAACATTTCAGTCTCTTTTAAACATCCAATCTCTTAAAATTCAAAGTCTTTTAAAAATCAAAGTCTCGTAACTGTGGGCTCCACTAAAATACCATCTTTCTTCAAGAGGGAAAAATATCAGGCCACAGGCACAATCAGAAGCAAAATCAAATTCCAACAATCCAATGTCTGGGATCCACTCACGATCTTCTGGATTACTCCAAGGGCTTGAGTCACTTCTCTAACTCTGCCCTTTGTAACACACACCTTGTCTTCTAGGCTCCAGATGCCTGTACTCCACTGCTGCTTCTGTTCTTTGTGGTCATCTCATGGTACTGGCATCTTCAAAACACTGCTGTCTTCTAGGTTTACCAACAGCCTCTCATAGACTCTCTTCATGGTGCCAAGCCTCACCTCCTTTGCATGACCCCTTCAGTCCTGGGCCGTCAATTGCAACTGAGGCTGCACCTTCACCAATGGCCTTCCATGACCTCTCACAGTGCCCAGGCCTCAGCTGCTCTTCATGACTCCTTCATGCCTTCAAAACCAGTACCACCTGAGTGACTCTTACACATTACCAAGTCCAGCCACCGCACAAGGTACAACCTTACTTATCTCTGGAACGCAGCCTCTGTGCTCTCAGAAAACACTTCTCAGAAGATTTTACCTCAGTGATGCTGGTCTCTTCCCAATCACCGCCAATTTCCCAGCTCCAGCTAACCAGCATCAATAGTCCCAGAAATGCAATGGTTTTTGCTTTAGTAGTTCTGGTATCTTGTTAATCACAGCTGACTTCTTCAGTCCCAGCTAACCAAAACCACAGAATCTGAAATCAAACTAGCAATGGCCCTGATAAGAGTCTTTAATCTTCCCTCTGAAATTTCACAAGCCAGGCCTCCATCTTCTGCACTGTTCTCAACATTATCTTCCAAGCTCCTACACAACATCCCACAGAGCTCTTAACACCAAATGGATCTTCTAGACCAAAGTTCCAAAGTCCTTCCACAGTCCTCTCCAAAACACGGACAGGTTGTCACAGGAATACCCCACTCCTGGTACCAATTTGTCTTAGTCAGGGTTTCTATTCCTGCACAAACATCATGACCAAGATGCAAGTTGGGGGAGGAAAGGGTTTATTCAGCTTACTCTTCCATGTTGCTGTTCATCACGAAAGGAAGTCAGGACTGGAACTCAAGCAGGTCAGGAAGCAGGAGCTGATGCAGAGGTCATGGAGGAATGCTGCTTACTGGCTTGCTTCCCCTGGCTTGTTCAGCCTGCTTTCTTATAGAGCCCAAGACTACCAGCCCACAGATGGTACCACTCACAAGGGGCCCTCCCCCCTTGATCACTAATTGAAAAAATGCCTTACTGCTGGATCTCATGGAGGCATTTTCTCAACTGAAACTCCTTTCTCTGTGATAACTTCAGCTTGTGTCAAGTTGACATACAAAACTAGCCAGTACAGTCCTTGTTTATTTTTTGTTTTGCTGACTGTAATTCTGGTGTCATTCACTGAGTTATTGCCAGTTTTCTTTCTAAAGTGTTTCTAATTTTGTTTGTTTTGTCTTTTTAAACCTTTGAGGCTCAATAGTTTCATGTCTTATGCCTCAGTTTTCAATCTATTTTGGAGTTAATTTCTTATATAGTACAGGGGCAAATTCCAACATCTTTCCTACTGTGTAATCTTGCTACCTTTGTGGAACATCTTATGTCAAAGACTTATTTCTGGGCTGTCTATTGCACTGCCTGCTCTAGTTGTTTTTGATATATATGGAGAATGTTATCAGAATATCCATATACATATTAGCATGTCCCCAAATTCATGATTTTCCAGTTTTAATTTTCCATGTACTATGAGATCACAGGTATATGTTAGCAAATCTATTTGGGGGTGGTGGTGGTGCTATTTTGCTAGCTCCTGTGATCTACTTGTCTGTGTCAGTGATGAAGTGTGCACTGTAGCTTTGCAATAGAAGCCAGGGGTGTGAGGCCTGCAACTTTGCTATTTGTCAGCTATTTGGAATTCCTTAAGAGTCCATGGGAATTATAGCACAGCTTTTCTACTTCTGCAAAAGACACTGTTAGGATTTTGTTCAGTTTACACAGCATCTCAAGACTGCTGCTAATTTCTATGGATATTCTGATAACATTCTCTCCTGATCCATGACTACTCAAAAGCTTCCCATTATTCGTATCTTCTTTTATTTCTTTTAACAAGAAACACTGCTTATGCTTTTTAAGCAACTTTACAAGTAAACTCACTAAAGGAATCATGCTGACATCAAAAGGCACACTCTGAAAACAGCTGTCAACAAAATTACATCTTTGGCATTTTAGAAGAATGTTGACAACAAGCTAGTTACTGGCTAGCAACTGGAAGTTAAGTTCTATTTGCTAAAGATGCTTGGCCAAATATTACCAATCTGGAAAAATATTTCCAGAAAATGAATGCACCAGCCACTACTACTTTAAATTCATGTCCATATTCAACAAGAAACAGTGTTCTTCATTAGTTACATGTTATATTCCCACTATGGACAGGCTGCAAGACCATTATTTGATTGGGTGGTAAATACATTTAATTGGAAAAAAAATACCATCTTTCATATGCACAAATAAAGTTTTCGCTAATGGTCACATAAAAAATTAGTGGAGTCCAGAAGAGGGACTTAATTTTAGCATCCATATTCTTCTGAAGACAATTACATATCATCATTGACTGAAAGAGGAACCCTGTTATCTTCTATATCAACTGTGTTATCCTAGTTTGAGTTAACAAGTGCGTAAATATTTATACATTAGAATTTCACACTATACCCACTATTACATTGAATCTATTTAATAATTTGAATAGGAGCACACCATCAAATCACAAAGGCCATGCTAACTGTTGGCAACCTGCACAAAGTGGGTGAGACTACTTCTGATGGTAGAGCAGGAGCCTGCAGAGAGCTGTCCTGCTGGGTAGCTGTCTCAAGTGAGCATCTTAGAGAGAGGCTTCAGTTTGCTCTGAAACCATTAAAAACAAAACAAAAATACAAAACAAAAACCTGGAATACCCCCACATCAAGAAAGCTATTAATGAGTTTTTTCTTTTTTCACATTTAATTTGGAAAGATTTAAGATTGGCAGGAAAGTTGTAAAGGTGGTAGGGGGAATTACCTATTTTTTCTGCCACTTTCTGCTAACATTTATATTTTATTTATCAGCATACAGCTGCCAGTTAACACTGGTATAAAATAAATTAAAGGCTATCAAGATTTCTATTTTATTATCTATAATAGGACTCAATCCAGAAAACCACTTGAATTTAATTGCTACATGTTAGTTTCTTCAATCTATAGCAATTAATTAGATAGTCCTTGGGTTTGTTCTCTTTTGTCTTCCTGTCTGTCTGTCTGCTGTCTGTCTACCTACCTAGGCTCTGTAACCCAGGTTGGCCTTTTATCATGGTAACCTTCTCATGTGAGTCCTTTCAAGCACTGAGATTACAGGCATGAGCCACCACACCCAGAATACTTAAGAGTGACAATCAGATATTTCAAGAATGATGCTAAAATTAGGATTTTTTAAAATTGGTGTTTGCTCATGATAAAGAATTTCTGGGTGTGGCAAAGAGTACCCTTCTGGTCTTTCCACACTATACTAGCTCCTTGTGTTACTAGTGACAGTAACTCTGATTACTTAGTCAAGGTGGTAATTTGCCAGGTTTCTTCTCTGAGTACTCTATGGTTGGTGTAAGTCATGTGTCTAGTCTGACTTCAAGGACAGGGAAATGAAAGTTCACTTCCTGGAAAGGGTTATAGAGTATATGGTGTTCATTTATTTTACTTGTTTTAAACTTCATGTGCATGGATGTGTTGTTGCCCGAGTGTGTACCACTTGTGTGCTCGATACCAGAAGAGATCAGAAAAAAAGAGTTGGAGCTCCTGGAACTGGAGTTTCAGATGGTTGTGATCTACCACGTGGGTGCTAGGGAGCAATCCCAGGTCCTCTGGAAGAGCAGCCAGTCCTCTTAATAGCTGGGTCATCTCTCCAGTCCAATATGGAATTTATTAATAACACAACTTATAAATTTTGGGGGGATATCTTCTGAGGCTATGCAATAACTCCATTTCTCCAAGTGTCAATTATGACTTTCCCTTATCCATCCACAAACCTGCTTACAGTAATTACTAGTGAAGCATCCAGGGGACTTTCAACTGCCTTCCCTCCTTACTATTCTTGTACTTGCACTGGACTTCTACATGGCAAAGTTGTCTATTTTCCTTTATACAGTTTACCCATTCAGCATTTGGGTATATGTCAAGCATTATAAATCAGTAACCAATATTTGAACCAAAATCTTTTGGGGGTGGGGTGGGGTCACGGTTGTCTCACTCTATGGTTCATGCTTGTCTGCAACTCACTATGTGACTACTGGCCTCAAACTTGCAGACATGGTTACAGGAATGTGTCACTCTAGGTAGGCTGTGAGGCTTCAAAAGTCCAAGCCCTTCCCAATTAGCTCTCTCTGCTTTGTGCTTGTGGATCAGATGGAAGCTCTTTGCTACTGCTCTATCTCCATGACTGCCTGCCTGCTGCCATGTTCCCTGCCACAATAGTCATGAACTCTGATGCTTTAAATAAGATTGGCTCCCGTAGGTTCATATATTTCAATGCTTAGGGAGTGGCATTACAAAGTTTGGCCTTGGAGTAGGGGTGGGCTTGTTAGAGGAAGTGTGTCACTGGGGGTGAGGCTCTGGGGTTTCAAAAGCTCAAGCGAGGCCCAGGGTCTCTCTCTTCCTGTGCTCCACAGATCCAGACGTGGAGCTCTCGCTATTCTCCAGCATCATGCCTGCTATGCACCTCCGTGCTTCCCACCATGATGATAATGAACTAAACTTCTGAACCTGTACACAGATCTCAATGAAATGTTTTCTTTTGGAAGAGCTACTATGATCATGGTATCTCTTCACAGGAATAAAAACCCTAAGACAGACTAACTGTATGAAAAAGCAAGCTCCCAAATTAAATGTCATCATTTTATAAGTTGTCTGCTTTGTCATGGAAACAGGAAAGTCACTAAGATGCATGGGAACGGACTAGAAGGGAAAGCATGCTTCAGATTAGTGATGAGCAATGGGCCCAAAGACCTTGTAAACACTGACATAGCCTTGGCTTACTAAAGAACCAAAAGGAAGACCACTCAGGGTATGCATGTGTGTGGGTGAGAGGTCCCCCATGAGCCTTCGGGGGCGGTTCCACATAGATCTGACACGTTCCTAAACTTCTTACAGCCTACGTACCCCATTTCATCTGCTTGTATATTCTAGTTGCCTACGTGATACCATTTTGTTTTATTTGTTTTGATTTCCTTTGTGATAAAGATAAAACCTAGGCCTCAAGCTTGCTAATTATTCTACTATAGAGACACAGGCCCCACCCCTATTCCAAAGACTTCTCAAATCTAACATGTCCTACTTGTCATCTTCTTCCTAATCTATTTCTGTCACTTTCCAAAAAAAAAAAAAAAAGGGCAACATTATCACCCAATTTATGACAGAAACCCAGATGTCCTGACTCTTCCTCTTCGTTTATTCTTATATTTAATCCATTAGAGGGCTTACTAATTCCACACACAAAAATCAGTTTTTTCTATTTATTTTACTACCCCGGTTTTAAAATTCATAATCCAAGACACTACTGCCTTGCAAATGGTCTTCCCACCACTCTAATTTTTATACTAAAGCTAGGTTTACTTTAGAAAAATATAAGCCTAATTATAATGCCTTGATTAAGAGAAAATATCTGCCAGACTGGAAAGGAGGAAATAGATTTGTCATGATTCCCAGATGACAACACTTACATAGAAGGACTGTATAAAGAGGTTCTTAGCAACAGCAAGTTTAAAAAGGTTACAAAACACAAGGATGTATGTTATTACACAGAAGTAGCTCTCTGAACACTAGAAACTACAATCACAAAATAAGGTATGTCTAAACTCAGCTGGGCACGGTACATATACCTGTGATCCAAGTTATTCAGGAGGTGAAGACAAGAGGATTTCTGCAAACTTGAGTCTAGCCTGAGCTATACAGTTAAGACCTCATTTCAAAAAAAAAAAAAAAAAAAAAAAAAATGAGGACTCTTCTTTGCCTGCTTGTACTTACTTGCCCAGCACATATGTTGGAACCTACTACTTCAGGACTACGGCCTATACAGAAGCCCAGCTCAAACACCTACCCTCATGGGACTGAGCAACTACTAGATTCTTGGATTTCCCATTCTTGGGTTAGTTGGACTGCAGACTTGGCAACACTGGGTATTACGATTAACACACCAATTGAATAATCATCCATTTCTGAGACTGGTCTGGAACTTCCTGGGTAGGTAATATTGATCCTGCTCCTGTCTCCACTCCCAACTGCTTACAGACTCCAGGAGGAGAGACCGATTACAAATCTCCACACATTACTCTCAAAGAGGGGAGTATTTTCAACATCAGTTATGGAGAATTTGACTTCCGTAGATGAATAATGATTAAAAAAAAAAAAACCCTCAATTAAAAATTCACAGTTTTAGCCAGGCACGTGGCACACACCTTTAATTCCAAGCACTCAGGCAGATCCCTGAGTTCGAGGCCAACATAATCTACAACGTGAGATCCAGGACGACCAGGACTACAGAGAGAAACCCATCATGAAAAACCACACACACACACAAAAAAAAATCACAGTTTTAAAAAATTATTTCAGGTCTGGAAAGATGTCGAAGTGGTTGAGAACGCTGACTGCTCTTCTGAGGGTCATGAGTTCAAATCCCACCAACCACATGATGGCTCACAACCATCTGTAATGAGATCTGATGCCCTCTTCTGGGGTATCTGAAGACAGCTACAGCAAGTGGGGCCGGAATGAGAAGAAAAAGTATCTGAAGACAGCTACAGTGTACATACATATAATAAATAAATAAATCTTTAAAAATAATTATTTCAAAATAGATCAGAAATTTAATCCAAGATGCTAAATTACAGACTTTTACATAAATGCACTGAAAATGTCACTGCCTATTAGAATGAAAAAATAAAAATGATCTGTGGCAGAAGACCTCTGCCCCGGGCCACCAGGGTTCCATAGCCAAGCAGCGCTAGGAGAAAGTCACCCTCCCAGGAGAGTGGAAAAGCCGTGAGGGGGGATAAGATGAGCACCACTGCTCATTGGGACCCACCCAGAACCCGAAGGACACAGAGATTGAGGAAAAGTCGGGGACAGGAAACTTCTGGTTTCCATCTGTGGCTGGGGACCTCAGTTTGCGCCACAGGGCTCCATAGCTAATTAGCGCCAGGAGAAAGCTAGCCTCCCAGGACCCCAGGACACAGAGACTGAGGAGGAAATGTCAGGGACAGGAAACTTCCGGTTTCCATCTGTGGCAGGAGACCTCTGCCTGGGCCACTAGGGTTCCATAGCCAAGTAGCACCAGGAGAAAGCTACACTTCCAGAAGCGTGGAAAAGCCGTGAGTGGGGTTAAGATGAGCACCACTGCTCATCTGGACCTGGGGACCTCAGCCTGGGCCACAGGGCTCCAGGAGAGAGCTGGTATCCCAGGAGTGCTGATACACCTTCGAGCATAGGCAAAACCACCACTTCTGTTCAAACTCACTGGATCAAGAGGGACCCTTGCAGAGCCATCAGGACACAGGAACCATGGGACAGCTGGGGACAAGATCCTTCTGGTTTCTGTCTGCATCCCAGACCAGACCCTGTGCCACAGCTCTCCAAACTCAAACACCTCTCAGAGAGAGCTGGTCTTTAAGGAGTATTGATACAGAAGCCTGCAGGAGGGACAAGCCACAGCCAGACAGAGTAAGATCAGCTAACATCAGAGTTAACAAGATGGCAAAAGGCAAGGGCAAGAACATAAAAAGCAGAAACCAAGGCTACTTGGCAACATCAGAACTCAGCTTTCTCACCACAGCAATCCCTGGATACCCAAACACACCAGAAAAGCAAGACTCAGATTTAAAATCAGTTCTCATGATGATGATAGAAAACTTTAAGAAAGAAATTAACACCCTTGAAGAAATACAAGAGAACAGAGGTAAACAACTAGAAGCCCTTAAAGAGGAAACACAGAAATCCATTAAACAATTATAGGAAAACACAATCAAACAGACAAAGGAAATGAACAAAACTATCAAGGAGCTAAAAATAGAAATAGAAACAATAAAGAAATCACAAAAGGAGACAACCCTGGAGTTAGAAAACATAGGAAAGAGATCAGAAGTCATAGATCCAAGTATCACCAACAGAATAC
The DNA here is from genome assembly GCA_028551405.1 of Uromys caudimaculatus. Lineage (NCBI taxonomy): Eukaryota > Metazoa > Chordata > Mammalia > Rodentia > Muridae > Uromys > Uromys caudimaculatus. Next base: position 37,940,566 of record CM052702.1, on the reverse strand, counting down.
AAGAGATAGAAGAGAGAATCTCAGGAGCAGAAGATACCATAGATAACATCGACACAACAGTCAAAGAACATACAAAATGCAAAAAGCTTCTAACCCAAAACATCCATGAAGTCCAGGACACAATGAGAAGACAGAACCTAAGGATAATAGGTATCAAAGAGAGTGAAGATTCCCAACTTAAAGGGCCAGTAAATATCTTCAACAAAATTATAGAAGAAAACTTCCCCAACTTAAAGAAAGACATGAACATAAATATACAAGAAGCTTACAGAACTCCAAACAGATTGGACCAGAAAAGAAATTC
>CM052702.1:37794357-37939762 GCA_028551405.1 Uromys caudimaculatus | reverse complement strand
AATTTCAAAACAAACGCCTAATTTTGAAAATAATTAAGATCATCTTTTTCCAAAAGGATAATACACATATTGAAGCCGTCGTTGATTGTTCTTGTGGGTAGGAAGCAGAATCAAGCGCCTATTTGCAAGCATGATGCGGAAACACGCACGGGGCCTAATGTGTGGACTTGGCACTGGCTGCACAAGTGCCCAACCAACAGGCTACATTCCCCGCTGCCACACAGTCATGCTTTGTTTTGTTTTATACAGTCTTAGAGAATAGTCAAGGCTAGCATTACATTTATAATCTTCTTGTTGCCTCCTGAAAGTTGGGATTACAGAGCTGTGCTACCACAGACAGCTCATAACATTTATAAAAGATTCTTTTAAAAATTTGTATTACATTTTAATTTATTTATTCTGTATGCATGTATGTTTAAGTGTAGGGGCACTTATGCCAATTTGCACATGTGGAGATCAAAGGACAACCAGTAGGAGTTGGTTCTCTCTTGATAGTATATGAATCCAGGGATTGAAATAAGCTCACTAGGCTTGGTGGCAAACATTTTAATCTACTGAGTCACCTTGCTAGCTCTATACTATTTCTAAAGACACAATTTCATTGCCTCCCACTACACACTAGTACCAGGAATTAAACCCAGAGTGTAAGCATCTTATACAAGTACGCTATAGTCAAAGATCAGTTTAAAAAATAACTTCCTAAAGAAACTGTGAATGTAATCAGAATGGAAAATTTGACCATTACTAGGGAAAAACACATGAATCTTGCCAAGCCACCCCCCCATCACTATAGCCCAGGCTGATGAAGCTTTTACCTCAGTTTCCAAAGTGTTGGGATTACAGGGATATATTTGTGATATTTTGAATGAGAAATGTCCCTCTACAAGTTCATGTATCTGAACACTTGGCTTGGGAAAGTTTAGGGGTTATGTCCTTGTTGAAGGAAATAAGCACTAGGAATAGGCTTGGGAATTAACTGCTTTGCTCCATTTCCAGTTTGCTCTCCCTACTCTGTGTTTAGGGGTGAGGATGTAATTGGTCAGCTTCTTGTTCCAGAAGTCCATGCTATGTTCACCATATGCGTGCGCTCGCTCTCTCTCTCTCTCTCTCTCTGACACATACTCATTCCCATCCCCCATAACACGAATACACCCTAAATAACATGAATGAAAAGTGTGTGAAACTAAAGGGAGAAAAGAAGATACAACAAGAAGAAGGATAAAAAACCTCAATTCAGAACCTGGAGAATAAAGTCAGCAGCATAGTTAAGAAAATCAAGATGAAGAGGCAGATGGATTTCTGAGTTCGAGGCCAGTCTGGTCTACAGAGTGAGTTCCAGGACAGCCAGGGCTACACAGAGAAACCCTGTCTCGAAAAAACAACAACAACAAAAAAAAAAAAAAAAAAGAAAAAGAAAAAGAAAAAGAAAAGAAAATCAAGATGAAAATCGAGATTTGGGATAAAAAATTAATTGAAATACTGGAAATGAAATACTCAATGAATCATACAAACAAAAACCCAAGGAAGATCACCAATAGACTAGGTCAAAAGAGAGAGTATGTCGATCAAGAACTGAGGACAAAGTCAAAGAAATGCTATATTCAAACATCCATAAGAACAAAAAAAGGAGGGCCAGTGAGAAAGTTCAGTAAGTAAAGGCACTTGACATGAAGCCTGACGATCTGAATCAGATCCCCCGGAACCAACATGATGGAAAGATAAAATTGACTCCTTTAAATTGTCCTCTGACCCCTGCACAATCAATCTAATCTCTCACCCTCCCTCTTACTCTCCCTCTCCCTCCCTCCCTCCCCCCCTCACACACACAGGTGGGAGAGGGAGAAAACATGACCACTACTTCCAAGAATTCTGGGATATTGCAAAAGGACCAAACCTAGCAATGCACAGGACAAGAGCTAGAGAGATGGTTCAGCAACTAAGAACACCCCCAAGCTCCCAGACAGCACAGGTTCCACTCCCAGCCCCTGCATCAGATGGCTCACAGTTCTACAAGATGCAACACCTGCTTCTGGCTTCTATAGGTATCTACACACTTGCTGAATATACATACACATAAATAAAAAAAAAAAACACAAACACATCTTTTAAAAAGAACTCATGGTAGAAGAAAGAATACAGATTAAAATGTAAGAGAAAAAAAAAAGTCCTTTCAATACAGCAGAAATGTTTCCCAATTCAGGAGCACCCAAGCATAAGAGGCATTTAGAACTTCTCAAAGAAAGACCAGAGAAGAACCCTTCCACAACACATTACACTCAAGATACCAAAACTGCAAAGCCCAGAAACAAGTATTTAAAAGCTTCTTAGAGATACAGCTACTTCACTTATAAAGGCAAATATATCTTAGTAGCATCAGCCCTTGCAGAAACTAAAAACACAGGATAGCACTTTTATTTTTAAATTTATTTTATTTTTAAACACACACACACACACACACACACACACAGTCTAATGACTTACTGTATCTAACAAAACTATCTTTTAGAACAGAGAGGACACAAGCAAATCTCAACACACGTAGGAAAAATGAATCAGTATTTTATATCCTATATTTTCTGACCACAATGGATTACAGTTACAACAGACCAATTTCATTAATGAACATAAACACAAGAAAACTTATTAAAACACTTGCAAACTAAAGTAAAAGTACATGCAAACAGATTAGACACCACCACCAAATTTATTTCATTCCATGGATTCACACTCCCCACTAAGTACAATATGGTACAAAGACTCAGACAGAAAGCATACCATTTCCTCAAAAGATGCAGATAAGTCATTTAACAAAGCTCAACATCCCTTCATGGTAAAAGCTCTGAACAAATAGTAGGAACACACCCCAGCATAATTAAGGCTTTATTTGGGCAATAAACCCAGAGAATTAAAAAATAAATAAATAAATAAAGGAATATAAACAGGAAAGGAGTAAGTCAAATGGTCTATTTCACACAATATGATCCTATACTATTAGAAGACTTTTAGATTTTAAACGCTCTCAGTAAAATACCAGAATACCATATTAATATGCAAAAATCAGTAGCTTTTCTACAAACCATATGAACCTACGGGAAAAAAAATTTAGGAAAAACAATACCATTCACAATAACTTCTTGCCCCCCTTCACACACACACACACACACACACACACACACACACACACACACACACCCCTCTTAAACAAGAAAGCGAAAGGTTTAAGTGACTGAAGACACCAGATGTTCACAGTAAGGAAGCATTAATACAATGAGAATGGCTACATCACCATTAAAAACCATCAACAGATTCAAGGTAATCTCCCTCAAAATTCCAATGACATTCTTTAAAGAAGGAAAAAAATACTAAAATTCCTATGGAAAAACTGCGGGTATGTGAAGTGGAAAGTTTCTGGCTGTGTCACGCGATGCAAACACACGTGGTGCTTTGCTGAGGCAAGACCTGCGGGAGGCACGTGATGTCTGACGAGAGTATAAACAACTCAACAGACAGTGAAGGCACGCTTGCATAGCTAGCGTGCAACACTTGGTAGGTCTTGTGCCTTTGCTGATCTTTACTTCATTGAGAGGCACAGCAGAGAACTTCGGGCTTTCAGGCGACACCGTGCCACGGCTGCTGATTCATGTTTGGTATCCTGATAATGGAGATTGGAATCGCCCCAAAGAACTCCTTCTAAACAGGTCCACATCCCTTTGTCCTACTTACCATCTTTTCTCCTCTACTTTTGGATGGTGGGTTAGAAGGAAGATTGAAGCATTTAAGAACCCTTAGTTTTTAAAAGTTTAAGCCTACAGGTATGGTTCAGTTGGGAGCTTTAATTCCCCTTCCTAGCATAAAAGCATGCAGGAAAATCAAAAGTCCAAGGTCATCCTCAGCTACATACTGAATTTAAGGCCAGCCTGCTCTACAAGAGAACGTCTCAAAACCAGCAAAAGTCAGAGTCTCTATCAGAGGAGTGCTAACGTCCCAGAAGGTCTTCCAGGCGCTGGGATGCAGTGCAGTGTCAGCACTTGCCCAGCATGTACAAAGCCTTGGTGTGATCTGAGTGCTAAAGCCAACATACAATCTCCCAGTGGGACAGGATGTAAGGGCAGAAGGCAATATGACAATCCTAAACCTTTACAGAACAATATTAATGCACATCTTTGCATCTTAGTTTGCTTTTTTTTAAAGTTCAGAAACTCACAGTCACACTTTTGGATGCATATTTTCCTTTTCCTAAATGATTGTATTAACTCTGTGTTTAAATCTGTTTTAAAAGCATCTCAGGGACAGATGTGGAAACCTTTAATCCCAGTAACAGGAGGCAGAAGTTTGCTATCCTGGTCCATATAGTGAGTTCCAGACCAGCCAGGGAGATATAAGGTAGAGGTCCTGTCTCAAAAAACAAAACAACAAAACTCCCAGAGCTGGAGAGATAGCTCAACAGTAAAGAGTGTGTACCATTCTTACCAAGAACCTGAATTCAGTTTCTAGAATCTTTATCAGGTGCCTCACAACTCCCAAAACTCTAGCTCCAGGGGGATCTGATACCTCTGGCCTCCAAGGGTACCAGTACTCACGTGCACTCATGCACTGATACAGACAGTTATCTAATTTTAAAAATTAAAATAAATCCTAAAGATTAATCTGCTTAAAAAAGTAACTAAGTAAGTAAGTTATAAAGATGAACAGAAAAGAAGCTTAGATTAAATATATAAAGACATCTTTTGTCCAGCTGCATAGCTGTTCTAAGCTCCAGCCACATGAGTAGAATGTTTTTATAAATGTGTAGAGTGGGAACCAGTGGCTGAAATGGTACACCACCTCTGGGCAGTAAGAGCAGGAGGACTGCTGTACGTCTGAAGTCACCCAGGGCTACAAGGCTTCCAGGCTGCCCAAGTTGCAAACAAAGACTCTATTTCAAAAACAGGAAAGAAAACAGGAGCTGGAGATTGTTCTGAGCACAGCTACACACACATACACATGAATGCAAATTAAAATCTTTCTAAAAATTAGCTAGGTAGGTAAAGTTCTTGCTACACAACCGAAAGTGAGTCCATAAAATAAAAGTAACTTGAGAGAGTTCATAATGGAGAGATGGCAGTGTTACAAGCACTTGTTGTTCTTGCAAAGGACCCAGGTTGGATTTCCAGCACTGACGCAGTGGCTCAAAACCATCTGTAATTCCAGTTCCGAGGGACCTGAACCCCCCTTCTGGATATGTGAGCATCAGGCATACACACACACACACACACACACACACACACACACACACACACACACACACAAATACACAAAGGCAAAATATTCATACACTGAAATTATAAGTTAAATGTTCTTTAATGTAGAATATAAAAAGGTTACTATAAACTAAGATTAATTCAATCTTGAAGAAAGACTGGTACAGTCAAAGCGTATAGTGTTTATATAGTGTACAGCAGTGCAGTAGCCTAGGCCTTCATATTTAGTCACTGTTAGAACCCAGACCAGCAGGAACCCCTTTGACTCTGAAGCACTTAAGAAGGAGCTCCCACTGTGCCGTGCCTCATGGGCACTAATTCTCCTGAGAGCCTCTGCCATCTTATCTCCTCATGGGCACTAATTCTCCTGAGAGCCTCTGCCATCTTATCTCCTCATGGGTACTAATTCTCCTGAGAGCCTCTGCCATCTTATCTGTCTATGGCACTGGGGTCCGAACACTCCTCAGAACATTAATCATGCTATCATTTTATGGCATTAGTATCTAAATCTTTTATCAAAAGGCAGTCAACTGGGCCTCAAGCCCCAAATCTTTTATTCACTGCCCCCCAAAAATCAATTTCAGTCATGCAACTTCTAATCATGTTTTATACTCTTTATATCAAATTTATATATTTGATATAAATTTATCAACTCTTACTTTAATGATGATGATGATGGGAGTGTAATGAGGGCACACATACACACACTTGTACTGTGGTGCAGATGTGAAGACCAGAAAACAACTTTGTGGATTTAATTCTCTCCTACTTTTATGTGGGTTCCAGGGTCTGAACTCAGGTTATCAAGTGTGTATGGCAAGCCGTTTTGCCTACTGAACCATCCTTCCAGTCCCTATTTTTAGTTTTTATATTGTATTTTGACTGTAGGCTTTAAAAATGTTTGGATATATAAACACTCACTGTTGTGTTAATCACAGGAGCCGAGACCAGTTAAACACCTCTAATCCTAGCACTTAAAAGGCAGGGGCAGGAAAATTATGAGTTTAAGTTATGTACCAAGTTCAAGCCCAACCTGAGAAATACTGCAAGACAATGTCTCAAAAAAAAAAAAAAAAAAAAAAAAAAAAAACCAAAGCTACCAGCAATAACAATATTTCACACAACAAAATCTTAGAGGGGGAAAAAAAAGAATTATCAATCACCCATCCGTATTTGCCCCTAAACTTGCAATCTTCTTGCTTCAGTGTGTGTCCTACTGTGCTGACTCAGAACTGTCTGATTATTACACTGGGCACCGTGACATATGTCTTTCAGTTCTCTAACACCAACTTACCCCTTCACCCATACCTATTATTTCCCTGAATAAACATTTGTTCCTACTCAACTACTACTTCTTGCACCAAATAAAGCTTTTTGTACTTTTTGTACAATGCCAAGCACCCTCTAATACTCCCACAGGAGGAAAACAGGGAAAGACCCACAGACACGCAATCACAACCTACCACCCATATAATCAGTAAAGCAAAAATAGTTCTTGCTTTCTTTTTGACTCCTTTCCCAACTGTCTCAGTTCAAAGTTCTTTCTCAGCTTTTGACACAGCCAATTCTAAACACCTAACACATCTCATCTCAGATTGTACAGTTAATGAAAATATGTTATGAAAATATCCCTTCCATTAGATGCTAAGTCAAGAACAGGCAAAGTATCTTATTAATTTTCATATGCCATCTCCAACAGTGTGTTTTGATCAGCAGGTTAAGATTTGAGACATACAAGTCACCAGAGAACATACATAAAATTGTAGGAAGAGAGAATTGTAAACACAACATTGCTTAGAAGCAGTAGTTAGGGGAAATAAAAAACAATGGAAGGAGAAAGTCTGACAGAACTTCCTATTTGCTAGACTGCTGATTTTTAAAGTAAACAAAAGCTAATGCAAAGTCAATACATGTAATGTTCAGAAATCCATAAATACGAGATTGATGCTATGCTAGGGAGTGCCATGCCTAAAACAGAGAGTATCAAGGAGTGAAGGCTCTGAGCAGGAAAGGCAGTGATGACCTGCAATAGTGCACTGGGAAGAGATGGTGTTGACTGCTGTGGCTGACAGAGCTAATTTTGATCTGAGACTCCAAAGAATGAGTAGAATTCAAATAAACAAAACTGTCTTTACTTGTCTCCTCCCAATCTTCCATGATTTTACTGACTTGTTAAATTTTTCATTCAAGTCACTGAAAATATTTGAAAATGATTGAATTTTACTTAGGATTTCAGCTATTATGGAGAAAGGTAACTTCTAAAAATGAAGGCTGGATACAATAGCCTGGGACAGTTCATCAGTAACAGTGCAGCCCATAAAAGACTACTTCCATTTCTTGTAGCCCCATCACTCTAGACATCTCATCTCCACTTAGTAACATCTGGTGAGCCACACACCATGTGCACATTGCCGTACTTCATTCATCCTTTTGCTAAGCCATCATCACTATGGGAACAGTAGTGCTTACAGCCTTTTGCATCATCCTGTTCCCCTGTGCTATGCAACCAACCTACTCATTCTGAAACTTAAAGAGCATCTGTTCCTCCTCCCTGCAATTCTGCTATACTTCACTTTGCAGCTAAAACCAAGAGTGAGTCATCAAACTAACTCCAAGAAACACAGGTGGAAAAACATTGAAATGTCTTCACTCCAACTATGCTCATTCTCAACTTTCAGCTAAAAAATGTTAAACTGTTTCACTGTACCAACCATAATTGCCATACCTGGTTGAAAAAAATTCTGCAAATGAGATTAACTTCTCTTTTATGAACTAAATTAACACTCAAATACACAGGGTATTTGTTTATACATCTAATTTCCTACCAGCTGGTTTTCAAAAAACTGAAATGGACTTCTAAACTGTTAAAACCTATGATAGCTTTAACCCAAACCTTTGAACATTAAAAAATAATTACGGGTGTTGGAAACAGGAAACTTCAAGGATCAGCTTATGCTTAGACAACACAGCACTGATGTGGGTATCAGGAATGAGTCAGTTAAAACACAGCTGAGACTGGGTATGGGGTCTATGAATCAGCATAAAATGGCTGATACCTGATGTCCAAGGAACCCCAAAGTAAACAGTGATGCAATGTTATAGAACTATTTTTGGCAGAGTGCCACTTTTGTGTGATTCTTTACAAATGTGGCTTGAGGTCTGCTTTTGCCAGCCTTCTTGTGTGTGTTTGTCTGCAGGCCTGTATGTGTGCCTATGTCTGCCTGTGTGCAGACTGTTTATAGCAATGTGTGCCTGAGTGCCTGCCAACGACTGCCTGATAGCCAGCCTACACGTTGGTGAATACAGCGGGTCTTATTTGCTCTCTGCATCTCACAGAATCTTCAACCTCCAATGTTCTGTAACCTTCCTCCTTTCCTGGCATTGGAACACAGATCTCATTCATATCTAGCACTATGAGCAGGATACAACTGTAGTGCAAAACTAAAACAAACAAACAAAACCCAAGAACTGAACTGGATTCCTTCAGCACTGGGAGAAACTCTTGGGAGAAGAGCAAAGCAACTGCAGAGAAAGTAAGCAGGCTGTTTTGACTGAAAGCTTCACTTTGAGATGACTCTGATGACTTTTGAGAGCTCCAAGCTGAGAAAGAAACTGAGAGCTGAGTATGCGATTTAGAGCTCAACCTCACTCAGACATTTTATCAAGAGAAACCACACATCGAGCTCAGGAGCACTGGACTTTCAACTCTGACGGGGGGAGGAGATGAAGAACTTAGCCTCTATTACCACTTACCCTTTAAAGCCGTGCCTATATGTCCCAAGACCACTAAATGGAGAGTCACTAATGAGTGTAGCTGGTATAGGTTGATGATGGTGAACTACCTATGAGGAAAAGAAATTCCTACATGGACTTAATACAGATAGTCCAAGAGTAAAAATGTACAAGTCACTTAATCAATCAATCAATTTCTCATCTCTCTCTCTCTCTCTCTCTCTCTCTCTCTCACACACACACACACACACACACACACACACACACACACACACACACACACACACACAGTGTGTATCCTGTGTTAAATCAATAGGCCTCAGTGCTCAGAATTGCAGTGTGCTTCCCCATGGCCTATTACTTGGCAGGGCTACCACAGATGGGGCTCCTAACACTCTCCAAATTAAACAAGTGTTTTGGACTTCAGCAAGTAGAGATCCATGGCTGAGAACATCCTAGGGGCGGGACCAATATGTCCAGTTAGTACGGGACCAGAGAACACTGGAGACCTCTTGTTGAGCTCATTATTCATTGGTTCTCCACCTCACCCTCCAATATACAAAGGGTACTGCCCCTTGTTGATGCTAGAGCTGACTGTACTTTTTTTAGTCCGTTGGAACCTGAATGCTTTCCTGGCCAGTGGCATACACAGATGGCTATCATGACCATACCATCAAGGCCAAACCACTGACTTCAATCTTGGACACTGGCCACTTGGAGCTTTGGCTATTTGGTCCCTCAGCCATGCTCTCCTATAGCTCAATATATCCTAGGGGTACACATTGTAAGGGCTGGCAACCCTCCAAGCAATCACCAGGAAGTTCAAACTTTTGAGTGAGGACTGTGAAGACAGTGGAGCGGGACCACCACCACTATCTCCTGCAGGGCAGTCAACTCTAAGAGTAGTGGTCTTAATGTATCAGTACTAGTTGCTGAGGGACATGCCAGTATAACATCATAGTTCTACAAATCATAGTTCTACAATCTAGTACAGAAACCAAATGAAGTTTGAAAAGTGACTGTAAACCAAACAGCAGTGGAAATGACTCAGTGGAGTAAGTGAATGCCACATAAGCATTATGACTGGAGTCCAGATCCCCAGAATCCAGGCAATGGCAGTGACCTCCTGTAATCCCAGCTGCTGGAAACTGAGACGGGGTCCCCAGGACAAGCTGGCCAGCTGAACTAGATGCAATTGGTGAGCTCTAGGTTCAGCAAGAGATTCTGCTTCAATAAGTAAACTACAGAATGACAGAAAAACACCTGAAATCAACTGTGGCTTCCATTTACACCTGCACACACATTAGCAAATGATAAAAAAGAAATAAAGACAAGAAGGCACTAATACAGGCTTATTACCAAGCCTGACGTTTAGTCTATAGAACTCATGTGGTGGAAGAAGAGGATTCTAGAAAGTTATCCTCTGTTCTCTACTCATTCCCTGTGCTATATACATATGCACATGAATACACACCCAAACACACACAAAATACATTAAATAAATACATACATAAATACATAAATAAATAAATAAAATTTAAAGAGTAAGCTCTGACTAGGAGAAATGTATGACACTTTTAAACAGGATGTTCTGGATACAAAAAGGAAAACTACTTCAAAGCTATATTAAGAAGACATTGTAATTAGATTCCTCTAGCACCTCAGGGATTCACAAGTATTCTCAATGTAGGAACTCTCAGCTCTTCCTATTAAGCAATAATGAATGTAAACACTCACAGTGAATAAGTGGAAGAGGTGAGATTTAGAGCACTGAGCTCCTTTATACTCCATTCTATTTTAAATGCAAGCAAAGCATAATAATTCTCTACTTCAACTTTTGTGGTAAAAGTCATATGTCTTTAGTGAAGTTACAAAAATTAGATATCGTGGTTGGGGATTAGCTCAGTGGTAGCGCGCAAGGCCCTGGGTTCGGTCCTCAGCTCCCCCCCCCCCCCAAAAAAAATTACAGATCATTTTGGTCTACTATATAAGCAAAACACAAGACTATATAAAGGACTACAAGATGTACTATTTAGGGGGCTAGAGAGATGGGTCAGAGGTTAAGAGCATTTACTGCTCTTCCAGAAGTTCTGAGTTCAATTCCCAGCAACCCTAGAGTGTTCCTCTTCCCCCTCTCCAAGGGAATGTTCCCAATTTTCCACCTCCACCCCCAAACCCTCCTCAACACCTCCCCACTCCCTGGGGCCTCAAGTCTCTCCAGGGTTAGGCACCTCTTCTCCCACTGAGGCCAGACTAGGCAGTCCTCTGCTGCCTGGTTGGTGGCTCAGTGTCTGAGAGATCTTAGGGGCCCAGGTCAGTTGAGACTGCTGGTCTTCCTATGGGGTTGCCCTCCTCCTCAGCTTTTTCCAACCTTTCCCTAATTCAACCACAGGGATGACCAACTTCAGTCCAATGATTGGGTGTAAGTATCTGCTTCTGTCTCAGTCAGCTGCTTGCTGGGCCTCTCAGAAGACAGCCATGCTAGACTCCTGTCTGTAAGCACACCATATCATCAATAACAGTGTCAGGCCTTGGAACCTCCCCTTGAGATGGATTCTTTCCCTCAGTCTCTTCTCCATTTTTGTCCCTGCAGTTCTTTTAGACAAGAACAATTCTGTGTCAGAATTTTTGACTGTGGGATGGCAACCCCATCCCTCCACTTGATGCCCTATCTTTCTACTGGAGATGGACTCAAGGAGATGCCTCTCCCCACTGCTGGGCATTTCATCTAAGGTCCCTCCCTTTGATTCCTGAGAGTTGATCAACTCCCAGGTCTCTGGTACTTTCTAGAGGGTTCCCCTCCTCTCCTCCCCCTAGGTTGCATATTTCCATTCATTCTGCTGCCCCCCTGGCTTCTCTCCTGGTCCCCAACCCACCCCAGCCCCAGGCCAATGAGTTTAAGGCTCTTTCCCACTTTGTCTTCTATTAGATTCAGTATATCTGATTTTATATTGAGGTCTTTGATCCACTTGGACTTGAATTCTGTGCAAGGTGACAAATATGGATCTATTTTCATTTTTCTACATACAGACTGCCAATTAGACCAGCACCATTTATTGATATTTTCTTTATTCCACTGAATATCAAGTGTCCATAAGTGTATGGTTTTATTCCTGGGACTTCAATTCTATTCCATTGATCAACCTGTCTGTCTTTGTACCAATACCATTCAGTTTTTATCACTATTGCTCTGGTAGTACAGCTTAAATTCAGGGATAGTGATTCCCCCCAGAAGTTCTTTTATTGTGAAAAATTATTTTTACTATCCTGCATTTTTTGTTTTTCCATATGAAATTGAGAGATGCTCTTTCCATGTCTTTGAAGAATCATGTTGGAATTCTGATGAGGGATTGCACTGAATCTGTGGATTGCTTTTGTCAAGATGGCCATTTTTACTATGTTAATCCTACCAATCCATGAGCATGGAAGTTCTTTCCATTTTCTGAGGTCTTCTATGATTTCTTTCTTAAGAGACCTGTTCTTGTCATACAGATCTTTCACTTGTTTGGTTAGAGTTACCCCAAGATATTTAATATTATGTGACTATAGTGAAGGGTGTTGTTTCCCTATTTTCTTTCTCAGCCCAATTATCACTTGTATAAAGTAAGGCTACTGATTTGAGTTAATTTTATATCCAGTCACTTTGCTGAAGATGTTTTATCAGCTGTAGAAGTTCTCTAGTAAAGTTTTTGGGGTTTTGACATTATCATATCATCTGCAAATAGTAATCCTTGACTTATTTGCCAATTTATATTCCCTTGATCTCCTTTTGTTCTTATTGCTCTAGCTAGAACTTTGTGTACTATACTGAATAGATAAGGAGAGGGTGGGCAGCCTTGTCTTGTCCTTGATTTCAGTGGGATTGCTTCAAGTTTCTCTCCATTTAATTTGATATTGGCTGTTGGTTTGCTATATATTGCTTTTATTATGTTTATGTATGTGCCTTGAATTTCTGATCTCTCCAATACTTTTAGCATGAAGGAGTATTGTAGTTTGTCAAATGCTTTTCCAGCATCTAATGAGGTGATCATGTGATTTTTTTCTTTGAGTTTGTTTATATAGTGGATTACATTAATAGATTTTTGTATATTGAACCAACATTTCATCCCTTGGATGAAGTCTACTTGATTGTGGTAAATGATGGTTTTGATGTGTTCTTGGATTTGGTTTGCTTGAATTTTATTGAGTATTTTTGCATCAATATTCATAAGTGAAATTGGTCTGAAGTTCTTTTTTGTTGGGTCTTTGTGTGGTTTAGGTATCAGAGTAACTATAGCTTCAAAGAATGAATTAGGTAGGGTTTTTTCTGTTTCTACTTTATGGAATAGTTTGAGGAGTGTTAGTATTAGCTCTTCTTTGAAGGACTGGTAGAATTCTGCACTGGATCCATCTGGCCCTGAGCTTTTTCTTTGGTTGGGAGGTTTTTAATGACTTCTATTTCCTTAGGGGATAAGGACCTGTTTAAATAGTTTACCTGCTCTTGATTTAACTTTGGTTCATGGTATCTATCTAGAAAATCATCCATTTCATCTAGATTTTCCAGTTTTGTTGAGTATAGGCTTTTCTAGTATGATTTGATAATTTTTTTGAATTTCCTCAGTTTCTGTTGTCATATCTCTTTTCATTTCTAATTTTGTTAATTTGGACACTATCTCCTGTGCCCTATAGTTAGTTTGGCTAGGCATTTATCTATCTTGTTGATTTTCTCAAAGAACCAGCTTTTGGGTTGGTTGATTCTATGTATCATTCTCTTTGTTTCTATCTGGTTGATTTCAGCTCTGAGTTTGACTATTTCCTATGGTCTACTCCTCTTGGGTATGTTTGCTTCTCTTTGTTCTAGGGCTTTCAGGCATGTTGTTAAAATTGTTAGTATAGGATCTCTCAAATTTCTTTAAGAGGGCACTTAGTCCTATAAATTTTCCTCTAAGCACTGCTTTCATTGTATCCCATAAGTTTGGGTATGCTGTGGCATCATTCTCACTGAAATCTAGGAAGTCTTTAATTTCTTTATTTCTTCCCTGACCAAATTGTCATTGAGTAGAGTTATTCAGTTTCCATGGATATGTGCGTTTTCTGTTGTTTTTGTTGTTATTGAATTCTAGCCTTAGTCTGTGGTGATCTGATAGGATGCATGGATTATTTCAATCCTTTTGTAACTGTTGAGGCTTGTTTTGTGATTGATTATATGGGCAATTTTGGGAAGGTACCATGAGGCGAGGAGAAGAAGGTATATTCTTTTGTTTTAGGTTGAAATGTTCTCTAAATGTCTGCAAAATCCATTTGGTTCATAATCACTATTAGTTTCACTGTGTCTCTGTTTAGTTTCTGTTTCCATGATCTGTCCATTGTTGAGAGTGGGGTGTTGAAGTCTCCTACTATTATTGTGTGGGATTCAATGTGTGTTTTTAGTTTTAGTAACATTTCTTTAATGAATGTAGGTGCCCTTGTATTTGGGGCATAGATGTTCAGAATTGAGACTTGGTGCTTGTTTCCTTTGATGAATATGACGTGTCTGTCCCATCTCGTTTGATAATTTTTGGTTGACAGTCTATTTTATGGGATATTACAATGGCAACTCCAGCTTCTTTCTTAGGACCACTGCTTGGAAAACTTTTTTCCAGCCTTTTATTCTGAGGTAGTATCTGTCTTTGCCATTAAGTTTCTTGTATGCAGCAAATGCTGGATCCTGCTTGTGTATCCAAACTGTTAGCTAATGTCTTTTTATTGGGGAATTGAGTCCATTGATATTGAGAGATATTAAAGACTAGAGATATTAAAGCTAGTTCCTGTTATGTTTATTGTTGTAGGTGGCATTATATGTATGTGATTCTCTCCTTTTGGTTTTGTTGTCAGATGATTACTTTCTTGTTTTTTCTTTGGTGTAGGTATCCTCCTTATGTTGGAGTTTTCCTTCTAGAATCCTCTGTAGGGCTGGGTGGTTGGTAGATGGATATTGTTTAAATTTGTTTTTGTCATGGAATTTTTTGGTTTCACCATCTATGATTGAGAGTTTTGCTGGGTATAGTAGCCTGGGCTGTCATTTGTGTTTTCTTAGGGTCTTTTGTTTTAAACAAATCAATTATCCTGTTTTTCTGTTTTAAATTATATTTTCTGTTTTATATTAAAGAGTTGTAAAATACAAAGAAAACAGGCAAGATTTCTAAAACAGTTATCAGATACTACAGTTGTAATGTTTCCTAATAAAGTAAGAAATTTATTATTAATCGGATATATATTCAATTTAAATATTATTTTACAGGTGCTTGCTGACTTATGAAAAAGACAGTTCGACATAAACCTCTTTAGAAGGCAAAAAATGACTCTTCTCATTTCTCAATGTCTCCATTTTCACCTAAATTTATTTAAAACAAATCTCCCTGCCCCCTTTCTTTTCTATTTGGAGACAGAGACTCTTGTGCCCCAGGATGGCCTTCAGTTAGTCAGGGACATCTTGAACCTCTGGTGCTCCTGTACCCACCTCTTAAGATTATACCAGATGTGTAACCACATCCATTTTATGCAGTACTAAGAATTAAACCTGGAGTTTTTATGCATGCTAGGCAACCACTCTTACCAACTGAGCTATATCCTTAACCTCAAATTATTTTCCACTGATAACTTCTTTTTGTTGACTTACAAAAGTCAAAAACTCTGCAATCTAAGAAGAATGCCAAGATAGCTAAATGACTTAACAAACCTTCTTTTCCATATCCACACACAGAGTTGTGGAAAGAATGTGTATGTGTATGTATATTGTGAATGTTTTTCTAAAGTTCCCAGGTGGCAGAAAATTTAAACAAACTACTTGTGTGGTTTGGTTTTGTTTTGTTATTTTAAACTATTGAGTCATGTAAAAATACCTACAAGTAGGACTGGAGAAATGGCTGAGTGGTTAAGAGCACTGACTACTCTTCCAAAGGTCTGAGTTCAATTCCCAGCAACCACATGGTGGCTCACAACCATCTGTAACGGAATGGAATGCCCCCTTCTGGTGTGTGTCTAAAGACAGCAACAGTGTACTCACATATAAAATAAATAAATCTTTAGGAAAAAAATACCTACAAGTAGTTAAAGATTTCTTTCTTTTAATGATTGTGAGTGTCTGTCTGAGTGTATGTATGTATGTGCACCACGGGCAGGCAAGTGCCTCAGGAGCCAGAAGACATCAGATTCCTTGGAGCTGGAGTTATAAGCAATTGTACACTGGGTCCTCTACAAGAGCAGCAAATGATCTTAACCACTGAGTCATCTCTCCAGTACCCCCAAAAGTATTTTTTGATCAGCAACAATATTTATTTTAGTAGATGAGTGATCGATCATGAAACTACTTCTTGAGAATGGAGAATCTTTTGATTTTGCTATTTAAAAGCTAGTAAAGTATTCAATGTTAATATAAAATTATTAAGTATCTAAATACTGTTGATATAGTTCCACTGTTAAAGTTGTAACACTTCATATTTTATAGCTCATTATGTTTAGCATAGGTTGAGTTTCCTGAACTAAAAAGTTGCCATTTTTTTAATTATAGGCAACTCATTCTATAGACAATGAAATTTAAGTTATAAAGACAAAAGCTTTGCCAGAAGTATAGAAAAACTATTTCATAAGAATAGACTTTTAAAAATATACCTGTTCAAGTTCGGTTTCTGTTATTGTGATGGAGAGAAACATGGGGAGTAACGGGTTTATTTCGGCTTATAGGTTATTCCCTGGATGTCTCATCCAGGGAAGCCCGGGCACAAGGTAGGAAGCCAGAGGCAGGATCTGCAGCAGACACCATAGAGGAGTACTGCTTATTGGCTTGCTACTTACACTCAGCTACCTGTCTTATGTAACCCAGACTCACCTGCCTAGGGGTGTTACTCCCCATAATATGGGGCTGGGTCCTTTTCACATGATCAGCACATGTGACAACAGCCTAATATGATGACGGCAATTCCAATCATGTCCTCTCTACTTCACAGGTGACTACTGGTTATGCTGACAATAAAAACTAACCGTGTCAGTATCTCTTTATTCTTAGTATAAAATTTGTTTTCTTTTTTGAGGCAGGATCTTTCTATATAGCCCTGGATATCCTGGAATTTGCTATGTACAACAGGATGGCCTCAAACTCACAGAGACCTACCTGCCTTTGTTTCCCAAGTGCTGGTATTAAAGGTGTATATGCTACCATGACAGCCCCATTTTAGAATATTAACGTTCACTCTGACTTAATTCAAACTTCTGAAGATGCTGAAATGCCAGTTTTAACAGTTCTATTATAATTTGTGTCAATGTATATGATTTGTATTATGTAGACTAAGTTTGCTGTGGCTCTTTGTAGACAGGAAGAGAAAAATCAGGTGGCCAACCTTGTTTTCTTTACTCCAGGCTATTTATATTGGAGATAATGTCTCCTGGGCATGGCATAACAGTACAAGCCTATAACCAAACAGTGAGGAGACTGAAGCAGAATGACAATGAGTCAGACACCAACCTGGACTACACAGTATGACCAAGATCTGGGGTTCCAGCTCAGTGGCAAAGCAATGCAGGTAGAGCTTGACCTCCATCCCCAGTACCATACATATACACACAAAGTGTAGAATAAGCCAAATACTTTCTCTCATATATATATATACACATATATGTGTGTATATATATGTGTGTATATATATATATATATATATATGGTAAAGAGTCTAGCTTGAGAGTTTGAAAGATAATGAAATTTTTAATTAAGAAAAATTCTAACTTTCTTAATAGGAAAACAACTTGAGTACTATATTTAAAATGTTCTCTGTGTAATACATTTATAAAGTATACATTTCAAATAAGGCTGCTGCCAATATTAATAATATACTATCACAATCTTAGACTACATGAGAGCCTGTCCCACAAAAAGGAAAAGGCTAATTTTAAATTAGAAATTAAAATTAATTTATATTGCCACAAAGATAAGCACAAGTCAGGATGTAATAAGAGATTGGAGAATATAGCTAGGCATGGTAGCACTGCCTTTAATGCCAGCACTCAGAGGGCAGAAGCAGGCAGACCTGAGTTTGAGACCAGACTGGTTTATATAGTGAATTCAGGCCAGCAAGGGCAAGGTAGTGAGACTCCGGAGAGGGCGAGAGTAAGAGTGAGCACATGAGAAACTCTTTGGAGGGTAGGTTAGTGACGTTGTTCCCAGACTGGCTTGGACTACTCCAGGCCTCCATCCTCCAATCTCAGTATCACAGATGAGAAAATTGCAGAAGTTCATACAAAGCCACTGTGTCCATATCAGTCATGGTAAGTTCTTTAATGATGAAAAATACTGTTACTTTCTAAGGACTCTTCAATAATAATGTTAACAGACACTTATTTACTACTTTTATGTGACCTGCAACTGGGCTAAATGCTTAGGATAAGGACCTGAATAAGACAACTTACTGATAAATTATCTAAGACATCACAATAAGAATCCTGAGACTGGGAGGCCAGAAAGATGGCTCTGCAGTTAAGACCATGCAGAGGACCTGAGTTCAGTTCCTAACACCCACATAACTGCAGCTGTAAGGGAGCTGATGCCCTCTCTGGCTTTTCAGGGCACTGAATCATAATAACACATACTCACACAATGACATATACATATACACATAATTTTAAAAACAAAACAAAAGCTGAGACTGACTGGGCAGGGTGATAGGTGCCAAGGATCAGTGAGAAGATTAAGAGCTCAAGATCATCCTCAGCAACACAAAGACAAAGAGCTGGGGAGCACAGGAGGCTGCATGAAAACCTGGCTCACAAGAAGGAAAAGGATAAGGCTAAACTGTGGGTAAGGCCTGAACTCTTACTGTTATTTTAGAAACATTGCTATCTAAAGCACCATGCAGGAGAAATCAGTAATCACCATACAACTTCTTAATAACAATGTGTAATTTTGTGTATGTTTCCATATGTGTTCACATATTCACACCTGTGGGGGGGGGGCAGAGGTTGACACCCAGTGCTGCCCCTCTCTCCCTCCTCCCCCCCCCCCCCGCGCCTCTCTCCCTCCCCCCCCCTCCTCTCAGAACCTGGAGCTCCATGCTTGCCCTAGAGATCTATCTTTCATACTAGAATTACAGGCAAGGAACTGAAGTCAGACTCTCATATCTGCATGGCAAACGCTTACCTACTGTACCACTTCCCTGGACCATGATGTAAATATGTTAGGATCTATACAATAACAGCTCTCTTATTTTGGAGATCTGAAGAATAATTTAACAGCTATTTTGTAGAAAAAGAAATCCTCAGAGCTTCAGTGATGAGTCTGTTGTTCACTTCTTTTTCTTACTAATCTTGCTTTCAAAATCTAGATAATTTCTTCAGTCCTTATTATTGTAAATCCAAGACACTGAAAATGCTTCCTCATTATTAACAGAACTATGAAAAATTTAGTCATCATTCAATGAATATGTCATATAAATCTAAATCTGATCCAACTGCTTTCTCTCAAATTCTCACCCACCTCCACTTCTTATTTTTTCATTAAGGGGAGATTTGATCTTTATTTCTTTCTCTATCCTCAAAGTACATGAAATCACTTGAAGACAGAGGAGGTGTAGAAGGCTCCCTTCTGTCCTTTAGAGTTAGAAACTTTGAAGCAGAAAATGGCTTTACAGTTTTACAAGGCACCTTAACTCTATTCTCATTTATCTTCATATCATCTCTGTCCCCTACCCAGCAACTGTGCATATTCTTTGGTCTTTTTCTTCCTCTCCAAGGCCAGTCTTAAGGGCTAGTTTCAATTTAGGGGCAAATAGCTTCCTTTCTGTCACAAGTGTGGCATTTTTCTGCTGGAAGCACATGACAGGATTAGCTGGAGGAGTCTTATTCTGAAGCAGGATTTGCCAAACTGTGAGTCAGTCTCAATAGAGAAAATGGGCTGAGTCCAGCACTGAAAAATCAACCAAGACACAACAAGATGGCTCAGCGGCTAAGAAGGCAGTTGCCACCACGCCTGAGGACTGAGCTCCACGCCTGGGAACCACGAGGTAACTATCTTCTGACCCCACACATGCTCCCATCATGATGAACACATGGAAATTACATTAAGAAAATCAAAAGCAAAAGAATTAACAGCGTGATATCACATCTACTTTGAAAGTTCCGTTTGTATTGTATACCTACAAGCACATGTACAAAACCTGACAGGACCATATTTTTTCTCTCCTGAGACAGGGTCTCATCAAAAATACACCTTTTATATTCCTAAAGTATGGAAGGCATTTTAGATATTTAAAATATGAATATAAGCATTTGTTTATTTAAATAATAATGTTGACCTAATACATCAAATAGATACCCATGCTAGTCCTGAGACAGGTTTTCATTCTTTTGATCTCAACTTGTGGCAATCTTCCTGTTTCAGCCTCCCAAGTAGTGAGATTATGGGCATGAGCCTCCACATATGCTCCAAATATCTTTTAAACAATCACTAGTTGGCAAACATATCAAATTATTTCCATTAGTCTTTGGTACAATAGAAAGATCCAAAATTAATATTTTACTAGACTAAAATTAAAACTGACAGGTTAACCACAAGGGTGTTTCTAAGTAACAACCTTAGCACAAAATATTTTAAAGAAAAATGATTCTAACTTTTAAAAAGATTTATCTTTACTTTTGTGTGCCCACCACCACCACCACACCCTACCAAGGCTCCAAGTGGTATGTATGTAGGTGGCCTCAGGAGCCAGAAAAGTCACTGGATCCCCCGGAGCTGAACACTTGTGGGCCGCCCAGTGTGTATGCTGGGAACCACACCTGCGTTCTCAGAAAGAACACGAATGTTCTTAACCTGCTAGCCTTCTCCAGCACCAGACAGTTTTAAAAATAGAAGAAAAGAAAAAAAATGAAGGTGAGATAAATACTTCTTTTTACCACTGTATGTGCACCTGGATACAGAGAACAACCTACATTTTCTTGGCTACCAGGAGATTTTTTTCTTTTTTTAATGCAAGCCTCATTCCAGTGAGTGACTATGACTAGGGACACCTAGTCCCTAGAGAGCTGACTGAAAAAGAAATGCCTTAGAAAAAAAGAATCCTGAGTAATGCTTACAGTTCTTTCAGACTTTTGTTGAGTGGAACTCACATTTAAAGCATAGCAGTTTTATACCTCAATATCTAAAGATAGACATTACCTCAGAGTAAAAGGGTGGAAAATGATTTTCCAAGCAAATGGACCCAAGAAGCAAGGAGATGTAGCCATTCTAATACCTAACAAAATAGACTTCCAACCAAAATTAATTAAAAGAAATGAAGGACACTTCATACTCATCAAAGGAAACTCCATCAAGATGATATCTCAATTCTGATCATCTATGCACCAAAGGGCATGTCATCGGTAAAGGAAGACAACTTCCTGACCAGAACACAAATAGCGCAGGCACTAAGACAGACAATTAATAATTAAGACCTCATGAAACTGAAAAGCTTCTGTAAGACAAAAGGCACCATCAATAGGAAAAAACAGCAGCCTATAGAATGAGAGAAGATTTTACCAACTCTACCTCTGACAAAGGGCTAATTTCCAAAATATATATAGATATAGATATCAACTAACCAACTAACCCAATTTAAAAATGGGGTACAGATCTAATCAGATAATTCTCACCAGAGGAATCTGAAATGGCTGAGAAGTACTTAAAAAGGGATGCTCAGCATCCTTAGCCATCAGGGAAATGCAAATGAAAATGACTCTAATTCCATTTTACACCTAAGATCAAAACCTCAAGTGACAGCAATGCTGGCAAGGATGTGGAGCAAGGGGATCCCTCCTCCATTGCTGGTGGGAGTGCAAACTTGGACAGCCACTTTGGAAATCAATGTAGTGGTTTCTCAGAAAATTGGGAATCAAATCTACCTCAAGACCTAGCTAATACCACTCCTAGGCAAATAGCCAAAAGTTGCTCCATACTTCCACAAAAACACTTGTGTTCAACATGTCCATGGCAGCTTTATCCATAACAGCCAGAAACTGGGAACAACTTAAGAAGATCATCAATGAAAAATGGATAAAGAAAATGTGGTGCATTTACACAATGGAGTATTACTCAGCTGTTTAAAAAAATACATCATGGACCATGTCAGTCTCCATAACCAACCGTGTAACATAAGCGACAGTCCACAAACACTGATAGTAAAATAATTTCCTAGAGTACATTTGTAGTTCTACTTTCTTTTTTTTTTTTTTTTTTTTGGGGGGGGGGGGGTTTTCGAGACAGGGTTTCTCTGTGTAGCTCTTGGGCGTCCTGGAACTCACTCTGTAGACCAGGCTGGCCTCAAACTCAGAAATCCACCTGCCTCTGCCTCCTGAGTGCTGGGATTAAAGGCGTGCGCCACCACTGCCCGGCTTGTAGTTCTACTTTCTTATCCTAAGAAAGACACACAATCAAAGCTGAAATACATTCAGTCAAAAACTCTTTAATAATAAAATCCAACTTTCCTTCAAAAAAAAAAAAAAAACATCATGAAATTCACAGGAAAATCATTGGAATTAGAAAAAGAAATCATTCTGGAAGTAACTCAGACTCAGAAAGACAAACATGGCATGTACTTACTTATAAGTGGACATTAGCTGTAAAGCACAATCAAGCTACAATCCACAGACCTAGAGAGGCAATGTAACAAGAAGGGCTCAAGGAGGGATGCGTGACTCTCTCCGGGGAAAAGAAAACAGAACAGATATCACAGATGGAGTAGGGGTGGGCGGGATGGGAACAGGAGGCATCAGGTTGAGGGAAGATGGGGGGAGAAAATACTGCGAGATACAACTAGAATGGAGGGGCATTTCGAGAGCAAGGTAGAAACCTATTCCAATGGACACTCCCAGGAATCTAAGAGGGTGACCCTAGCTAAGACTTCTAGAGTAAGAGGAGATACAAAGCTTGAACTGGCCATCTCCTGTAGCCAGACAAGACTTCCAGTGGAAGGATTGGGACACCATCCCAGCCTCAAAACTTTTGACCTACAATTTGTCCTGCCTACAAGATGTGCTGGGGTAAAGGTGGTGCAGAAACTTGGGAATGCCCAACCCAAGACTTGTCCAGCTTTGAGACCCAGGCCATGAGAGGGAACCCACCCTGCCACTGCCTGGAGGGCCAGGAACCAGAGGTTAGATAGCCCAAACTCCTACAATAGAACCAAACACGGAAGGAAGGAAGGAAGGAAGGAAGGAAGGAAGGAAGGAAGGAAGGAAGGAAGGAAGGAAGGAAGGAAGGAAGGAAGGAAGGAAGGAAGGAAGGAAGGAAAATGGCTCCTAAAGATACTCTGCTGGACTCATAGACACAAGCATAGGATGACATAAAGGTAATCAGGCCTTATCCAGCAGCTGATAGAAACAGATGCAGACATCCACATCCGAACAGCAGGCAGAGTTTGGGGGATCCTGCAAAAAGGGGGAGGAAAGAGTCTAGGAGCCAAAGGGGATAAGAACACCTCAAGAAAACCCACAGAACCAACCAACCTGGGCCCATAGAGGCTCAGAGACTGAACTGACAATCAGAAACCTTGCTGGGTCTGACCTAGACCCCCTGCATATATGGTACAGTTGTGTGGCTTGGTCTTCTTGCAGGACTCTTAACAGTGGAAGCAGGGTTGGGGTAGGGCTATCTCTGACTCTTTCGCCTGTTTTTAGGACCCCTTTCCTCCCACTGGGTTGCCTTGTCCAGCTTTAATACAGAGGGAGCCGCCTAGTCTTATTGCAATTTAATAGGCCATGTTTGTTTATATTCCTAGGACGGCTGCCCTTTTCTGAAAGGAAATGGAAGAGTCGTGGAAAGGGGTGGGGTGAGAAAAGGAACTAGGGGGAGAAAAGGAGGGGAAACCTCAGTGAATGTAATAGATAAAAGAGAAAAAATAAAAAGTCATGCTTAGCCTTCTCTCACACCTCCTGGGCTGCAGGAACAGGAACAGAAAACTAATATAAAACTGTTCCAAGAGTGGCAACCCCATGGCCTTCAATCTTTCAGTAACCAGCATGCTTGGTTGATTAAAGGCCACATGGAGAGTCTTTCACTCCATGAGAGTTTATGGATTCTGTCTGTTAAGTTGAGTCTTTAAGATTAGAATCCTTGGATAATTATTAACATTAAAATTTTGGCCTGGTGATGTAGCTCACTTGGTAAAATACTTATATAATATATATAAAGACCTGGGTTTGTTTCCTAAAACCATATAAACTAGGTATAGTGGCTCATCCACACCTGCAATCTGAGCATGTAGGATATAGAGGCAGGAGAATAAGAAGTTCAAGGTCACCCTTGGCTATATAGTCAGTTCCAAACCAGCATTAAAAACCAACAAACAGACAAACAGGAGTTTCCTATAGTATAAATTGCTCTAGGAAACAAAACAGAATAGCAGGTATGAAATAAAGCAAGACTAAGCAACGATATCACAGGCTGGCAGTCAACTGCTGTACAGCAGGGGGCAGAAGGCTCACAAATCCCACGCCCCTGTAGATTTCACCTTAGGCTCAGGGTAGATAATTCAGTGGGGGAAGGGGAGGAAAAAGTATGACATGTAAAATACAACTGAAATTTAAATAATAGTGCAAACAAAGTCAACTATAAGTATTAAGATAGAATTAATTTAGATATTAGGCAATGATATACCTAATTCCAATGAGTCAACCTTCTAAAAGCCTTTTGAACTTAAAAAATTAGAACTAAATCAAAACATACTTTTAATTAAAATTGGCACATACCTTTAATCCCAGCACTCAGGAAGAAGAGGAGAAGACAAAGGCAGGTCTCTGTGATTTTTGAGGCCAGCCTGATCTACAGTGAGACCCTATCTCAAAAAAACTTTTAAAATAATTTTCTTTTAATTTTCATTTTGGTTTCTTCACACAGTCTTTATATAGTTCAGAAACTGACAGCAATCTTTTTGCTGCAACTTTCCAAGTACTGGGATGACAGACATGGACATCCCGGTGGGCCTTTCCCTTTCAATTCCAAAGATGGCATATAATTGTATAGTGAACCCCAAGTTAAGTGCAGTTCAATGCATTTAGAAACTTAAATCACCCATGATTAAGTTTAATGTAGTTTTAGTTTTAAGAATAAATCTGTTTCATTTATTGTAGAAAACAAAAGCTTAAGATTCATAAAATAATTCTTTTTTATTCCACATTGTAAATCATTAGAAAATGATCATTGTTTTATTTAATTCATTATATTTTATATAAACATATGTTTAAAATCAAAGTCCTCAATAAATATTTCCTCTGAAAACTATTTTTAGGTACTCAATATCTTTTTGGTTAATAGAGACAGGAAAATACACTTACACACATACAAATTTCAATCAAGTTGATTAATCAGACACAGAGAGTTGGCAAAGGAGTGTCCTCCATCACATACCCTATTAACTAAGAGCTAGATCCAAAAAAAAAAAAAACCCAACAACTTTGTTAATGATCAGGTGACTGATAAAGGAACTTATCCTCACACATATATGATAATACTTCTTTTGAGATAACACGTAAGTCACATGCACACATGCTTGCTCGCTGTCTCTCTTCCCCACCCCACCCCCACTGATTCTCCAAGCATAGATGGGGTGCAGGGAATGGAAGAGAAGGAGAAGGGGTAAGAAAACAGAGAAGGTGAGTGGAGAGAAACTACACTGCCAGGAACTGTTCCTACAGAAACACAGCAAGCTTGCTGGCTCTGCTGTTAAATCCCATGACTGGGACAGCGAGGCAAAGTTATAAAGACATTCTTGCCAACATCATTAGTGTTGTAGAAACACTGAAAAAATGAGGAAAAATATATCTGAATGTTTATCATTCCCTAAAGATTAGGAAACACAATTTATAATGTTAATGACAGACTTTGA
Organism: Uromys caudimaculatus; assembly: GCA_028551405.1. Taxonomy (NCBI): domain Eukaryota; kingdom Metazoa; phylum Chordata; class Mammalia; order Rodentia; family Muridae; genus Uromys; species Uromys caudimaculatus. Next base: position 37,913,931 of record CM052702.1, on the reverse strand, counting down.
AGTGTTTTAAGATAAATTACTGTAGGTACTTTAGGTAGGAGGTGCTGATACCATAATCATTATGATAAAATTTACAGTAAAATAATGTTTATATGGAAATTGGCACTGAAAGCAAAGGAGGAAACTCCTGCCCCTCCTAAAACAGAAGCCAAGTGAAGGCTTGAAAGCCAAGAAGGTGTGCTGAAAGGGTCCACAACCACAGAAAGAAGATCCACACATCACCCACCTTCCAGCCTAATACCCTCCAAAGAGTACACCCAGGAGAAACAAGCTTGACCATTTGCTATCATCAAATTCCCCCAATCACTAAGTCAGATACAAAGAAGATTAAACACACACTTGTGTTCACTGTGGATGTCCAGGTCAATTAGCAACAGATCAAACAGACTACGGAGAAACACTATGGTACTGATATGGCCAAAGTCAATACCTTGATAAAGCCTAATGGAGAGAAGAAAGTGTACGTTCAATTGGCTCCTGATTATGATGCTCTGGATGCTGCCAACAAAATTGGGATCATCTAAACTGAGTCCAGCTGGCTAATTCTAAATATACATTGTTTTTCATCATTAAAACATAATGTTGATATTAAGATTAATTACCCATTATCAAAAGTACACATATCCTGTTTAAGCTAAGTGAAAAAAAAACTGTTCCCCCCCCCCAAAGTACAAAACTACACCATTTATGCAGATAGAAGGAAAATTTAAGTACAACTTTCAAATAAGCAGCAGAAAAATAACTCCCCAGGCAAGAAACAAACATTGAAAAAAATTCAGAAAACTAAACCACAAATTCCCACCACCAAATTGAACACACTGTAAGGACTAAAGTTATATTTTAAGTTTTAATTAATGTGCTTAAGAGATCTATGAAACAAAAATGTCTCTAACCTGTAAACCCCATTTACCCAAGAACAGATAACTTCTTGGGCTGGTATTGATGAAAGGTAACAAGCCACCAAGGTAGGTTGCCCCAACTGCACAGGATATGCCACAGGATATGCCACAGGATATGCTTAATCACATGTAGGCGGGAGGAAAATAGGCAGGAAGTAGGTCAGGATATATGTTTGCCCCTGCTTGGACAAAGGCAAGAAGTACATAGTGTTATGGATATTGCCTTTATTAGCACAGGTCTAAGGTAACACACAGCCATTTTCTGAGAATCCTGGTATGTATCTGGCTAAGTGTTCATAAGGACAACATTTTTTTGTTTTGTTTTGTTTTTTTTCCGAGACAGGGTTTCTCTGTGTAGCCCTGGCTGTCCTGGAACTCACTCTGTAGACCAGGCTGGCCTCGAACTCAGAAATCTGCCTGCCTCTGCCTCCCAAGTGCTGGGATTAAAGGCGTGCGCCACCACTGCCCGGCCAGGACAACATTTTTAAATAAAGCATGCTTCAAATCTGGTCCAAGATCTGTGGTAGTGGTCTTATTTTCACCCAATGAAATTAATGTTTTTCTGGAGGCCTCCAGTGAGATCTGACCACCACCTATGCAAATTCTAAAGCAGGATCTTCACTACAAACTACAGTGCTTAAGGGCTGGCCACCTCAGGAGGTGCACACCTTCAGATGTTCCAAGGCTCCTCACAGTGCTTTTGTGTTCCTGGACTACCAGAGTGAACTGCAGTGCTGAGAAAAGCAGCAGCCGTATACAGAGCTCTCCCCAAGAAAGTCACAGTCTGTTTATGTGCTGTGGGATCCCGATCTGGGATATAGATGGGTTTGACAGGACCCAAATACACTCTGGCTCATGTCAAGGAGCAAGATGTCACCTGCCTGGTTCCGGTTTGGGAAGCTTTGTCTGTCTGTCTGTATGTTTTCTGGTATGTCTGTAAGTTTTGTTGTAAACATGGTAGCCAAGACAAATATGGGTTCAGGGTCAGTTGAATGTATGAATAATGGTGATCACACTTTGTTTCTGACTGGTCCCCTTTGAGTACATGGGCTTTTCTGTGTTCTGTACTATTGGTTTTGTTTTTGCTATCTCTGCTGCCACCAGCCACCAGCTACCAACACAAAAGCCGCTTGCAATGGCTACTCTGATGGCCAGGGCTAAAAATTTATCTCTGAGCTTTCTGGTCACTGGATTCAGTTTAGCAGGGACTCTAATGTCTTTTGGGTGTGGGTAACATTAACATTTATGCTGTTCTACTTTATTGAAAAGCTAGCTCTGGAGTTGGACTATGGCTCTCCCTTCTCTAAACCTAAGCATGCTTATTTAAAAGCATTTTCCTCTGTGTCCTGTGTCAGGCAACCCACCTGACTCTGTGATGGGGAAAAGAAAACAAAGAAAAATAGCCAAAAAGTAGACTACTGGTTTCATTTACTGCCTAACACCTTTGCTAAGATATAAACCTTATCTCAAGATTTATAAGACTATCATATCATGTGAACTTTTTGCGCCTCAAGATTTGTAAGTTTATTGAGTATGGCTAAAATTGCAACAAAAAGGTTAACTTAAAACTTGTAATACAGGGTGTTGAAAGTTAAAAAAATCTATACATAGGTTCTTAAAGGAACCATGGGTAGTGCCACCATTTTGGGATATAAGCAACATGTGGCTTGCCACCATCTTATCTGCTGTCCTCAGTCAGGATGAAAGCAGCCACATAGCTGGCAGCCATCTTTGCTAGAGTTGAAGAAGGTGAATGTCATGAGACTTCACCACTGTCATGATGAAAAGATGTCCACATGGTAGACACCAACCAAGGAGGTCTCCAAGATACTTTGAACTAGGATGGATTTTTATATGACAATTTCCTGTCCTGAAAACAAAGTCATAAAATACAAGGTTTATGAAAGATAACATTTAAAACAGTGCCTTCTTAAGGTATTAAAGCTGCATCTCCATGCATTTATATACAAGAAAGTACCTTGTGCTGGTAACCTAGCGTTATAATGTAGAGTCACCCAGGTGGTATTACTGGTTTTAAAGTCAAAGAGGGGTCATGAAGAACAGCTGAGACTTTGTATTGTGTGGCAGGGCTGAAGTTTCTTTAAAAAGCCCAGGAGAGGGGCCCCAGCAGTTTTGAAAATGCTTGTGCCAAGTGATGGCCACCAGAATCAACAGTCATAATAAAATGAAGCCAGAAGGAACATAGAAGACAGGCTGCATGCACTGCCAAGGCTGGGGCCAGAGAGGTGGCCTAAGTTCCACTGGGGAAGCCTAGAGACCGAATGAATACCAGATATTAAGCCCTGAATTGTTTACACTGCTGAAACTTGGTTTTGCCTTACTGTGGTTATACCCTGTTTCTTCCCACTTGAAGTAAAATAGGGTATTTTATTTTTGATATTGCAGGAGCCTACAGTTTAGATTTTAAACTTCTTTAAAAGGAAATATAAATTAAAAAAACTGGATTTTTTAAAGATCAGCTTTTAAAATATTTAAATTTATAAGGCTATGGGACACTTATAAAATGGTTTATATTATGCCCTTATTAATATGTAATCTTAAAATAAATAAATAAATAAATGGCTAGCGTTGTGGCCACCGCTATAAGCGAACACCAAAAACTAGGATATTCCTATTTTATCATGCAGCAAGATAATGAACTAAGCAGTCTGGCAAAAAGCCTACAGAATGTCTCTTCTTACCTAAAGTCTACCCAGGCTAGCAGAGACTGATTGGCAAATATAGGTCTAGCCACCTTGTCTTCGATAACCTTGTTAAGCTTTCGATATTTTGATAAACTGAGTCATACAAGAAACTGTAATACTCTGAAGTGGTACATTATGGACTGTGTAATTTAAAGATTTATTTTTATATTAAAAGAGCTTCAATTCAGAAAATGTTATCTGATAAGGCTCAAAGTTAACAGAGATAAAGCTGTAAAATCCTAATCTTATAAAAGCTACTAACTTATTATAAACTGTTAAAGATGGTTAAAACATGGAAGGTAATGGTCAGAACTATATTTAGAGTCACGCTAAGTTCAAATGTAATTAATTATGGGAAGAACCTTTATTTAGCCTCCAAAAGCTCAAGGCAAACCTAACACAAGTAAATTTAATAGATGGTCCTCAAATTCTTCAGAGATCTGCTGACTATGGCATTTCAAATGTTTATTTAAAAAGCTTCCCATTATATGAAAAATTAGAAGGAACTCTAAGGTCTCTAAATACAATGGACACCCACTACCCCACCTGAGTTGTAGTAACCCTAATCACTGAAGAAGACTTCCCAATGCCTTGCCTGTTGCCAGGGCTCTGCACAAGGCTATAAATACTGTTGGGTTGACTGCTTCACTCTGTTTGGTCAAAGAAAGGTCGGCCTCTCACATTCCTCATCTACAGGAAAATCTCTCGAACCTGGGTCTGGCAGGCGAAGGCCAATGCTGTCCTGTATGGCAGATGAATACTGACCACAGCCACCAAAGAAGCCACTGAGACCACATGAGCCTATGGCAACCAACTAGGTAGTGGGTGTGTCTCTGTCATTTTAATTTAATAGGCCATTTGGATCATACTTCCTACTATAATTTATCCTATGATCTCAGATCTCTGACAGCATTTAAGGCAAGGAAAATAGAGATTTATCAGTTTAACAGAAGCAGGCAATCAGCTCCTTCCTAGAGGCTGCAGCTACCTTTTAAGTTCATTTCATATGTAAAAATCAGGCCTTGTTTTTTCCTAGAGTTACTAGATCTTCTGCTGAGAAAGGCAGACAGGTTTGTCTTGCTAACAGACTTTATATTAAAGACTAAACAAATTTCAAATGTAATTTGTTTTACTATTCCTTTATTTAAAAGAACTTGCTTTGCAATGACTGCTCTCAATAATAACTACCTGTGTCTCTGGTAGATGAAGTTAAAGGCTTTCCATTTAGGTAAGTTCTAAGGATCTAAGAAAGGGTTATAAGGTGTCAAAGGTCTGAGGCTGTGAAGGGTAAGTGGTTCCTGCGTGTCTAGAAAATGTCTCAAGGTACGTAATACAAGTTGTAGAGGAATAAGAACGAGAGCTAAGTAATAAAGAATGTTTCAGATTTCCTCCCTCCTCTTTATGCTATTGTTATATTAAGAATTCAAAATGCCAGAGTTTTAGCACTGATCAGTAGGGTCTGGTAAGCTGTTACAGCACTACTACTACTACTACTACTACTACTACTACTACTATCAGTCACAAGCTCAAGATTTCTATTTTCCTTTTGTTATCTTCAAAGTATAGACTTAAAGGTGCTTCTCATCAGGCTAAAAACACCTCTGCCCAATCCACACATATCCAACTCCCTGGACAGAGAAAAGAACTGTCATGCCTTTTAAGTCAGGACATAGCTTTTGCTGACTCAAAGGCATGAGTGAGTCTACTCAGATGTTTTACAGACACCTGCTAGCTGCTTTTTCCACATTGTGGATTTTAGTACAGGTTACAAATAGTGGTAATGCTAATATAGCTAAAACTTTTATCTCTTTTTGTAAACTAAAAAATTTAAGTAAGCTTCAGGGAATTGAAGAAGTTGGAACCACTTCTCACAGGTCAAACGGACTCTAGATAAGTACAGCCTAAGTTTCCTATCTTCCCCACCGTTGGTTCCTGAGGGTGTGATTATGCAACCTGCCCCTTCTTGGTATGCCTCCCTCCACCAACTACAAGGACTATGGGCCTGAACATTCCAAATGTAAGATTTTCCCTTACGTTCCTAAACTGTAACTTCTGTGCCCAGTCTATATCAGTCTCAGCAGATTTCCACTTGGCTGACAGATACCATCCAGAAAACAGCTGCTAACTACAAACTGTTCCAAATGGTTGCCAAGATGCATGCCTGCCCCAGACTGGACAAAAGCAGAAAGAACAGAGCCTTGTTGGGTTTGCCTTTAAAAGTGTAGAACTAACATAGTTTGTAGCCACTCTCTGGTAATTCCTGAGTATAGACCTGAACAGCATCCACCACCCTGGCCAGTATTTAATAAAGCTTGCTTCAAATTTAGCTCAAAATTTGTGGTAGTGAACTTACTCTTGACCAGCAGGATTAACAAGATTTCCTACAAAACATTAACAGAAAGCTATACTAACAAAGAAACAGAAAAGGTTCAAATCTTCCCTTTTATTTACTGCCTTGCTAATTTTTTTCCATTTCCCTCCCCGTCTGGTGTGTATTTAATGTGTATGTGGGGCAGGGGAGATACATACACACATCCAAGTGTGCTCTCATACGTGCCACAGCACACAAAGGTCAGAGGACAACCTTGATGTGAAGTCTCACCTTCCACACATGGTGTCTTTGTTTGCCGTTGTGTACTCTGCCTCTCGTCTTGCCACATGAGCACTGGATCACAGACACAACCTAGCACACTCAGCTTTCTGTGGGTGCTGGGGATTCAAACCCATGCCCCTCACACTCACACAGGAAGTGCTTTACCTACGAAGCCATTTCCCACCCCTATTTTTTCTTTCATTTCTTACAACAATACTAATTAGAATTAATCAAACTCTTTAAAAATTATTATCTGTGGTATAGGTACTCAGGAGAGAAAGATGGATCCCCTGGAGCTAGAGTGAGAGCTAGTTCTGAGCTGCTCAAGTGCTAGGAACCAAACTCTAGTCCTCTGCAAGAATGGCACTTTTAAAATGCTGAGCTATCTCTCAAGCCCATTTGATCAATTCTTAACTAATATTACTATGGAAACAACTTTGACAAAAGACTGAAAGTTTTCCATTTAAGATAGAAAGATGGCCAAGGATATCTGCTCTAACCATTACTGTTCATCTTGGTGTTACAGACTGCAATCAGAACAATAAAGAAACTGCAGGGAAATGCACCCAGATCAGACAACAAGGACAGACTTTCTCAGTGGGTCACATAATTATGTAAAGAAATGCTATAAAATCTACAAAAATTACTACCAGAACCAATAATTGAGTGTAATACTACTACAGAATTCAAAGTCAACATATTTAAAATCATCTTTTTGCACATTAGCAATAAATATTCATAAATTGAAATAAAAATACTTTTATAATAGTATCAAAAATATAAAATACAGATGTTCATGAATTGTAAAACTATGCAAGACTACCAAAAAGAAGAAAATATCACTGAAGAGACATTAAAGCTGGATTAAATAGAGAGATGCAGTCTTGCTTGGTAAACTAAATGACCCTGTATTATTAAAATATGTCTACCTCTCTTTCTCTCCTGGGAACCAAACCGAGCATCTCATATCACAATACTGTTAAAATTTCAATTTTATTCAAATCTATCTAAAGATTCAACATAATCCCAAAAAGAATCCAAATAAGCCCTTTTGTATAAATTGATGCAATAATTTTTTTAAAAATACGAAAATGAAAGAAAACTAGATTAATCAAACCTACAGTTAAAAGAAGAAGAAGAAGAAAGATTTATATAAGTTGATTTTGGAACTTACTATAAAGTTACAATAATCCATAAAGTGTGGTACTGGTGGAAAGTCAATGGTACAGACCTATGTATCTACCCTTGAAAAATACAGGATACTCTACTATCCAAGAGAAAAGCAAGCACATATTCCCACTGAAAAACTACATGCAAATGGTAACAGTAGTGCCTCGCACACACAAGTCACTTGCTTCAATTTCCAACACGATCACACAAAGAAAAGTAGTAAATGTAAGTGTAAAAGTGTAGATGAATTTCAAAATAATCACGCTGAGTGAAAGACAGGAACATAAGAGAATGAGATGAAATGTATGATTCCACTCACATAAACACTTCCTCTACAATACAAGCTAGTTTAGTAGTTTCTAGGGGACAAGATAACAAAAACAAGAACAGAAAGAAAAAGTTCCAAACTATCCGAGCATTTTTTTCAAGGATAGATAGATATATTTCATTATCTTAATAGTTTTTACATAAGTAAACAGGTTAGCTTTTAGCAAACTGGATGTCTAATTATAGTATATGGCTGTAAATCACTCCCCAATAAAGGAGAGCACACATCCTAAAAACACTGTTGAAAGTCAACTCTGGAATGAGCAGAGTTAAACACTGGGTCTGATACTGCTTAACAACTTTTGCAGCAAAATCCATCCATGACATCAGTCCCTCATATTCACAACATCTTTGATGAGGCTGGTGGTTTTACTAAGTTTTTACTAAACAATGGGTTCCAGATAAGTAAGCATCAAAGAAAAACACACAGAAAATGAACAATCATACCTTGATTTGTGCAAAGGGTCTTTCATAACCTCCAACATAGAGAAGGCCAACATTCAGTGGAAGCAACCTACAAGATGGGGAAAAAAAAATAAAATAAAAAACCCCTTATTTATAAAGTACTCTGCCCTTAATGCAAGAACGCATAATAATAAAAAGTAGGGAAACTGGAGCACTGACTTCATCAGTAAAGTGTCTGCTGCACAAGCATGAAGACCCGAGTCATGTTTGTCAGGTTCCCTCAGATCCATGTGAAAAAGCCTGGTGTGGTGGCAAGGGCTTGCAACCCAAGCACTAGGAGGCAGAGACAGGACCACCTGCCAGCCAGTCTACTCTAACTGCCAAGTTTAGGGCTAAGAAAGAGACCATCTAAAAAACAAGGTAGATAGCAATAATACCCAAGGTTGATCTCCCTAGCTATATATATATATATATACACACACACGGGGGGGGGGGGATTTCTCTAATAGATACTATGAAACATGAACACACAATTATTCTCTTTTGTACAGTGAGATGGTAACACCAAAGGAATACTTCTATTGCCAAGAAAAGGGGGTGGGGTAAAATGTTAGAATGGGGCATGAAGCCAGTACAACACAAAACTGGGTGTTTTTTCACAGGCTTGTAATGAGATGAAGCAGGAAGATCAAAGGTTTAAGGTCAGCTTCCGATACACACGAGAGTTCAAGGCTAGCTTGGGCTACCTGCTTCTACATCTCAAAAAACTTAACACTCAACAATAATTCTGATAAAATTACTAGTATCTCTGGAAATGAAGTGATTAATTGAAGAACTAGTGAATGCATGCCCACAACCATGTATTATGGATACATGAGCTTAATTCCAACCTAAAATTTTACCAAAAACTTGATGTAAATATTAACAAAAGCTTTGACCCATGGCATAATAAAATGTCTGTCACTGGACAGCAGTGGAGTAAGGGGCCCTGATTACAGAGACCTCAGTTAAAGTCTGAGTACATAGGAGCTGCAGCTTGAGTAAGGAATGAAAGTCAGTCTAGGCGGGCAGTGGTGGCGCACGCCTTTAATCCCAGCACTTGGGAGGCAGAGGCAGGTGGATCTCTGAGTTCAAGGCCAGCCTGGTCTACAGAGTGAGTTCCAGGACAGCCAGGGCTACACAGAGAAACCCTGTCTAAAAAAAGTCAGTCTATACATGATTTCATTCCCGAAATCATCCTTTCTTTTCTTCCTATTCAGATCTCTACAATGTCCATTATGCCATTTTGTTTTGGTTTTGTTTTCACTTACAAAAAAAATTTATATGGCCGGGCAGTGGTGGCACACGCCTTTAATCCCAGCACTTGGGAGGCAGAGGCAGATTTCTGAGTTCGAGGCCAGCCTGGTCTACAGAGTGAGTTCCAGGACAGCCAGGGCTACACAGAGAAACCCTGTCTCAAAAAACCAAAAAAAAAAAAAAAAAATTTATATGTATACGGATATTTTGCCTGCATCTATGTCTGGTGTACCACATACATGCCTGGTGCCCAAAGAGGCCAAAAGAGGGCCTCGGGTCCCTCAGAACTTGAGATACAAGAGATGGTTATGCTAGCAAAGATTCCTAGTAATGGGGATAGGGAGCCTGACCCAGGCATCTTCTGTAAGCAGGTAAGGCCTAAAGTGGAGGAACAGGGGTACCAACCCAGCCACAAAACCTTCTACCTGCCTGCAGTGTTCTGGCACTGGAGCCTGGCATAAAGTGTCATCAGAGAGACCAGCTGGGTCCACTCTGCAACTGATGGGAGCAGATGCAGCGTCAGTCCCACAGCCAAACATTAGGCAGAGCGCCCGGAGTCCTGTGGAGGAGGTGGAGGAAGGCTCTGAAGAACCAGAAAGGTTAGGGACACTCCAAGAACATGGCCTGCAGAATCAACTGACTCATGGGGGCTCACAGAGATCAGGGAGCCTGCAGGAGTCTGACCTAGGTCCTCTGACACATGTTATGTCTGAATAGCTGCGTGTTCTTGTGGGATCCCTTACAGTGGGAGCAGGGGCTGTCTGACTCCTTTGCCTGCTGGTGGGACCTGTTCCTCCTACTGGGTAGTCTCGTCCAGCCTTGTTATGAGGGTATATGCCTGGTCTTATTGTCGCTTGTTATGCTGTGTTATGTCCCTGAGAGGCCTGCTCCTTTCTGAGGGAAGGCAAAGTGGGGGGGATAGACATTGGGAAGAGAGGGGAAGGCTGGGGGGGAGGGGAGACGAAGTCAGGATGTAAAATATGAAAGAAAAATTTTAAAAAATATATGATTTTAAGTTCCCACATAGGGGCTGAAAATCAAAGACGAGTCTTCTAGAAAAGCAGCCAGTGTTATTTGCCCCTGAACTATTTCTGCAGCCCCTTGTATTCCTTTCTTAAAGACTTACTTATAGCCCAAGAGGGCTTCTAATTCATGGTGGCCTACCTAAGCCTCCCAAGTGCTGGGATTATGGTTCTGTGTCAGTTGGTGGGCTCTCATTCTTAATTGCACCAAAACTCCAGGTGGGTTTTGTTCATGGTGCTGGGACTTGACCTTAGAGCCTCATATACACAAAGACAAGTCCTCTATATACAGTTACATTCACAGTTCACATCAAAACACTGTGGGTGAAGAAACACTGCCTTTAGAACTTTGCAATGATTAAAAAGTAATTAGTAGAGTGGAGTAAGCTATGGGACATAGCTAACCACAATATTCCTCATTCTTCTATATAATATTTTTCCTAAAAGACATGTAAAGAAATTGACATAACTTCAGTTTTAGCATTAATATTTGGGGGGAAAGCCTGTATTATCTCTATGTACACACAATTCTAAGAGTCTACATGATGTTAAAAGCTTTTTTATGACAGGTAACAGACCTCAAATGAGCTGCAGGATAACTATGCATTCTATTGCATGAATCTGAGACCAGATATATATAGTAAACAAGTGCAAATTCAAGGAAGCCAATGGAACCTTCTCAGTGTACCATATGGCATAACCACAGAAAATTACAATATTTAAGATTTAATTTAACAATCTCCTGTCTGTGGTATTTGGTTTTGAAGCAGGGCTATAGGGACCTCACTTCATACACAGGCTGCCTTTACCTCCAAGTGCTAGATTACAGGTGCATTAGCACGAGACCTGGCATAGCAGTCTCTTTACTATTCGAGCCACAGCTTCAAAAACTCTACTTCAAGAGTTTTAGAATTCACATCTAATAATTTTTCTGAAACTAGAACATTTTTGATACTTGTGTAATCTTTAGTTGTCATTGGAGGGAATGCAGGGTGTTTATGTCATTCTTCTCCATTGCCATGGACTACCTAGTGATATTAAGAAAGCACGCATTTTAAAACATGAAACAGGGCAGAATTTCAGTCTCCTTTAAACATTGTCTGCTCCTATAGCCATAGGCCTACAAAACACACTAACAGAACATATTAATAGCAGGCATACACAAGGCTGAAAATTAAACTGATTTAGCCCAGCTCTTTGTTCCTCTTAGAATATAAATGACAATATGTCAATAATATACTATAAGGGACACAACTAAGAGCATCAGTTTACTGGAGTCAAGTACAAAGCAGAGCCTATGCCCCCAAATCTCAATAATGAAATGAGAAAATTGGAGCAATGCTTTAACAACTAAGAAATTCAACCAAGAAAACCGTGAACCATTGCTGGTAGCAGCTATATATAGTAGTAGTAATTAACAAATGTTCACAGAAAACTTGATAAACCCCCTTGAAAAGTAAAAATAATCACTGTTCATACAAATAGACACCAGGAAAGGAAGAGAATAAAAGCTGGCTGACATTTAAAAGTCAATATGCCTCTAATTACCATGCACATGCATCTCAGGAAGTTTGCCAATATAGTATTTAGTGTGCACCTCTTTTCCTTTAATTTGCTATCTAAAAACTACATTTCTTCAGCATTTTCTTAAATGTTACCAGTTAGACTTTATCTCCAACTTTCAAAAGCATCTATTATTCCTTAGCGTATATCTTACTATCTTCAGTGGAACGGGGCTTTGCTGTTGTTGTTTAAGACAAGGCCTCAAACCTCACAGAGATCCACCTGCCTCTGCCTCCTGAGAGCTGAGATTAAGGCACATGACACCATGACTGCCTTCATTTGTATAGTTTTTATGATAATTTAAAGTAAGAGTAAGATATAAGATAATATTTCAGGAATATAAATTCCCATTTTTAAAGTAAAATACTTCTTTAAATTTTTTCTCTTTTAAAAGATTGTTTTGCTAAATTGTATACACAATTATTGCCAAGTAATAAGCAGCATTTGCCATGACAGAGTGCATGTACTTCAATATAGCAATCACATGTTTTCAATCTCCACAGGAAGGCACTAATTCAGCACTGAAGACATATACTTTGAGACAGAAATTCTGGCTCATTTAAAACCACGAAGCTGTTCTGCCCTTATGTTAAGGGAACATCACCATGATCTTTATAAACTAATGGCCCTTAAAGTACTCGTTCCTAAGTAAATGCTTGGTAGTATGGCTATCGAGCAGGACTCTTGAAATCAGTTACACAGAAGTAGTGTTAGATGAGGGGATTCCTACTGTGGCTTTCAAAGAACTAAAAATAGGTAAAGCTAGTGTTAATTTTTCTTTTGACTTTCCAAACACAAATAGTAACAACTGTCTATTACTAGAAAAGTCCCAGCACTGTTCCCATAAACACTTCTCAATTAAAAATGAGCAAATCCTATTGAGTAACAGAAAAAACACTAAATGAACTTCATTCACCATGTACTGACATCAGACATAACTGATTCATAATCACATAGATACAAAAGTATCCCTTCGAAAACAATAAAGTCTAAAATTATCTCAAATTAACAATTTAAAATAAAGATGAATGTAGCAGCACACATCTATAATCCCAGCATTCTGGAGGCTGAGATAGAAAGAGCCAGTGGGGCTGATAATGAGAGCTTAAGAAATAAAAACAAGAACCTAATAATTCTAAATTGACTGTAGGAACTGGAGAGATGACTAAGCAGTTAAGAGTATGGCTACTTTTCCAGAAGACTCAGGTTCAAATCCCAGGACCCATATGGCAGCTCACAATCTTAACTCCAGTTCCAAGGAATCTGATGCTCTCCTCTGGCCCCTGCAAGCATCAGGCATGCATGCAGTGCACATGCATACACAGAGGTAAAACACTAAGACTTACCATACTTACAATCAGATATCATTTCAACTTCTAATAAAGTGTTCTTTCATCTTAGTGTGTGTGGATGTATATGATATGTTTAGCTGTGGTCACATTTGTATAAAGCCATCTTTGTAGAGGTCAGAGGACAGCCTCTGAAGTGGGTCCTTCACTTCCACCTTGTTTAAGACCGGATCTTTGTGTGTGTAGCCAGCTGAGTGTTGAGGGACTCTCCTGTCTGCCCTCCAACTTGACAGAAGCCCTAAGAGCACAGACACACACTATCTCATCCAGCTCTACGTGGCTTCTGGAAATTCCAACTCAGATGCTCACACAGAAAGCATTTTATCCACTGGGCCAATGCCCAACCAACACAGTGTATCATGAATATTATTTGCAAAATATTCCCACCTCTAAGTCTCACAGGTGAACTGAAACTTATGTAATAGTAAGCATAATTCAGAGGATCAAAACACTACAGACTATTTACCTTAAAATAAATAATAAATTGATTTCTAATAAGACAATTAAGAGAAAAGATAAAGCACAAATAATCAGAACAGAATCTTTTTAAAAGAGGGGTGGCTGGGGCTGGGAAGATCGCTCAAGAGTCAAAAATAGTTCCTGCTCTTTCAGCGTGAACTGGTTTGATTCCCAGCTCCCACATCAGGCAACTCCAGGGAACCCAATGCCCTCTCTTCTGGTTTCCAGGGATACCTGAACACATGTGGTGTATACTTACACAGACAAACAGACAAATGGACAATCTTTTCTAAAAAATAAAATTTTAAGCAGAATAAAGACTAAATACACTTTTTACGAATAAATATTTTTATACCAACAAGTTTCGCAATGCTAATTTTCTTATTCTAGGAAAATACAAAAATAAACTGATAAGACTATCCAAAGTTGCCATAAAGAGCAAAGTTATGTTATCTACAGGAAAACAATTGGACAAAATCATAGTAAGTGAACTAAGCCAGAAAGACAAATATTTTGTTTTCTCTCATTTGTGGTTCCTATATTTTATATAAATATATCTCAACATAAATACATACTTGTACTAAAATGTCCTCATGCACACAGTGCCATGTGCATGTAAATATATAGAATCAAAATAGATTTCAATGTTAGAAGTCTTCTTTGACCAAATAACATTTAAAAATGGTTTCTACAGAGAAAATAAAATGTCTAGCTAGATTGACCAGCAAATTTTACCAAATGTTTACAGGTAAAATTAATTCTAGTCACATATAGAAGAATAAATATATCCTATTTTATTTAATAGTATCAGCATAACTTATGAAAGTTGGATAAGAAGAAAAAAATTTAAAGCAATTTTCAAACTGGTGAAATGGCTCAGCTAGCAAAAGTATTTATCACACAAACCCTATGTCCTAAGTTCAATCCCTAGAACCCATTTAGAAAGAAGGGAGAAAACCAACTCTACAAAGTTGTCATCTGACATATACACACACAAAGGCTAATAAAATAAATTTAGGAAGTGTAAAAAGATAAGCAATCACACACAGAAAGCAATCTTGATTCAGAGAAAATATAAAGATAAGTTACAGAATGAGACAAAACACTTGTAAAAGACATATCTGAAAAAATCAAAAATATACTCCCTCAAATCAAACCAAATGAAAAAAGAAAACAGTACATGGGGGAGGGGGCAGCTGTGGAGATGGCCCAGCAGATAAAGGTGATTGCTGTCAAGTTCAACAACACAATTTGATATTCCTAGAAGCCGCATGGCGGAAGGAGACTTGCCCCCATCCCTTGCACACATACTGACACACAGAATAAATAGAGAAACAAACAAACAAACAAGTTTAAGTGTACAAAATGAAGGAGAGGTATATATTTCTATTGCCGAACATAAGGAAGGCCCTTGGTTCAACTCCCAATACTGCCATCCAAAAACAAAAGCAAAACTTCACCCAGAATATACAAAAAGAAGACTTTCAGAGGATGGGAGATTGCTCTGTGGGTAAAGTGGATGCTGCACAAGAATCCGGACCTGAGTTCAGACCTCTAGTGCCCATGTAAAAAGCCAGACACAGCAGTGCACACATATAATCCCCGGAACCTGGTCATCAGCTAATCTGGCTGATCAGTGAGTTCCAGGGTAAGTGAGTCTGCAAAATAAGGTAGAGAGTGACAAAGAAAGACATTACAGAAGTTGACCTATAGTTTCTATGGGTACTCATATATACATATAGACCATACATTCGCACAGAGATGTTTGTTGTCATATGTAATTAGGCAAATGTAAATTGAAATAATAAGGAACCACTACATACCTACAAGACTGGCCAGAACTGATACTGACGTAAGTGCCGGTGCAGATGAGCAACAGGGATGCACATCGATCACGGGTAGGGACACAAAACAGCAGGGCTACCGTGGGAACTAGTCGTTTCCTTACACAGTTACGCACTCTTTTTTTTTGTGAAGGCAGGGGCTCACCATGTAGCTCTGCTTCAAAGGCTAGCCTCAAAGGTGAGGGCCATGACACTTGAAGCTAACACTTTTATTACCGTAAAAGCTAGCAGTCCTACTTGCTTGGTGTCTATCAGAGCACAAGCAGACTGTGCAGACGGCAGAGTGGAGAGCTGTTTTTAGCCTGTGTCTATTGACACAGGGCGACGACTGCCACATGCTTGCCTCCCTCCTCCAGTGCCAAGAACTGTACATACTCCACCATGCCTAGCAATGCAACGGACTTTTACAGCAGCTTTATTCCAAGCTGCTAAAATTTCATGCAGCTAAGATGGGATTTTTCAGTAGAAAAACAGATAAAGCAGTATCTGTGGTGAAGAATTATTCAATGCTTAAAAGAACTTAACTTTAAACTATAATTGAGGGGCTCAGGATATAGCTCAGGTGGTAAACTGCTACCTTACAACACATAAAATACTAGGTTTGGTCCCCAAACCCACATAAACCAATGTAGTGGCACGTGTATATAGTTCCATCACTTGAAGGAGAGGCTAGAGTTTCAGGAGGTTAAGAGCATCTTTACCTATATGTCAAATCAAGACCAACCTAGGATACATGAGAATATGTCTGAAAACAAAATAACTGTAACCTGATATAGAGAAATAAAGTAATTATGTCATGAAACAGAAAGAAATATTCATAAGTACTAGTTCAAACTCTATTTCTATACCAATAAAAAGCAGTTTGAAAACAAAAACAAAAATAACTCAAGTAAAAATAAATTGTTTTTAAAAAACTCACTTTTAATTTAGGGAAAGAAACCTAACAAGGTAAAAGAACCTTCAATTTATAAAATTACCAATCATTCATGAAAGAAACAAGTTTAAAAGTGAAAGAATATTTTATGTTTGTGAACAGGAAATCTCAAAGTTACTATCATATAAAACAACCAGAATTTAATCTATATATTCAATTAATCCCCCAAATTATATCATTGAAATAGTGATCTAGTAAATCTATACCATGTTTCAGCAGTAAAGCTAATATGATGTCTGATATTCAAACAGTCAAGATCACTGGACTCTAGTAGAAAACCCACACAGAGCGATATACAAACACTGCTTTTATACACAAGTGACAGTGCAAAGCACTGAGAAAGGGTTAATCCCTATAATTAAACAGTACTGAAGAAACTGGCTACCTACACAGATAATAATCATAAGGAAAAAGTATTCAGGAATCTAACTAAACTAAAATTAATAATTTGAGGGCTGTGAATATAACTTAGTTGGTGCTTGCCTAGCCTGCACAAAGTCCTGTGTTTGAATTCAGCATAAAACTAAACATGGTGCTGTGTGCCTGTAGTCCTAGCACTTGTATATTAGAGGCAGGTAGATGATAAGTTCAAAGTCATCCTCAGCTGCATAGCAAGTCTAAGGCAAGCCTGAGATATGTGAGGTTCAGTCCCTTAATCTGTCATTTGAGACACAGTTAAGTAATAACACAGCCATGCGATGGAATGAAGAAAATGTTAAAAGGATAAAGTACAAAAGGTGTAGTGTGCTATCCTCAGTGCCCTCAGTAGAGAAGATGTTCATTTATACAAAACAAATACAAGAAAGCTAACGCAGAAATTAAAGAAGCTGGTTTCTCAGGGACAGGAGGAGCAAACAGGAAAAATAACAGAATAGTGGGTGTGATGATTTCAATAGGTATGGCCCCCACAGGCTCATGTATTTGAATGCTTGGCCCATAAGGAGTGGTACTATTAGGAGGTGTGGCTTTGTTGGATTAACTGTGTCACTGTCGGGTTGGGCTCTGAGGCCTCCTATGTCAAGCTGTGCCCAGTATGGCACACAGTTTCCTTCTGCTGCCTGTGGATCAAGATGTAGAACTCTCAGCTCCTTCTGCAGCACCACTCTGCCACGTTTGCCACCATGATGACAATGGACTAAACCTCCGAAACTGTAAGCCAGCCCCAGTTAAATGTTTTCCTTTATAAGAGCTGCATGGTCATGGTGTCTCTTCACAGCAACGAAACCCTACCTAAGACAGTGGGAGAGTGAAAAGATACTTCTGTGAGGCTCAGAATATGAACAACTAAGTCCTATACCAAACAACCAACCACAATTGCCCAAAAATAGAGATAACAGAAGTACAAATATTACAATACCCCATGTTAATGGCAATAGGTATTCGAAGGGCTTAATAACTGGAAACCAGTATTTCAACTGCATCCTATATGAAAAAACTGCAAAAAATGGTTTTGTTGTTCTATTTGTTTGTATGTTTGTTTAAGACAGGATTTTACAGTCTAACCTAGAACTCACAACAATCCTCAGTCTCCTGAGTGCTAGGACTACATATATGAGACACCATACCCAGCCTGCATCTTATTCTTTTCTAAAATTACATTTGTTCATTTGTGTGTGTATGTGTGCATGCATGCACACACATACACATGTGACTGCACATATGTGGAGATCAGGACAACCTTTCTTCACCACATAGGCCCCAGGAACTGAGTAAGAGTATCAATACTAGCAGTTATGTGTCCGTACCTGCTGAGCTGTCAGCCCCACATGCTGTTCTTAGGTTAGTAACTTACAATGGAGTCTATATTATAAAGATTGAGTTTGATAGCTAAGCCATTAAAATCATAGTTCCCTACATAATTAGCTATCCAGTAATGCTAAGAATTATTTTATGCCTTAACTTACCCACAGATAAAGAGAAGAATGGTTTCTTAGGGAACTAACTCCAAGCTGAAATACCAGCCGCCATCATACCCACCCACTCTCCTCTCCTCAGCACTAACCCCAAGAGAATGAAGCCAAGCACACTATTTTACTGATGTGGAGAGGAAATGCATTATAGTTTTACTTTAACTGAGATTAACTGTCTCACTTTTTTCACTGCTGTTAGTTGACTGAAGAAGAGTATCCGATATAAATGCAGTTGCTCATAAATAAACCCCTTAATAAGTGCAAACTAACATGTTCATGAATGACCATGGGGATCATCCATTTCTATTGTATGAAGATATAAGCTTCTTCTTCTTTTTTTTTTTTTTTTTTTTTTTGGTTTTTCGAGACAGGGTTTCTCTGTGTAGCCCTGGCTATCCTGAAACTCACTCTGTAGACCAGGCTGGCCTCGAACTCAGAAATCCACCTGCCTCTGCTTCCCAAGTGCTGGGATTAAAGGTGTGTGCCACATACATAAATGAATGAATGAATGAATGAATGAATGAATGAATGAATGAATGAATGAATGAATGAATAAACCCCTTAAGGAAACAATTCTCAAAGCAGACAAAACATTTAGGCACATGAGTTAAAAGGTTAGATGAAGTCCACTTCCTGAACTGAGAAAGGCTGAAGCTGGATAGCAGTGTTTCCTCCTCTATGTATGTAGACTACAGACAAAGAGGGTTGACTGCACGGTTCCCTCTTTTCATCTAGGAAAAAAACATGGTGGAAAGCCATTCATGCAGGGGGGAGCACAAAAGATGTTCTAGAAACCAGATACAGTGAAATTCAAAAGAAATGTATATAACTCAAGAATCAATTGTTAGTCTAAATTATAGACTATGTCACATGCTACAACTCGCTATGATCAGTCAAAGAGAAAAAAGTTTTAAATTCCCATAATGATTGAGATTTATAATGCATTCTGTATCTTAAAGGTTTCAGCAATTCTGAATTTCAGATGGGTGGTGGTGTTGCATGCCTTTAATCCCAACAACTCTGAATTTCGAGTATAATTTCAACTTCACAGAACTCTCTACAAAGTGCAGGCTGCCACATGAACAACACAAATCTAAAGAAATATTCAAATGTCTCATGGATAGAATGTACACTACACTTGTCTTCACTCTATTTATAATTTTAGTTTGAATTAAATTATAGAAATATTGAGTTGTTTTTCATTATAAAATCCGGACCCTTATCATCGACTCCTAAGTATGAGACAGTGCACTGAGTTCACACAGGCCCTGCTTTAACTGAGCCAGCTCCGCTGTTGTTAAAGTAACTACTGACTGGCTGCAGTTTGTAACGACCCTGAAGAAACTTTGTGCCTAGCTAAAAAGCTCCTAGAAAAGAGTCTGAGCTGTTAATTCATTATCTTCCCTTTGCAGATCGGCTCCCACCACATTTACAAGTAATCATAGTAGATGAGAACTACCTTAATTACTAGAGATTTAGAAGTAACTGAGTAGAAACTCATAGAAGTAGTTTTAAGAATTCTGCTTATAAGGCAGATAGATATCTTTGAGTTCAATGCTGGCCTGATCTATACAGTAAGAGCCTGTCTAAAATAAGCAAACATAACATACATACACAGACACAAAGACACACACACACACACAGACACACACACACTCTTTGGTGGACTAACAAAGTATGAAGTAGTTCCATGTCAATACTATGCAAACTATAATGTATTCTTTTTTCAGAACAAAATAAAATTATGCATGTTTTTATACACACTGAAAACATAACAGTCCATCAGAAAATAAACTAAGCCAAGTGTGGTGGTGCACACCTTCAATCCCAGCACTCAGGAGGCAGAAACAGGTCATCTGTGAATTTGAGGCCATCCTGGTCTACATAGGCTCCCAACCAGCCAGGCCTATACAGTGAACCCCTGCTTGAAACCACAGAAATGAACAAAAACACAAAGGAAAGTATAACAGACTTTCAGCTTCCCACCTGCCCACAGTGCTAATCTTAAAAGCATAAAGATCACAACAACATTAGACTAACTCAAACATCAGTCCAGAGCCCCATCACCTGGAATGGGGTCACCTTAAGAATGAGTGGGTCTTCCACTTCAGTTACCCTAACCTATATAATCTCTAACAGCTTCCCAGAGAATCATTTCCTGGATGGTCCTAGATTATCAACTTGACAATAAATAGTAACCATAACAAACTGCAAATTCCATTTTATACGTATTTTAACCTCTCTATATCTACCTTTCCAGATTCAAACTTTTCTTTTTTCAAGGGTTTTCTAATCTCTAATTTTCTTCCATTTTCGCAATTATGGAGTGTTACAAGATCAGCAAAGGATATTCTGAAGTTGAGTCCACTAAAAACCGCTGCAGAATAGACAACATTTGCAGGAATAATCTAATCTGAGAGGTGACACATTGTCAGTTTGTAAATGCTTTCTCATCAGGCTGTTCTGATGCTGTGCAAAGGCGATGATCATGGAGTGAGGCCAGCTTCTAACTGCTGTGTTTATTAACCACATAACGACAGGCAACTCATTTAACTCTTTAGCCTCAGTATTTTATGAAATTATATTGGTGAAACTTACTTCACAAAAACGCTTTGAGTATTAAGTAAAATAAATATACATGGTTAGTTTATGTTTAAACTAATTGAATTACATTAAAACAACAACAAGAAGAAAATTAGTTGCGTCATATGAAATATTGGAGCTTGTGGTCAATGACACCATTGTTTAAAATTAATTTTAGGCAGGCTCTCATAGGCTGGACTTAAACACAGCAATTCTTCTGTTTCAGCAGCCCCACACCCTCACCACATCCCAATGTGCTGTTATTATAGTCATGAGTCAGCTACCATGCCCATCTTCAGAGCTTAAAATTATAATCTATCAGAATCCATATGGTACATATAGGTTTTATGTATGAAAAACAAAGAATTGAGAGGCAAATGGTCAAAGGGAAGCCAGAAACTCATTGATATAATTAGAAGAGATAAATAATCTGAATTCTAGACACGTGGATTTTCCAATTTTCACAACCCCAAATTTTTTAAATTTTCTTGTTGGGTTATTTTTCATTCTTTCTTTCTTTTTCTCAATCTTTCTTTCTGTTCAATCACACATTCAAAAAGAGGCCTTCTGATGATTGATCAAGTTTCCAGAGTACTCAGATTAAAATGGGATGCTATAAATAACAGCCTTAATATCTACACATATATGACTATTAGTAAAGGTGCTATAAAGTAGCACTAATAAATACAAAAGTAAAAATAAAAAACTATAGCGATCTAACTAGAATTTCAATATACAAGGTCCTATGCTAGACTTAATTTTATTTTCTAGTAGTCTTTCCCTATGCTATTCGTTTGAATATTTCTTTAGTATTAGGATTTTGAAATGATCTGTTAATCTCTTCAAAGAACCCCAAGTTAGGTATTATGATTACCCTCATTTAATTGGAAAGAAAGCTAATAAAAATGACCAATTTGCCTTGGGTCACATAGCCTGTGGCTTTTTGTTCTTGATTTCCATAGTCTGATTAGGGTTAATTAATCCTCCAGAATACAGTCAACTCTGAATGATAAAATGACAGGTTCTGCAAAGTTCTACACAACATCTTCAGAAGATCTCTTGGATAAACGTGATCTGCTACATGTGCTTCTTCCTTTTTGGAATTACGAGTCAGTCTTAAACTTCTATGTAGCTGAGGCACCCTTTGGCTTCTGATCCCCTTGCCTTTACCTCTCAAGACTACACCACTACACTCAGCTTCTGTTACATTGGGGATCCATGCATGCTATGCAAAATTTCACTGACCGCGCAACCTCTCTACACTATGCTTGGCTAAAAGTAATCATAGTGAAGAAAAACTGGGTCAAAGTTCTACTCAGCTTGGCTCTTATCAGTCCTTTCCTACATCATGGAAATTTAATTACTCAATCAATCACTTACAACACTTAGTTGGTATTAGACTCTGGACCAGGTATCAGAGACATAAAGATTAGTAACATGTTTGACCACTAATAGTTTAGAAAAAATATGCATGTCTCAAGACATTAGTGAATCAAAAAGGAAAAAATACAAGAAAAATTGACAAGCTCAATTATGGGCTTATCCTGTAGTGACGAATCAAACGACTAAACACTTTTAAACGATGTGAGCTAAAGCCTGCGTGTTCTTTTAGAGATAGTTATAGGACAACTGGTAATGATTTCATATTTTAATATTCTTTTACCACTGCTGTCAAATATCACTTTCGGTCTCCTTCTGCGGAAGGGGACCCCAGTCTGTGCCACAGAGCTCCATAACCAAATAGCGCAGGGAGAAGGCTAGCATTCAGGGAGTAAGGAGAAGCCCGTGAGTGGAGGTAAGACTGGCGCCACTGCCCAGCGGGACCTACCCGGAATCTGCAGGACACTGGGACAAAGGAAGAGCCTGGGACAGGAGCCTTCCAGTTTAGGCCTGTGGTCTGTGCCATGTGGCTCCATACCCAAATAGCTCAGGGAAAGAGCTACCCTCCCAGGAGTGTGGACAAGCCTATGATCAGGGGTAAGACCAGCACCTCTGCTCAGAGAGACCTGTCCAGAACCCTAACGACACAGGGACTGCGGAGTGGCCTTCTGGCTTCCTTCTGAGGCCGGGGAACTGATCCCCTGACACAGGGCTCCATGCTCAGTGCCAGGAGAGAGCTGGTCTCACAGGAGTGCCGACACACCTTTGAGCACAGGAAGACCACCGCTTCTGTTCAAATTCCTCAATCAAGAGGGACCCACGCAGAGCCATCAGGACACAGGAACCAAGGAACAGCTGGGGCAGGATCCTTCTGGTTTCTGTCTACACCCCAGAGCTGACCCTGTACCACAGCTCTCCAAACCCCTCTCAGAGAGAGCTGGTCTCTAAGGAGTACTGACTTGCAAGAGGGATAAGCTACAGTCAGAGAGAGCAAGACCAGCTAACACCAGAGATAACCAGATGTCGAAAGGCAAGGGCAAGAATATAAGGAACAGAAACCAAGGCAACTTGGCATCATCAGAACCCAGTTCTCTCACCACAGCGAGCCCTGGTTACCCCAAAACACCAGAAAAGGAAGACTCAGATTTAAAATCACTTTTCATAATGATGATAGAAGTCTTTAAGAAGGAAATAAATAACTCCCTTAAATAAATTCAAGAGAACACAGGTAAACAGTTAGAAGCCCTAAAAGAGGAAATACAGGAAAACACAACCAAACAGGCAAAGGAAATGAACAAAACCATCCAGGATCTGAAAATAGAAATAGAAACAATAAAGAAATCACAAAGGGAGACAACCCTGGGATAGAAACCCTAGGAAAGAGATCAGGAGTCATAGAAGCCAGCATCACCTACAGAATACAAGCGATAGAAGAGAGAATCTCAGGTGCAGAAGATACCATAGAAAACATTGACACAACAGTCAAAGAAAATGCAAAATGCAAAAAGCTCCTAACCCAAAACATCCAGGAAATCCAGGACACAATGAGAAGGCAGAACCTAAGGATAATAGGTTTAGAAGAGAGTGAAGATTCCCAACTTAAAGGGCCAGTAAATATCTTCAACAAAATTATAGAAGAAAACTTCCCTAACCTAAAGAGAGATAAACATAAACATTCAAGAAGCCTACAGAACTCCATATAGATTGGACCAGAAAAGAAATTCCTCCCATCACATAATACTCAAAAAACCAAATGCACAAAAAAGGGAAAGAATATTAAAAGCAGTAAGGGAAAAAGGTCAAGTAATATATAAAGGCAGACCTATTAGAATTACACCTGACTTCTCACCAGAGACTATGAAAGCTAGAAGATCCTGGACAGATCTCATACAGAACCTAAGAAAACACAAGTGCCAGCCCAGGATGCTATACCCAGCAAAACTCTCAATAACATAGATGGTGAAACCAAGATATTCCATGACAAAACCAAATTTGCACAATATCTTTCCACAAACCAAGCCTTACAAAGGATAACAGATGGAAAACGCCAACACAGGGAGGGAAACTACACCTTAGAAAAAGCAAGAAAGTAATCTTTCAACAAACCCAAAAGAAGATAGCCACAAAAATATAAAAATAACATCGAAAATAACAAGAAGCAACGATCACTATTCCTTAGTATCTCTTAACATCAATGGACTCAATTCCCCAATAAAAAGACGTAGACTAGCAGACTAGGTACATAAACAGGACCAAGAATTTTGCTGCATGCAGGAAACGTACCTCCGTGTTAAAGACAAACACTACCTCAGAGTAAAGGGCTGGAAAACAATTTTCCAGGCAAATGGTCCCAAGAAACAGGCAGGAATAGCCATTCTAATATCGGATAAAATCAACTTTCAACCAAAAGTCATCAAAAAAGATACGGAAGGACACTTCATCCTCATCAAAGGAACAATCTACCAAGAAGAACTCTCAATTCTGAACATCTATGCTCCAAATGCAAGGGCACCCACATTCATAAAAGGAACTTTACTAAATCTCAAAGCACACATTGCACCTCACACAATTATAGTGGGAGACTTTAATATCCCACTCTCATCAATGGACAGATCTTGGAAACACAAACTAAGCAGACACAGTGAAATTAACAGAAGTTATGGAGCAAATAGATTTAACAGGTATCTATAGAACATTTCATCCTAAATCAAAAGAATATACCTTCTTCTCAGCACCTCATGGTACTTTCTCCAAAATTGACCATATAATTTCTCGCAAACCGAATCCAAGAACACATCAAAACGGTCATTCATCATGATCAAGTAGGCTTCATCCACCGATGCAGGGATGGTTCAACACCCAGAAATCCATCAATGTAATCCACTACATAAACAAACTCAAAGAAAAAAAACCACACGGTCATTTCATTAGACGCTGAAAATGCATTTGACAAAATTCAACATCCCCTCGTGATAAAAGTCTTGGAAAGATCAGGAACTCAAGGCCCATATCTATGCATAGTAAAAGCAATACACAGCAAACCAGTAGCCAACATCAAACTAAATGGGGAGAAACTTGAAGCATTCCCACTAAAATCAGGAACTAGACAAGGCTGTCCACTCTCTCCCTATCAATCAAAATATCACTATTTGCAGATGGTATGATCTTATACTTAAGTGACCCGAAAAACTCCACCAGAGAACTACTACAGCTGATAAACAACTTCAGCAAAGTGGACGGATATAAAATTAACTCAAACAAATCAGTAGCCTTCCTATACTTAAAGGATAAACAGGCTGAGAGAGAAATTAGGGAAATGACACAATAGTCACAAACAATATAAAGTATCTTGGTGTGACTCTAACCAAGCAAGTGAAAGATCTGTTTGACAAGAACTTCAAGTCTCTGAAGAAAGAAATCGAAGAAGACCTCAGAAGATGGAAAGACCTCCCATGCTCATGGATTGGCAGGATTAATATAGTAAAAATGGCCATCTTGCTGAAAACAATCTACAGATTCAATGCAATCCCCATCAAAATTCCAACTCAATTCTTCATAGACCTAGGAAGAGCAATTCTCAAATTCATTTGCTAACCCAGGATAGCAAAAACTATCCTTAACAACAAAAGAACTTCTGGGGGAATCAGCATCCCTGACCTCAAGCTGTACTATAGAACAGTAGTGATAAAAACTGCATGGTATTGGTACAGACACAGGCAGGTAGATCAATGGAATAGAATTGAAGACCCAGAAATAAACCCGCACACCTAAGGTCACTTGATCTTTGACAAAAGAGCTAAAACCATTCAGTGGAAAAAAGACAGCATTTTGAACAAATGGTGCTGGCTCAACTGGCGGTCAACAAGTAGAAGAATGCAAATTGATCCATTCCTATCTCTCTGTACAAAGCTCAAGTCCAAGTGGATCAAGGACCTCCACATAAAACCAGATACACTGAATCTAATAGAAGAGAAAGTGGGGAAAAGTCTCAAACACATGGGCACAGGGGGAAAGTTCCTGAACAACACCAGGGGCTTATGCTCTAAGATCAAGAATCAACAATGGGACCTCATGAAACTGCAAAGCTTCTTCTGTAAGGCAAAGGACACTGTCAATAGGACAAAACGGCAACCAACAGATTGGGAAAAGATCTTTTACCAATCCTACATCCAATAGAGAGCTAATATCCAATATATACAAAGAACTCAAGAAGTTAGACACCAGAGAACCAAATAACCCCATCAAAAAATGGGGAACAGAGCTAAACAGAGAATTCTCAACTGAGGAAATTCGCAGGGCTGAGAAGCACCTAAAGAAATGCTCAACATCCTTAGTCATCAGGGAAATGCAAATCAAAACAACCCTGAAATTCCACCTCACACCAGTCAGAATGGCTAAGGTGAAAAACTCAGGTGACAGCAGATGCTGGCGAGGATGTGGAGAAAGAGGAACACTCCTCCATTGCTGGTGAGAATGCAAGCTGGTACAACCACTCTGGAAATCAGTTAAGCGGACCCTTAGAAAATTGGACATAATACTTCTTGAGGACCCAGCTATACCACTCCTGGGCATATACCCAGAAGGTGTTCCAATATCTAATAAAGATACATGCTCTACTATGTTCATAGCAGCCATATTTATAATACCCAGAAGCTGGAAACAACCAAGATGTCCCTCAACAGAGGAATGGATACAGAAAATGTGGTACATTTACACACTGGAATACTACTCAGCTATTAAAAACAATGACTTCATGAAATTCGCAGGCAAATGGATAGAACTTGAAAATATCATCCTTGCCGGGCGGTGGTGGCGCACACCTTTAATCCCAGCACTTGGGAGGCAGAGGCAGGCAGATTTCTGAGTTCGAGGCCAGCCTGGTCTACAGAGTGAGTTCCAGGACAGCCAGAGCTACACAGAGAAACCCTGTCTCAAAAAAACCAAAAAAAAAAAAAGAAAAGAAAATATCATCCTTAGTGAGGTAACTCAGTCACAAAAGAACGAACACGGTATGTACTCACTGATAAGCGTATATTAGCCCAAAAGTTCGGAACACCCAAGATTCAATTCACAGCAACGGTTGGACTGAGTGTGGGGTCCCAGATGGAGGAGTTGAAGAAGGGACTGAAGGAACTGAGGGAGTGTGTAGCCCCATAGGGAGGGAGCAACAGTGTTAACTGGTCAGGCCCCCCGGTTCTCCTAGAGACTGGACCACCAACCAAAGACTGCATATGGAGGGGCCCATGGTGCTGGCCACATATGTGGCTAAAGAGGGTCTTGTTGACCATGAGTGGGAGGAGAGGTCCTTGGGTCTGAGAGTGTTAGATGCCCCCATATAGGGGAATGCCAGGGAGGGAAAACAGGAGTGGGTAGGTGGGTGGATGGGGGAATATCCTCATAGAGGCAGGGGGAGGGGAGATGGGATAGGGGGTTTCCAAAGAGGAGTCCTGGAAAGGGGAAAACATTTGAAATGTAAATAAAGTATTAAGTAAAAAAAAAAAAAAATTCAGAAAAAAAAAAGAATTTATCTTAGATCAACATGGTGATATGTGCCTGTGAAGCACTTTAGAGGCAGAGGCAGGAGGACTACCATGCGCTTATGGCCATCTGGGGCTACAGGTAAGACACTATCCAAAAAAGTAAAAAGATAAATAAAAAAGTAAGAGGAAATGATGGTACATACCTGTGATCCCAATACAGTAAGTAAGTGGGGAGCAGGATGCTCTGGAGCTCAAAGTTATTCTCACCTGAACCTACATGGGAAATCTGAGGCCAGCCTGGGTTACTGCATGAGACTTTATTTTTTAGTTAATTCACTTAACTAATTAAACAAAGAAACTAAAGGCACAGGCTAGCATTTGAGTGGTAGGCATAAGGACCTCTATATATGAGTTTGAGCCTAGCCTAGCCTATGCAGTAAGTTCAAGACCAGGCAGTCTGAACTTGATATATTACCTAAAGCAAAAAAAGAGCTAGTGTGTTCTATTCAGTAAAGAGATACTTAAAAAATTTATAAGTAGATTACTATATATAAATATTTTTGCCATAAAATATTTTGGTACATAAGCAGGGTGGGGTGATGCACATCTTGAATCCCAGTGTTCAAAAGGAAGAGGCAAGAGAATATCTGTGAGTTCCCACCAGCTTAGTCTACATAACAACTTCCATGCCAGGCCAGAGTTACATAGTGAAACCCTCTCTCACAAAACAAACAAACAAAGTAATCCGAAAAAACAAAGAAAGCTAAAGTTTCAAATGCAAGCCAAACAAGATAAAGGCAACCTGGATCTTGGGAAACCTAACGGATTTGTATAAAAAGACAGTAAACTGACTTATAGGAACAAATACAAAGATTACCAGTATCCCAAAATTCTCACTTGATCTAGTTTTTGAAAAACAAAGCAGGTATTCATGAAAAATTCAATACCACTGCTACATTACATGCTTAGCTGGTAGTAAAACATCCAAAATCATCTTGGCACTCCAACCAACAAACATGTTGCAGATGTTCTGATTATTGTGAGAGTAGCCAGGGTTAATTATCTCTAGGATGAAACGTGAATATTCCACTTCATTTCCTGATGTTTGATTATGCATATAGCAGTAACAAGCTCTCTTGTACTTTCTAGCGGGTAATATTTAAAATAGGTTGATAAGTCTGAGGTTCTCTCTGAGACAAGAATTTGTTTACAGAATCTGATGTGAATTACGAGGACAGGAGTCAGGTGTGCTACAGACAAGAAGAGAGAAGTCAGGGCTTCAGTTAATCAGCCAAGTGCCAGTTTCCCTTGATGCCATTCTTAACACACAGACACACACACACAGACACACACACACATGTTAACACAACAAGCAAGCATCATTAAACAAGTTTTAAGATCACTACAAACAGTCATCATGTCACCACAGAGCTGACACCATCACTAAGCAGGTCATCAATACCAAAACGTCTGTATTGGGTGGTAACTAAGGTAAAACAATGTGTTGTTTCTAAGATCAGATTAATTTTACAAAAGCCAAGTTATCATTATATTTTGTTGTATAAAGTATAACCTTTACCACAAACTATGAACAGTGGCTAATAAATAAAAAGACAGTAATATATTTATCTATTACATATAATTTAGAGATGGATACAAGTAACTGTCACTCCTACTGAGAACAACAGTAATGGATTTATTGGGTGCACATTATTGTAATTATGATTATATTAACAGTTCCAAGCAGCAATTTGAAATCTAAAACCACATTAAACTATTTTTTTAATTATAATTTTATCACAATACTTGGAAATAGGAAGCACAATGTTTTCAACTACTTTCCTGGGCAAAAATATGAGCTAGTCTTGGGAACAAGCCTGGCGCTATGGAATGAAGCCCCACGTGTCTGTTCCGGGGCACTGCGGCTCTGGGTGGGGACAGGAGACACGCTATAAGTGGCCGTGCGTCTTCCCACACAGTCCGATGGGCAGGTGGGGGCTGTGGGAAGCCTTTGTGGGCCCTGCCCGTGGGTGGGAGAGGAGGCCATTCTTGGGACCGTGCAGCAGCCATCTCCATGGGTTCTCTAGCCAGGGGCTCCGCAGTCACCACACAGTGCTGCAGACAGGCTAGCCGGAGCGCAGCTGGGGTTCCCACCGAGACTGGGTTTCAGCAACTTGGGGCACCAGGCTAGCTGCTTAGGCTTGGGTGAATGGGTACCGTCTGGGAGCACTGGGAAGGCCTTGGCGAGAGATTAGATGCGGCTCCTTAATCGAGGGCCGTATCCCTCGCTTCCCATGGCGGGTCCAGATGAAGAGACAGTCCATAATTCTAAGACGTTTATTGTCATCGTGTGAAGTGGCCTGGATGGAATTGTACCCCAGCCTTTCTGGGGGAGGCGAGGCAGATATAGTAACTGGGAAGGGGCGTGGCTAAGCCTCTAGGTGTCTCATTAACATGGGGATGGCTTGGGGCTGTGGGGCCACGCCTCTACCTGAGGAGGGGTGGTACATGACTGGAGTCAAAGCCTCCTGGGAGCTTTGGCATAAAGTTTTCTGGTCCCTTGTGGATTATAATTGCATTTGAAGATTAAGGATAAGATTTTAGTTCTTCAGTAGCTATAACTCCATAAAAATAAACTCTTTAGTCTAAATGTCTCCAAGCAACAATGATACTATGATCGTGAAAACGGAAATGAAAAAGGTCTTAGTAGCATACTAGACTCTACCAAAATGCCAGGACAAGATTAAAGCTATAAAGGTTTCTTAACTCCTAACATTAAAAAAAAAAGAGACCATAGCTGGACATGCCTTTAATCTCAACACTTGGGAGACAGAGGCACAATAATCTCTATGAGTTTGATGCCATTCTGGTCTACTGAGCAAGTTCTAAGACCACTAGGGCTACACAGAGAGACCCTGTCTCAAAAATAAAACACCCTTCCCCACCCCCTAGAAGAAATGTGGCTGCTATTTGGAATCTGGTGAAAAGTCTTTCCAAACGATCTTCTTACGCTCCAGGCAAGGCAGACACCATCAAGCATGTGCTCACTTATGCTGACCTCACACTAATACAGTCATAATCAACACAGAGAGAGATGCTCTTAACAAGTAGTGCAGATATTATCTGTTATTCTGCCAAAAGCTTACCAGGTGAAAATCCATGTAAAGTAAGGAGAAGCCCTAGACTTGATTCTTCTATCTCAAAAGTCTGAATTGTATTTTTTTTAAAAACCCTGTCAATCACTATAGCCAAAAGACACTATTAAAGTATCAAGTAATCCTAAAGTGTAGAGAACCTCAGACATTCTATTTGGCATTTGCCAGACAGTTATGACCAATCCATCTAAAGCCATTGTCTGTAGTCTGTACTTCACTGAGGTGCTGCTGGCACTGCAAAAAGAAAGAAATCACTTACAAAAAACCACATATTTGGTTTGTTATGTGTTTTTCTTATGACTTGAAAGAAACATGGTAAAATCAGCACGAAGTCTTCATTTTTGATGTTTGTTTCTTAGAAAATACTTTTCTGTTAAAAATTGTTTCTTAGAAAATACTTAAGAGTTCTCTGAAGTATGGTGCTACAACTAACTCAGATGGCAGCTGATAGCACTTTTCCTAATTCAGAGAGTATTGGCAGTCCCTTTCCAGTGATGATAATATAATCCCCATCTCCAAAGTACAGTAGGGCCCTGTAAACATAGGCGTGTTGGGTTTTGCTACAACACTTTGCTCTTGCAATATGGTGTCTTAGTAAAAGACATCAGAAAATCAAGACACGCAATTCAACGTGGAGGGCTAGAGCACTGTGGTGCAACCAAGTATGGCTCCTTATGGTTTGTTTTTGTTGTTGTGCTATAGAGTAAACCCAGAGCCTTGCACAGGCTAGACAAATGCTCTATCATTTGGCCACACCTAAACCTTGCTGCCTTTTGTCTCAAAAGTACACTAATAAATTAACACTATATCACTGCCTTCTGCAGAGATTAGAGCAGGCAAGAAGTTTGACCTAGAAAGTACCAGGCCAACATAGGCCTCGAGTGTCCCAGTCATATTAATTCCTTCTTCTGTGTCACTGGGTCCAGGAGGACGGGCTTCTGGAGACAGTTTAGCTGGCCAGAGTTGCTCACTGACCACTATCCCAAGAGAAACAGTCTGCTTTCTGAAGGTGACCCAGAAACTGCAGCAAATGTCTTCTTCACGTGCTAGTCTGCCCTCGAGCTACCTTTTCAGCCCCTTCATCTCTCTGGCTCGATACCATGCCCCAGGAATTACTGCTTAGTGTCCGGCGTCAGTGGTGACCACGGTTTCACATAGAGTGGGCTGTTCTGTATGTCAGCTATGCTGCCCTTTCTATCACCCACCAATGCTAGTACTCTCATTTGTCACCACTCCTGCATAAGGGTTCTGAGACAGATTTCAGCCTTTGAGACAGTACTTTACAGTTTCAAGATCCTTCTATAAAGTCAAAATTTTCCTTGCTATATATGCTTTCTAGGAATAAATGGTGTTTTTATCCTACCGTAAACTTAGATTTTAGCAAATGAATGCTAATTTTTGTTGTCAGCCTGACACATACAGAAATAAAAAGCCACTATGGAAAAACTGCCTTCATCAGATCTTTAAGTATTGTCTATGCTTTATTTTCTTGACTTCTAGTTGATGTAAGAAGGGGTAGCCTGGTGTGGGTGGTATTATCCCAAAGAGATGGCCCTAGGATATATAAGAAAAGTAGTTGAAGGAGAGCCTGGAACCAAGGCAGATGTCACTGCTTTAGTTCCCGCCTCAAGCTCTTACCCTGCTCCCTCTAATCATGGACTCTACACACTTAAGATGAAATAAACCCTTTCCTTTCCAGGTCATTTTTAGTAATAAATATATTATCACACCAACAGGGCAACACACAAGAACAGCAGTAATATGAAGCAGTAACATGACCTAATTTGAAAGGTAGCTGGACCACAAATTTCACTTATTTAAAACATAGAGGACAAAATTATTTTTATTCATTTAGTAAATAAATGTCTTGCCAATTTCTGTAACTTTTAGAGAAAGAAAGATGAGGTTGGGATGTATCTCATTGGTAGGTGCTTTCCTAGCATACACAAAACCTTGCGTTTGAGTCCCTACACCACAAAAAAGAGAAAAACAAAGGAAAGAAAGATGAAATCTTAGTTTATAAGTATCTAAAAGGAGATTAAACATACTTACCCTATCTAAAACCAAATGCATCCTTCTTGTCCTGTTGAATTAACGTTTTCTTATACTGTTATACTATTATTTTTTGTATTGGTAATCTCAGCCTCTACAAAGAAATTAACTGGAGTTATCCCAAACTTTCTCATACTCAAGACCAAACATTAACTTTTCTTTCTTTCTTTCTTTCTTTCTTTCTTTCTTTCTTTCTTTCTTTCTTTCTTTCTTTCTTTCTTCCTTCCTTCCTTCCTTCCTTCTTTCCTTTCTCTCTCTCTCTTTCTTTCTTTCTTCCTTGCTTCCTTCTTTCCTTCCATCTTTCCTTCCTTCCTGCCTTTTAAAAAAGTATGTTTTAAATTATTTGCATGTATTAAAAAGTTCTTCAGAGAGAAAAATGATACAGGTCAGAAACTGGACATTAAGAAAATGTAAGACAAGGATTCAAATGAGTATAGCACAAAATCTTCTTATTCAGAACCTAATGTCGAAGTGTTTACAAGAGTAACAGTGGCAACCTACAGCATATGGATAAGTGACGTGAATGAAACATTACAAAGGGACTGAGAGGAACTGACAATACTGTCAGAAAGCATCTGTAATGCCCATGAAACACTGTAGAGTTATTTGAACAGAGACATACATTAGTGACAAATGTCTTACAAATGCATAATCACTTAAGAACTGTTTTAAAAAGATATACTGACATACAAGAGAAAATGGGAATAATATAAAATACTGGATTTCAAGTAAAGATATCAGAAAAAGAAAATTTGTTGTAATTATAAAAAAGGTACTTAACTGCCAAGATGGCTCACAGGTAAGAACACTGACAACCTAAGTTTGATCCCTGATAGCTATACAGTGGAAAGAAAGAGCTACTCCTGCATGCAGGTGGCCCTCTTACCCATACATATATGCATGAAGCATTTGCACACACATACAAAATCTAAAAATTTTTTGAATGTCACAAACATGGTAGATAGTCATCTAAAAATATCAAAAACCATGTTCAATGCCAATGGTCTAAATATATCAATAAAAGAAAGACAGAATTAGAAAAAAAAAATCAAGACTCATAACACTGTCTTTTTAAAAATCACTTTAGCCAGGCAGTATGGTGAATGCCTTTAATCCCAGCACACAAGAGGCAGAGGCAGGAGGATCTCTGAATTTAATGCCAACTTGTTCTACATAATGAGTTTGAAAACAGACACAGTTACCGAGAAACTCTGTCTCAGAAAAACAAAAACCAGACCAAACCAAACCAAGAAGGGGAAGAAAGAAAGCATTTTAAATATAAGATGCAAATAAATTAAAAATAAAAGGATAGGGCTACAAAACGGCTTACAGGGTGAGAGATCTGTTGTAGAACCAGGCTGAATAATGAGCCTCACCTTCAGGATCACACTCGTGAGCAGAGGCAGGTGGATCTCTGAGTCTATCTGTCCTAATCCACACTGAGCTCCAGAACTACCAGAGTTTCAGAGGGAAACCCTGTCTCAAAACAAAAAACAAACAAACAAACAAACAAAAAAGCATGTGTTGTACAAGTTTGGCAAATTATGGTCAATTCCAAAAACTGGTACAAGGAGAAAACATTTTCCATAAAAATTGTCCTCTGTCCTGCACATGGTACATGCATGTATGTGTACATACATACATACATACATACACACACACACCAAATATAAGTTTTAAAATTAAATAAAAAGTATATTGAAATAAAACCAGAGAACACTGGTCTAAAGAACGCTGTAATGACTACACTAACTTCAAATGAGGTAGATTTCAGAGTAGGACGCTGCCAGAGAAAGAGGAAGGCATTACATAGTGACGAAGTGTTCAATTCTCCAGGAAGACATAACATCTTTAACACGTGTCCTTAGGCTATACTGGTGCATACCTGTAACCCTAGCACTCAGGAAGCAGAAGCAGGAGGACTAGGAGTTCAAGACCAGCCTGGGACACATGAGAGTCTGTCTCAAAAATAACTGACTTTAAAAATACAAAGAAAAACAATAAACAAAATGCATGTGTGTGAAATTAAGATAAAACCAGAGCATTAACACATTGAAGCAAGAATTAATGAAACTAAGGGGGGGAAAAAAACCACCAGTTCTACTCTAACTCTGACAGAGTCTCAACACCCAAAGGCACCACGCAGCAGAGTGCTCTTCTTAGTGAATCACAGATCTAAGAAAAGAAAACCAAGAATGTAGCTTAACTAATATGTTAATATGATGTTACTAATAGCAACATCAGTCAACTCTATTCAGCTAACATGTATAGAATACACTCAACAACAAAAGAGGTGATAATTGTTTGTTGTTATTGTTTTCAAATTCATATGGAACATTTTCCAAAAGAGAATATATTCTGAGCCACAAAAATATAGTAACATTTTAACAAAGATGATTTATGTTTTTTAGACCTTAATGAAATCCAAGCAGAAATCAGTAATTGAAATATGCTAGGAAATCCTCAAGTATCTGGAACCTAAACAACATCATTCAAATTAATACAGCATGTGCCATGCTGTAATTCTGGGAGTCAAGAGACAGCAAATATATAATACATGTATTATAAATTTATACATACATATACAGCATTGCACGCTGTATATCTGGGAGTCAAGAGACAGCAAATATATATATGTATGCATACAAGTATAATACATTTACACATACATATACAGCATGGCACATGTCTGCATATTTCATTTGTATCTATATCCACTAATAATAAACAGAAATTTTTAAAGTAAAAAAACTACATATAATTTCACATAATATAAATATATAAAATTTTCATTATCCATATATAATACTAGAATATATAAATACATAAAGAAACATGAAATTATAAAATTTTTAGAATATGAATGAACTCAATGCAACTGATCTTTAGGTGAAAAGACCCCAAGCAGCTCAAGGGTACCTTACTACCTAAAACAAAACAAAACAAAAAAAACCACACACACACAATGAGTGAGTCAGCAAGAGATTCGGACAGAGAAAGGAACTGTTAAGCAAATGGCATCAAAACTTACAGATTTGGAGATTTTTCATTCTATACAAACGTAAAACCTAGAAGTGTTAGCAGAACGCTAAAGATCTGGCTTGGTCATTAGCCTCATTAGAGAGATGAGAGAGATTGTAGAATTACAGCAGTAGAAACATGAGCAGTGTGGATGAGAGGACAGTGGGGATGAAGACCGTGGGATGCATTCCACTGGGTGGGCCCATAGCACAGTCAAGTGAAGAGACTGTGCTCACTTCCACCTCAGCCTCAGAGGCCTGGGCTGCTCAGCTCTCCTCGGTGGTTTCAATGAGCTCTGCTGCTGCCACTAGTAAACTAAATGGACCTGCTGGTTTCAGCCTCCCCAGTATTAGAGTTATAAGCCCACAGCATTATACTGGTTTCCTGGTTCCAGGGATGGAATTCCGAGTAACTTCTCAGCCCAAGAAAACACTTCTATCTCCCCTAATAGGTCTAATTTTAATAAGTAGTAATTTTTA
Organism: Uromys caudimaculatus; assembly: GCA_028551405.1. Taxonomy (NCBI): domain Eukaryota; kingdom Metazoa; phylum Chordata; class Mammalia; order Rodentia; family Muridae; genus Uromys; species Uromys caudimaculatus. The sequence continues at coordinate 37,877,305 of CM052702.1, read as the reverse complement.
GTTGGCTCCTTTCCCACACCAGTCATGCTCTTTTAATTTGCTGAAGCATTAGATTTTTGAAAAATCTGGCATTATAAAGGCAGCCTATATATTCAAGAACTGAGAAAGGCATAGGAAAGAAAAACATGTGAGAAGAAAAGACTAGGAAGATGGTCCAGCAGGTAAAAGTGCTTTACTATAAATATGATAACCCTAGTTCTATCCTTAGAACTCAAAGGGGAAGGAAATAAGATACTCACAAAAAACTGACCTCTACTCAGCTACACACACACACACACACACACACACACACACACACACTGGGGGTACATTATTAAGAGTTCTAAAAATGTAAAGGGAAAAAATGATGTCAGGTGAGACTACAGAAGGCATCCACTAGGCTGTATGTTAGGAGGAAAGCCTGTGAAATAAGGGAAAACCACTTCTCTCTCATCAGTGCCTTACCAGAGGCAGCAGTAAGCAGAAGTGGTCTCCAACAGATTGCAGCTTGATTTTGTCTTTGGTAAGACAGAATGGCAACTAGGAGTTTAACACGGTTTGTGGTGCCAGGTTCAAAGCATTCCATTATCAAGTGATTCAGCAAGGAAGCACTCCATCATTAACACCAAAGCTGATCCAATCCCCCCACTTCCCAGCCAGCCCTACTATAATGCAACCCTGAGCAGCTTCTTTTGTCATGCTCCTTGACTAGCTTCTTCACCCTCCCTCAACTCTTTCCGCTCCTATGGATGTATTAACTGGTCCTTTACTCCATCTTACAAAGTAAGTCTTAAATTCTCTGCTTTCTGGGTCTATCACAATCTAGTCCTGGTATATATTATTCAAATCTCCAGTCCCATAAATTCCATAACCACTGCAAAGTTTATGCCCTCTTACCCACTACATTCTCTTTTTGAATTCCAACATATTTATAAAATTCTTTTCAACCAAACCAACTTTACTTTGTGTTGTTTCTAGCAACTAAAACCTTTTCCTGCTTCACTGTTATCCATTCTAAGACACAGAATTGACTAGGTATCTGTTATTATATTCACAGCAGCAGTGATTTGTATTTATTGTCTTAGGCCACTCATTCCTATGGCTCAGGTACCTTTTTATTTCCCGTACATAACAATACATTGATGGTTCTCAATGAGTACTTAATGAATAGTGATAAATCAGCTGTAACTAGCATTTCTACTTAAAGTTGGAAAGACAAGTAGGAATAGTAATTTTTCCTTATTCATAAATTATAGCCTGAAAAAGATAAAAAGGTCTTTGTTCCTTGGTAATGAATTCATGTAATTTACAGTTAATTTATTCTAAATCCCCTTGAGACCATTAGTGTGCCCTGTACTTCCCACAACGAACGCATGCTTAAATGTCCATGCAATTGTTTTATATATATATTATATATATGTATATATGTATGTAACATAAAAATGAGGGTACTAGTGAAAAGAGAAATTTTATATCTGGGCAATTTGCAGTTTAACATTAAGTAAAAATACATCTAACATTTATACGACTTCTCATTTTTAAGCAAATTAATGCAAAAACATACTTTTTAAAAAGGTGTAGTCTAGACTTCTTTTGATGAGTGAAATAGATTCTGTTTATCAATATGAGTATAAAATATCTTTCAAAGATAAATACCGATAATCTCCCCCTCCAGTTTCTAGAAATTAGAAACAGAGGTTTCTAATTAAAAGAACACAGGCACCAATTTCATAAAACACAATGGTTAAATCTGTCTTGTTCTTGACAGAGAATGCTGTTGTGGTAAACAGGTGCCTAATAACCAAGGCCTAAGTTGTTACTGCAGTGAAACACATTCCTTATGAGAAAGTCTATTTTTGAAACAAAGGTCATAAACAGTAGGGAGCAATTTAATAAAAATTAAAGTACTGAAAACTACTAATTCCACTACTGTATGTAGCTTTGCAAAATTTTTGAATCATAAGTGTCTCTACTACCTCTTTTTTTTTTTTAGACCTGGTGGTCTAGCTTGCTAAGACAGTTTACTGGTGTACACAAAGAATGAAGCAAGCCTTGCTACTCCCTCCCCCAAATACTCTCCCCTGAGACTCGGAGCTTGATATGAGTTCCATGTCCTAGAGATAAAAGGCCTGCATTAACAATGATGTGCCCTTTTTTATAATAAATTTCCATATTTATATTTTGAAGCTGTCATATGCTAGAGGATATTAAATATCCTCTCATTATAATTAACTCTTAAAGCCAAAATAAATTAGTTGATTCAACAGACATTGAAAGTTAAAGAAATATAATTATATCACTAATTATTTTTAAACTATTTTAATAATTAAAGCTATTTAATCTATTCTTGATTTTATGTTAGGAATGCACACTGGCTAAAAAGCTCAAATCTCTTCTTTTATCCTTAAGATAGAAACAAGGATTTGAACTTGGGGTATATAATAACTAAAATAATACACTGGGCCAAATCTTAATAATAAACCAAAGCAAACTTTTAATTTTTAAATTCCATATTCAATCGTATAAACATAAAGCACTGGATTTGCTTAGGTTATTCTAATAACTCTTTAGTAATCTATTGTAATGCCATAAAAAATATTTCACCCCTTTAAAAATGTTTATACCAAAAATTAGAGAAATACATTTCAGGAATTAACAGGAGCTCTCCACCCTCAGGACCAATATACAAAATACCTTGGCTTGAATAATCTCAAGATTTCTGATGTCCAAAAGGATCACCAGGATTCTAGAATCTAAAGACTAGGGACAGAATGAAATTTAAAGTTAACTTCTAGGGAGGTAAGAAGAAGAGTAAAAAGTCTGAATGAAAGCAGCACCGAGACTAACAGATCTAGAAATGGTTTGCACACAACTAAGAGCCTTTCCTCACCGGGGCTTCTTGTCAGAACAGCAATGTTATGTGTAAAAATGTTCTAACAGGGCCATGAACCTCCTGGATGTAGGGCTCTCTGCGTCTTTCCTTCAGCTCACTTGCCTGCTCCTACTCTTGGGAGTGCTTTCACTGACTCCAGATAGGTCACTCACTTCTCCCAAGTTCATGGCTCTCTTCTACCTAGCAGCTGTACGGAAGGACACGGCAGCTTTCATTAATCTTAACTGAAAAGGCACAACTTAGAAGAGAAACTCTTCCCCTTCTTCCACCTTCCAGCTTGTCTGCCCTGCTGTTTTTCTATCAAATTTAGAAAATGGGCCCCAAGTTTCCTTAAGAGCAAGGGCGAGTTTCAGGAGTCAGTCATTTCCTTCCACCACTGGAGTGGGGTTAGGGTACCAAAGACAGAACTCAGGTCCAAATACACCTTATACACTAAGTCGTGTCAGTGCCTGTTTTTACATTCTGTTAATGAGACTAAGTACCCACAAAAGGGAACCCTAAATTCCCCAGTAACATTTGAATTTTTATCAAAAGACAAATTAGTAAGATATATTATAAGATACTCTTTTATTCCCCTGAAATACTATGATCATTATACTTTGGTATGAATTAAATTTTGTTAGCATCATTCTTGGTTCTTAGAATACTTTTGAAATGGACTCAGAAGGAAACTTGAGAACAATTTTGATGGAACTTGAGAGACAAACAACAGGGCCGGCACGCTGTAAATCTGGGTGCTGGGAGGAGGAAGGAGGAGACAGAGATGCTGAGGTAGAACTCGAGGACAGAGGAAGATTCAACAATGGAAGTCTTCGAGTCTGCTGAGAATGAGAATGAGCAAAGTCAGGGCAAGCAGGCCTGGTATTTGGGCCTCTATATAAATAAAGGAAAAAAGAAAGAACAGGCTGTATTTTCTAAGTATGAGCAAAAAAAAAGCATCCAGGCTTGCAGTGAGGATTTGTACCCAATAGCACTAGGAAGGGGCTACTCTAAGTATGTATCCCATTATGAATAGTTATTTCTCTCATCTTTTTAACATGTCTTCAAGTATTTCACCATGAATCTTAAGTTAGAACTTTTGTTGAGAAGTTAACTATTAAGTGAAAGGAAAAGAGCTTATCTTTCTAATTTTGATTCTGTGTTATAAAAAGGAAGAAATCTACACATACACAAAGGATTTACATTAACCTACCTTTGACCTAGGAGGTGCACCGAAGAAATGCAAGACACAGTGACTTTGGTATTTATAAGCCTCTCTGCTATAGAGAGAGCGAGAAAAATAAAAAGCATCACCATAAATCTCAAAGACTGACCACTTGACCAAAGGAGTAAAGCTAAGCTTTGAAGCAGTGGCTATGTTTCCCCTTCCAATACAATCTGCTTGGCTAAAGATCAGATGGAAAACTGAGTTGGGATACTAACCTACTGTCTTCTCTCCATTCTTGTAGTGTGGACTTCCACCACTTAGAGGAGTTCACAACTAAACTGAAGAACCAATCAAAAGGCAAGAATAATAACGAGTAACCCACTAAGAAACCTAACCAGGTGCTATGGCTTAAATCAGTAAAGCGCTTATTGTACAGCATCTCCAGAATCCATGTAAAAAGCCAGGTATGGGGACTACTGCTTGCAATCCTGATGATGGCAAGATGGAAGGTGGAGCTTGCAAGCCAGCTAGCCAGGTCCACTTGTAAGTTCCAGGTCAATGAAAGACCCTGTCTTAAGCAAGAGAGAGAAGGTGCCTGCAGAATAAAACACCTCAGATTGTCCTTTGACCTCCACAAATGCACACATGACCTACACACAAACATTCACACACATGCACACAAAGAAACTTCAAGAATTCCGTGAAAGATACGATAACCTTCTAGAAAGAGATAGGCAACAATGAAGAGTAACCGTCTATATTCCTAAGACAAATAATCCAAAGAGCAAATAAATTTGGATTTTATAAAAATGAAGGAAAAAATAGTAAGTAATCCATCTTAGCGCATACAAATGTTCTTCAATTTAATTTGGAAAATGGTAACCTAATGTATACGAAGATTTATGTATACTAAGCTATTTTATTTATATATCCTAAGCTAACGTACAGTAAGATTAATGTATACTAAGATTTTTTAATTAAATGCATGTATGGCTTTAAAAGAAAAGCTAAAAAAATAATTAAAATAAAGTAAACTCTGGGCATGGTAGCACATACCTTTAATACCAGAACTACAAAAGCAAAAGCAAGCAGATCTCTGTGAGTTCAAGGTCAGCCTTGTCTAGGCCAGCTAGGGCCATCTATATATTTAGACCTTGTCTCAACAAGGTAGGGAAGGGGAAGTTAGACTAGGGTCTGATAGCTCAGCAGCAATTGCTGCTCTTGCTGAAGGGCCTATGACTCTGTCCATAGGACTCCTATCAAGTAGTTCACAACCACCTGTAGCTCCCATTCCAAAGGATTTGATGTCCTGGCTTCTTCAGGCAGTGCACAAGCAGACAAGCAAGAAAGCAAACATACCCACACCTATAAATTTAAAAATGAACAAAGCATAGTGCCTGTTACACTGTTATTTACATTAGTAACAACAAACTTTTTAAAATTTTAAAGAGAAAACCTACTACATAACCTGAAACAAAGTAACTGTGAACTAAGTTCCAAGGGGGTGTGGAAGAGGAGTAAGTTCAAAGCTAAGTAAGAACTTCAGTGAATACAGTTAGAATATTATAGATTGTCATATCAAGAGCCAAACTATTTGATCTATCTTAGACTTTTAAATAGCCATTTACTGCTTATCTCAGTGTGTTAACTTCCTTGTAATTACTTCATATGTCTTTTGGGGGAACCATCCCACAAGCTAAGAATGTCATCAGATAGTATCTGAGGCCTATAGCAAAAGTTTCTCTATTCTGCTATAACCTGCCTACCTAATATATCCACCAACATATTTGAAAAGTGTGTTGACTTATGACTCTCATAATTCTATTACTATAAAAATTTTACAACTGTTATGACCTCAAAATATAGTATTTGGGACAACCTGAATCTGTGTCTCTGGACCATGATACTATATTGGGTTCCAGAATAAACTATCTCTTATTACTTAGCTGGACTTTTTGTATCTACACTGTCTTACATTCTATTGCTGTAATGAAACACCATGACCAATGCAACTTAAAGAAAGAAAAATTTCAATTGGAGGCTCACAGGTCCAAAGGACTAGAGTTGATAAATATAGTACTGGAGAGCATGGCAGCAGGCAGGCATCCTGCTGAAGCAACAGCTGAGAGCTTACCACAACAGGAATAGCGTGAGTCTTCAGAAACTTCAAACCTCAGAGTAACACAGTTCCTCCAACAAGGCCACTTCTAATTCTTCCCAAACACTTCTACCATCTAGGGACCAAGAATCCAAATATATAAGCCTATGGGAGAACTGTCATTCAAGTCACCATATACACAAAAATTTTAGTTACACTTACAGGAACTGTTTGGGGACAAAGTTGCAGTAACTTTTTTAATAAAATGTAGAGTGAAATGGTAGTGAAAATAAAAGCATCATGAAGGATTCCTTCAAGAATAGAAGAGGCAATGTCTTAGAGCTCTAGGCATGATACACAATAGTGAGCAAGCAGCAGGAAAGAGTGTCTTTCTTTCAAATAATGAAGACATGCATCTAATTATGAGTACAGGGAAGGGAAAGATACCATTAATAGCAAGTTAACGTAAGTTCCAAGCAAATATGGATGAAAATGCAACTAACACCAATGTGATCATACACTTTTAATGGTCAGGTTATAAAAGGAAAATAATAAAAAAACAAAGGTAGAAGTAATAAAGCAACATAGCTTAGCACACTAATTCTGAACTGAACTTAAATTATCTTGTTAAAAAATGAGCTAGGCCAGCATGAGGACACAGAAGGGAAAGACACTCTAACTAAGTCTGATGATCTGAGTTCAAACTCTGGTACCCATAAATACACCATACAGTGCATGTGAGCCCTAACATATACATAAATAAGTAAATGTAATTTTTAAAAAAAAAGACAAGAGGCTAGGGCCAATGAGGTGGCTCCGCACACAGAAAACCAGCATGCCAAGTGTGCCGCCCCAAGTTCCATCTCTAGGAACTCTAGGTCTCACACAAAGGTTGATGGAGAGAACCAGTTCCACAGTCTGTCTTCTGACTTTCACATATGAACTGTGTCACATGTACGCTTACTTCACACAATTTTAAAAATGTATAAAACGACACAGAGAGATAGCTCCGTAGTAGGTATGAGCACTTGCTGTTCTTACAGAGGATCGAATCTGGTTCCTAGCACCAAGATAGTTCACAACTGCCTGTAACTCCAGCTCCAAGGATCCAACACCCCTGGCATCAGGCACATACACGGAAATGCATATACCCACACAGACACATTTAGCATGACTTAAAAATAACAAATTCTAACTTTAAAAAAATGAAATAATAGAAGCTATATATTAAGTTATATAAAACTGTACTGGCTGGTTTTGTGTCAACTTGACACAAGCTAGAGTTATCACAGAGAAACGAGTTTCAGGTGAGAAAATGCCTCCATGAGATCCAGCTGTAAGTCATTTTCTCAATAGTGATCAAGGGGGGAGGGCCCCTTGTGGGTGGTACCATCTGTGGGCTGGTAGTCTTGGGTTCTATAAGAAAGAAGGCTGAGCAAGCCAGGAGAAGCAAGCAAGCCAGTAAGCAGCATTCCCCCATGGCCTCTGCATCAGCTCCTGCTCCTTGACCTGCTTGAGTTCCAGTCCTGACTTCCTTTAGTGATGAACAGCAATTGGAAGTGTAAGCTCAATAAACCCTTTCCTCACCAATTTGCATCTTGGTCATGATGTTTGTGCAGAAATAGAAACCCTGACTAAGACAAAAACCAACCACTTTTTTACAAGCACACTTTAAATTATACAATATTTCCTGCAGCAGGAGTTAGCTTTCCATAAGCAGTAAGGACCACAGGCTCATGGTAAATTTTAAGCTAGACACAGTCTGAAAACAAGAAAACCATTAGCCTACAGAAAGAGTAAAGAGAATTTGTGGAGATAACAGGCAAAGGTGACCAAAGCATATATATGACAATACTCGTGATTAAACAAGCAACTTATCATCATCACCACTTTTAGGTCCCATGAGCCATGCAAAGGGTATAGTAAACCACACTGGTTAGGCCCACAATATACTCAGAGAGTAACCAATCTCAATAAAGATTATTCTAGCTCCACCATATTCTCGTCCTAAGACTTATAAGAGACCACTGGGCAAGACAGCACAGTGTTCCCCTTCTTTAGGACCTCCCTTTCTACTCAAAGAGTTTTTCTCACCTTTCTTCAATAAATCTACATTCATTCACTCTGTCTATGTTTTCTTAATCTTACTGGATATGAGATAACAAACTGAGAAGTCATATAATGGCTTGGCGATTATAATCTTCTGGTACCCTAGTTCACCAGGAGCTGAGAGAGATTCTGTCACTTTCAAAGAACCTGTATCATTCCAAAAGGTTTAGTCTTGATGCTCAGAAAAAAAGGACAAAAAAAGAAAAAAGAAAAAAAAAACCTCTATGGATTATAAATAAATTATACTTTACCACACTGTTTCTTAAAGCTATGACGGCAAACTGGGGAAACACAGTCTGAGTGCGTCAGCTGGTTTGTTATTTGGAAGTACTGGCAATGCGAGTGTATGTCTATATTGCAGAAAGTCACAAGAGGTGCTAGATCTGCATAGGTAGGAAAAAGGATGTCTCTGGCTTGTTATGACTCTGATATTCCCAGACTGAAGCCTAGGATCAAATATCTGAGGGCCGTTGTTTCTTTGTTCTGTTTTGTTATTTTTCCCTGGGTCTTATGGTAGGAGTAAGAGGGAGGACCTAAATGACTATCGAAAGAAAATACAGGAAACAGCCATATGGACTGGTCAATATCTGTGTGTTTATATGCTAGCTGGTCAGTGATGCCCACCACCCAAATACCCACCCATCATTTTGGACAAGGAAACTGACCATGTCTTTCTGATAGCTTCCTCCCTTCTCATTTTGTGCCAATTAGTTTAAAGTTCTAACTTTTGAGCATTGATCTTACCAGCCAGTATGATAAACTATTTCCTGATAAAAGTAATAATGGAGTTGCTTCTTGGGCTAAAATGTGTCTTATAGTCTCACGGAGCGCAGGCTGGCCTTTAACTTCTGATCTTCCTGCCTCTACCTCTCTAGTGTTGGGGTTTATAGATTAAAACCCATTCATAAGAGACAAAGGCAGCTAGTTAACATTAAGAAATTTTCTTGAGCCTAGGATCCCAAACTTCCAAACTTCGAATGCTACAACCTGACACCACAAAAACACAGCCCCATGCCAGGACCCAACCCTTTGCCAGAACAGAACTGAGATCAAAAAGCATTGCCATAATTGTATGACATTGATTCACATGAGCTCAAGCTGGACTATTCTCCTTTGGATCATGTCAATTACATACCAAGAAATCATATATAAAGAAACTCAGCCTAATTGGGGACCTCTCCAGCCCATTATTTAAAGCTTCTAGCGGGACTCTAGTTCTGGCTCAGCCTTCTACCCTCTTTGAAGATTTCTCCAAAAAGTAGGCTTCCTATTTTGGTATAAAGGATAACAGGACTGGATACACATTCTACTACAGAATGCTAAATGTTACAATTTCAACTAGCCTGACAAGATGTGTCAATTAGTACTATAGGGACACAATGACCAACTGCTGGCTGATTGGATCTGAGGCTTATTCCACAAGAAGGAATCTGTGTATGGCACTGTAAACCTAGTCAAAGGCCCATGACTTAGGAGGAAAGTCACAGGCCCTACAGTGGAACCTATTACTATTGCTAAGTGGACATGTACTCAAAGTCCCTTATAAATATTTATGACAATACACAGAAATTAGTGTTTCTCTAAAAGTCAGACAGGGAAGATCTTTGAGCAGTGAGTGTCAAGACTCATAAGTGCTCAAAGGGCTGAGAATAAGTGACTGTTAAATGCTTAACCCTAAATAGGAAATCTGAATCAACAACTCAAGACTCAGAGAACAAAGAAGAGGGTGGATAAAGAATGTTAAGAGGTGGAAGACCGGGAGGAGTATTGTGAATTACTGGATTTGAACACAGCATGTTTGCACTCATGAACTTACACTCACATCAGTTTTGGTGACTTGTACAAGACTGGCACTAGTCAACATTCCAACAGGAATGGAAGAGGGCCTCATTAGGCTTGACCCCTAGCTGAGCAGCTATTGGCAATGGATGGTTGCTGGTGGATGAGGAATCATTTTCTTCTACAGTGTGGCCAATGCTAATTAGACTCAATGAATTTAAAAAAAAAAAAAAAAAAGTTTAAAAAAGGAAGAAGAGGATTAGACAGAGGGACAGGGGAGGGGAAAGTACTGGGAATGGAAAGGTCCAGAAAGTGTGGATGTGAGAGAGGTACTCTATATACTTGTATACATGTACATGCATACATATACACAGACACACACACATTACATGGCAATTACTGATGCTATAAGCATTCTTTATAATACCACTGATGGTACTGTAAGCTCCAAACTCCACTTCTTTAAATACTTCATAATAAAAATAAAACTGTTGGATATTCATTTCAAAACAAGGAAGAAAGAACACAGCAAAATAAAATAAAGGCTTACCCCTATACAGGTTATCATTCAGCTATATATTCTTGCTGACTCAATTCTCTCATATACAAGGACATTTTTCAATATTCTGAATATGCCACCAACACAGTATTGTTAAGACAGTAATACCAATTTAAATAAGCACAAAAACAAAATTAATCACTCCAATTAATGTAAGCAAAGGAAAATGATCACAATAGCCGGCAAGGACACTGTGGGAAGGTGTTAAGACAAGGTCTCCACACAGCCCTGGCTGTCCTGTTAGTTGCAATTTAGACAAGGCTGACCTTGAACTCCCAGAGATCTGCCTGCCTGTCTCCTGAGTGCTGGGATAAAAGGTGTATGCCATCACACCTGCCGTAGAAGATATTTTTGTACAAGAAGTAAAGCATTTTGGTTGCTACTAAGCCCATGCTTCTCACCTTCTAATGCAGAGATATTATGTAAGAAACATACCTCGGCCCCCGGACAGGACGAAACCAGATTTCTCTTGAAGAAGAACCCAGCAATACTACCACAAGTATGTAGTATAAACTGAAGGGGGCAGGGCACAGTTACAGTCTCTATGGGACCTGAAACCTAGCTTTGAAAATAAAGCTTCACTGAAACCACTGCCATGCTCCTAAAGACAGACTTAGTTCAAGTTAAATTTTGCGCTACAGGGACAGAATGGAATGGCTAAAACAGAGTAATAATGCATAGACCAAACCTTAAAATATTCACTATCTGGCCTTTTTAAATGTATCACCCTTACTGTAAATCCTGCAACCACCTTCAGACTGACAGCATTTACTAGTAACTAGACACAGACAGAAATTAGGACACGTGGGGGGAGGAGAGGGGCATGGGAGCAAGCACTGGGACCACTTGAAAATTACCAGACAATCACTTCACACAGATACTAATTGTCAAGGACAACAATTTCACCATATTTTCCTAGCTAAACAGAGAAGTTAGAGTGGTCTGGTAATAAACTGATTTGTGACTCAAGAACAAAATTCTGTCATTTGCAGTAATGTGGACAGAAATGGAAAGCAGCATATTACGTGAAACACAACATAGAAAGGTAAGTACCACATGACCTCACACATATGTGAATATAAAAGAGTTAATTCCATAGAAGTCAGGGTACTAATTGCCAGAAAATGGGAAGAGGAGAGGGGAAAGAAAGAGGCAGAGAAAATGGTCAACGAATTCTAAGTTATAATTTCATGGTAAGAAGAGTAAGTGTGATACAAATCAAAGGGGTTTGACCACACATAAAAATAATGAATCATGTATTTGAAAAGGTGAGAAAACAGGCCTTTGGAAGTTTTCACAGCATGGAAATGCTTACCCTGACTTAGGCATTACAAAATGTATACACTGCTGAAACATATGAAGCCCAAGTATTCATATGGAAAAATGTTTGTGATTTCATCAAGTAAGAAATAAATAAACAACAAACCTAAATGGAGTAGCATGTCCACAAACAGAATTTGTGCTTACTTCCCAATTATTGGACACATAATGAAAGACATACTTGGCAACTGGAAGAATTCTGACATTGGAGTGAGAGTCATCTTTCTAGGAAAAGCCAAATGAAGGCCCTACAACTTACCTGCCCTACCAGAAGAATAAACCAAAAGTGATACAGCATCCTCAAAGGAAATGCAGAAATCAATACCATCAAAGGCATAGAATGACCATGAGTTATCACAATTTAATCAGGTTGCTATTCCAATCACATGCAGACCTTTAGATCTTTAGTAAGGCAAATTAACACAGTCTCAGCAACCTTTTGTAAAAATGTAAATTAGCAGATTCTTGGGTTTCTCTATCAACCTGCAATACCATTAGATGCTTGCCTTAACCTGGCATGATCGGTGGCCATAGCATACATCCACAGCATATGGTTCTCCCACTCTCAGCAATAGCATAACTCACAAAATAATTTTTTTAAAGAAGAACAAGTATTCATTATGTCATAGCAGTCCAAACATGGGACAAACTATTTTATTAAATTCCAACAAGAGGAATTTCAGGGTCCCAAGGCCCTTTGCTCTGTGCATAACAAGGCAGTGTCCTAGCACATACTAGAGCGCTGCTGCTTCATGTGCACGTCCATCTTCTCATCAGCTGGTACACATCTGGATTGTTTGGACCTTCTTCTGACCTTAATGATAATGATGCACCAATAAAATTCAAGCTTAATTTTTTGTATAGAAAGCTTTTATTTCTCTAAGAAGAGAACAGCTTGAAGAGAACAGTTGAGTCCATACTTAGCACTTTGAGGAACTACCAATCTCTCCACTAAAGCCGCTAATCCAATTGAAAATGTCAACCTCAATACATGAAGGCTTTCATTTTATACTCCCATCGTCATTTATTAAGGTCTTTTTAATTTTTTTTTTTTCAAAAACATGGTCTCTACAGTGGTTTGAATAAAAAAAAAAGTTCCAATGGGCTCATGTATTTGAACACTTGATCCCAGTTGGTGACACTGTTTGGGGAGGTCATGGATTACTGCAGGCAGGCTTTGTGAATATATGGCACTGTCCCACTTTCAGTTTGTTCTGTTTCTGGGATGCTCCAACTACATGCAGCCATGCCACACCCACCATTACGGACTGGAACCATGAGCCAAAATAAAATTTGTTCCTTAAGTTGCTTCTGTTCCTATTTTAATCACAGCAAAAGAAATGTAACTAATATAGTCTCTTTTTAGCAATTTATAATTTTATGCATTTAAAAAGAGAAAATTAACAGGGACATGAATCAAACAGGAAATGGTTCACAGAAAACATTGAATTTACACAGTACACCAAGTAACAGGTAATTCTACAGGAGTGGCAAGGAGGAAATATGTCTTTTAATTCTATTTATGTGGAAACAACAGAAACAGTAGCAAATATTTAAATGTAGCTGTCATGTACCCAAGTCTGTTCTAAATATTGTACACATTTATTCATATGAAAGTTCTATGATACCACTGTCTAGTTTTACTGATTTGTGGTGGTCTGAATGAGAATACAGGCTCATGTATACTTGGCCCCCAGTTGGTAGAACTGTTTAGAAAGAATTAGGAGGCGCAGCCTTGTTAGAAAAGATGTCTTGGGTGGGGTGGGGGTGGGCTGGGATGGAAATGAGCTTTCAAAAGCCCACACTATTCTCCCCCTCCCCTCAGCCTTCTGGATGTGTCAGGTGAGAGCTCTCAGCTACTGATCTACCTGTCTGCCTGCTGCCATGACTCCCACCATAATGATGTTCATGGACTCTGTGGTGCTTTGAATATGTGTGATCCAGGAAGTGTCACTATTTGGAGGTGTGGCCTTATTAGAGTAAATGTGGCCTTGTTGGAGTAGGTGTGTCATTGTGGGCATGGGCTTTAAGACCCTCATCCTAGCTGCCTAGAAGCCAGTCTTCTCCTAGCACCCTTCAGATCAGCATGTAAAACTCTCATGTAGAATGCTGCCATGCTCCAGCCATGACAGTAATGAACTGAACCTCTAGGCCATTCCAAATTAAATGTTCTCCTTGTAAGAGTTGCTTTGGTCATAGTGTCTGTTCACAGCAGTAAAACCCTAACTAAGACAGACTCATAAGTAGCCCTAAAAACCATAAGCCCTAAATTAAACACTTCCTTTCCAAGGCTGCTTGGTCATTGTGTTTTATCACAACAACAACAAAGTAAATAAGATACCCAAGAGGAATCTGAGGCACAGAAAGTACTGTGCTGAAGGCCACAGAGCTATAGAAAAACAATTTCAACCCAAGCAGTGTGGCTCTCAAATCTGGTTCTTAATTACTGTAAAATACAATAAATCTACACCCTTCACTGTAATCCAATATTGCACCCAAAAGTTTACAATTTCCAAAGCGAAGACTACCTGTGTAATTCACTGTTTGAACAGTACTGTGGATTTGGGCTATAAACTACTTAATAAAAATAAATATTAAGTAAAAACCACAATACTTTCAAAAGAAAGAATTTTTAAGAGCTATGTTTATAAAACAACACTTAAAGTGCTAAGAAACGCAAAATTTATTTTTGATCATGATGAAGTGATTAGATTAATATAGCTCAAAGAATTGGAAAACCAAGTTCAAATTTTTACTGCTACCAGTGGGGTAATAAATATGACAGAATAGATTTTTCTCTTCATACTGAACTTGAACCTAACAGGAACTATTAGTACTGTATTATATCAGGTAAATGAAACTAAAAACCTAAAATATCTCACTTAAAATAACTCACTGCAAACATTTTCAAAAGGTGTATTGTGCTGGCTGGTTTTGTGTGTCAACTTGACACAAGCTGGAGTTATCACAGAGAAAGGAGCCTCCCTTGAGGAAATGCCTCCATGAGATACAGCTGTAAGCCATTTTCTCAATTAGTGATCAAGGGGGGAGGGCCCCTTGTGGGTGGTACCATCCCTGGGCTGGTAGTCTTGGGCTCTATAAGAGAGCAAGCTGAGCAAGCCAGGGAAAGCAAACCAGTAAGTAACATCCCTCCATGGTCTCTGCATCAGCTCCTCCTTCCTGACCTGCTAGAGTTCCAGTCCTGACTTCCTTTAGTGGTGAACAGCAACATGGAAGAGTAAGCGCAATAAACCCTTTCCTCCCCAACTTGCTTCTTGGTCGTGATGTTTGTGCAGGAATAGAAACCATGACTAAGACATGTATTATACCATTCAAAACACTATTATATTTTAAATTTCCAGGAAATATTTTGATAATTAAAAAAGACATTAAATTATTTCATAGTATTTCAATATTTATGCCTCACTTGTACATGTTCTATTCCTTACATTTCAGATGCTGCCATTTTTAAATATCTGTGTGTGTGACACTGAGTACATGTCTGTGCACCACATGTGTGCAGGAGCCTACAGAGGACAAGAAAGGGTACTAGATCCCCTAGAACTGTACTTACAAATGGCTATAAGTCACCATGTGGGTACCGACAACCAAATCCAGTTCCTCAGCAAGGAAGGTACTTATTACTACTGAGCCTGTCTCCAGGCCCTGGACAATGCTATTCTCTCCCTTCAAAACAGGCATATTTATAGCAACTGAGCTGCTGTAGAGTATCAGCTATAACCTCACTTACATAGTTAAAATAGATAACGCAACATTCTTCACATAAAGACATTCTAGCTAATGAATATGTATCCTGTAACAGTTACACATAATAGCTCATATCATTATTTTGACACCTATTTTAAATTAACTATGTACCTATGCTGATGTACCTTTAATACATCAAGAAGTCACATTAAACAGTGACATTTTGATGTTTAAATTATGTCTTTTTGTTTTTAAAAAGTATGTATTTTTAAAAGGACAAAAAATTGGAAAAAAATCATTTAAAAAAAGCACTGTGTTACACTGATCTACATAATTTTTCAACTTGGAGAGATGGGCATTCTGTTTATCCTCAGGTGGCTTTTAAGTGTTACTGTCAGAACTGTGACCTATAAAAACCAAAACTCAAGATATTTCAAAAATTGACAAAACAACCAAAACTAGATACAAGAGCCAATATTCACTGACCAAATATTGTAAATATAGTATTAGAGAAAAAATATTAGTAGTGAAAGAATTTAATAAATTTTACTTTCTTGTTGAAATCTTACTTGCCAATGTGCTGGAGAGATGACTCAGCAGTTAATAACACTTATTACTCTTAGCACCTGCTGCTTGTGCTGACCCAGGTTCAGTTCCCAACATCCATATGGCAGTTCACAACTACCTATGACTCCAGTTACAGAGGATTCATTCAATGGCCTCTTCTGACTTCCTCAGTTATCAGGTATGCATGTGGTACATATATGTAGATTAGGCACTCACACATAAACATCAAATAAAAATAAATACATCTTTAAAAAGAATCTTACTTTCCAAGACCATGTTTGATGGTTCCCACCTAAAATCCCAGCACTAAGGAGGCTGAGAATGGATCTCCATTAGTTCTAGGCCAGCCTAGCTAGAGAGCAGGACTCTCTCAAAACAGCAAAGCAAAGCAAAACATAAGTTTCTAAACAATCATAAACATCTCATCTCTGTTTTTGGAAAAAGGGTCCCTCCAGAATAATCTCCGTCATACACTGTCATTCTCACGTGGGGTACCTTCCAAAAGTCTTTGTTCTTGCTTACTGGAGTAAGCTCACTGGCAAGATCAGACATTCCATCAGGGAAAACAACAACAACAACAACTTGAATCAGTATTTACCAAATGTTTAGACAAGGTAAGTTATTTTCATAAACAGCCTCCCAATCCTGCAGGTGTGTGTTTGTATATATAACCTGTTCCTATAGTCTAAAATTCTCTCTATGTGGCCAGTTAGATGGCTCAGCAGGTAAAGGTTCTTGCCACAAAGTCTGGATGACCTGCAGACCCACATGTATGAAGGAAGAACTGAGTTCTACAAGTTCTCCTCTGAAAACCGCATACAGAGAGAGAGACACAAACATACATGCCTGCAATAAATAAACTACCTATCCATGGAGTAGTATCAGACAAAGAGACTTAAATATGAACTCAGGAGCTAGAGAAAATTATTCTTTAACTAATTTTTACTATTAAGACCAATGGCAAATTAAGTCACAAAAAAATGTAAAACACAATAAATACTTGAACATTAAAAAGTAGCATTAATGCGCATCACTAACCGACCACCTTCTTAGGACTCACCAGACCACACAACATCCCTTCTGAATATACATATTCTCTTAAAAGACTAATATTTAATCTGTGAGTCTGGACTTCTGCAGCCAATAATATATCCTTGTCTCCATTACCCACACTTTACCTTTTTTTTTTGGTTTTTCCAGACAGGGTTTCTCTGTGTAGCCCTGGCTGTCCTGGAACTCACTCTGTAGACCAGGCTGGCCTTGAACTCAGAAATCCACCTGCCTCTGCCTCCCAAGTGCTGGGATTAAAGGCGTGTGCCACCACTGCCCGGCCACACTTTACCTTTTATAGACAAAATAAATTCCAGTGCTATGCACTGCAAACTTTACCCTTTTGCCACCATTATCCATACTTCCTCTTTATTTTTCCTCAATTAAGCATTTACGCTATATTTGATTTGATTAAAAGTTCTTAAAATTTGTAAGGCAAAGTGAAAACAACAAGGTTTTGAAAATACAATAAACATATTCCCACTAAAGCATCCTTTACAATAGTCAACAGCTGTAAGAGAACAGGCAGTGAATGAAAACATTAATGAATATTATGAAAACTTCAGGTCAATACTTAAAAATTTACCCTAATAAAGTATAGCCAAATGCCCTCCAAATGAAAAACCCCATTGATTCAGTATCTATGACTATAAGACTAATGACCTCATATGCAGAATTCGATTGATAAGATTTTTTAGTAATATCTATATTTTATATTGAAAACTATTTAAAATTTTTTAAAAATTTTGTTGACTGTCTTAGGTATATACAAAAAATTAAATGATATGTGAAAATGAGATACATATGGAAAATATATATTTTACTTTCTTTTTCAGAGTAATACAAAGTAGCCTATAAAGAGTAAAGCCTTATGAAATATGATTTCATGTAAATCTGGCAGGCAGTATGAGGGAAAACCTTATGAAGATAAGCACATGTGATGATACAGGAGTATAATCCTAATACTTGAGAAGCAATAAGATCTTAAATTTAGGAATAGCTGGGGCTGTAAAGCAAGACAAGATTTCAGAAACTAAACAAATCCCTATTTGGGCCTGGAGCCCACACTTACCCTTCTCCTCCCATTCTTGTTATCTTAAGTCGAAAGTCCACAGAGTTTAGACTGGGAGGTTTCCATTTCAAAATGTCATCACATCGACCAGGTTTGTATTTCTAAAGTGGATTAAAATAAAAGCAATTAGTAAGAAGCTAAAATGTAGGGTTCAATTCATTGAATATACTGTTACTTTTTATTAAGCAAAACTGCTACTTTTTATTTTCATTTTGGTATTTTTCATTTGTTTGTTTTTTATTTGTGTAGGATGTATACATGCCGAGGCTTATGTGTGGTGGTCAGACAAAACTTGCAGGTTGTTTGGTCTCAATAAATTCCTTTTCCCAAAGTCTGGCATTTAGACAAAACCCAGCGTCCCCTCAGGGACACCCGCCCCCCTTCCCTCAGCTTCTCTCCCTAATATAACCCAGTCATTTTGGATATGTAGGATCTTGGCCTCTTGGCTCACTCAGGCCTCTTAGCCTCCCCCCACTCCTCTCTCTTCTCTTGCTCTCTCACCAACCTCCACTCCTCACCTCACCCCCCTCAATTCCTCTACCCATGGCCTGGTTCAGTCTGGACCCTTCCAGATGCCTCTGTCTAAATTCTTCCTAATACCTACAATAAACCTACTCCACCAGTCATGTCCTCATTTTTTTTTTTTTTTAATTCATAAATGACATAAATGAGTTCCCTTCCAAGGGACCCAGTCGCTCCACACCAAGCTACTGATTTGACTCTCCTGAAATATGCACGGATCAATTGTTTCTGCTGGCTTCTGCCACCCACCAAATTCTAGCGTCCAGCTCTTGAGCTGCTTCAACCCTGATGCCTCTCCTAGTATACTCTGTATACGTCTCTCTGGCTCTTACAGCCTGTGGCGCCCTCCTGGGGCATCTCCCTATGCCCTCCATGTGGGCACATCTCTTTTTAACATCCCTCTTATCAGAACCCCCCCCCTTTTCCCAAAACCCTCTCCTGGTCTCCTCCTCTATTGCGCAAGTGTCAGCCCAGAGGTGCCTGCTTTGTCTACTATTACTACAACTGCCACACCAATGTGCTAGAAAACTCCTTTTGCCCTCCTGAGCCCTGTGAAGGCTTATCCCACCTGTAAACGGATGCACTTCCCCGAGGATTTAGGACATCTCTCTGACAAGTCTCTCATTCCCCATGGGGACACCTGACATTCTTGTGACCACTGACATTTATTCTCCACGGGCCTCTGTTCTCAGCTCCTTCTGGAACTTGATCTCACCTACCCCTAGGAGCTGACTCCAGCCCCAAAACTTCTACAAGCCTGTCTGGATCACTGCACTACCTTCTGGGTCCCTCCTGTGGAGTCCCGTATTCTGACCCTTTCTCCTTGGACTCAATTTCCTCCAAGGAATCCGAGGTTTTATTAAAGCTTTACTATGTTACTACAGTTTGTCTTCAATACAGATCAGTGACCAAAGATCAACATACTCCATTGCCAAATTCTCTCATCTGGTAACAACTTCTGCTACCACACAATCAAATGATCCCAAAATCTCTTATGCCTAAACTTGCTCTGCTCTACACTACCAAAGGTATTTTTTTGTTGTTGTTTTTGTTTTTTGGTTTTTTTTTGTTTATTTGGTTTTTTTTTTTTCAAGACAGGGTTTCTCTGCGTAGCCCTGGCTGTCTTGGAACTCACTCTGTAGACCAGGCTGGCCTCGAACTCAGAAATCCACCTGCCTCTGCCTCCCAAGTGCTGGGATTAAAGGCGTGTGCCACCACTGCCCGGCTACCAAAGGTATCTTATCTCTAAGATTTTTCTATTTTCCACACTTAAAAATCTTTCATCTCTACAATTTCTCTGCTCTCTGCTCTCAAAGAAAAGTAATTTTTTCAGAATATGCTATAAGCTATCTCAAGATTTGTAAGCTCATTAGGTATGATTTTAATATCTATAATAAAATTTAGCTTAAAACTTATAACAAAAGGATTATAGTTTTAAAATCCATACATAGGTAGTCTTAATTTGCTATAACACACTATATATGTGACTCAACTCTTCTTTAGAATATGCTGTATATATAACTTGGATTTTTGATTAAAAAAATATATCTACCAGAAAACTAGATGTTTTAAATATCCAGCACATGGCTCGTCTCCATCTCAGCTGCTGACATACAATTTAACTTCACCACACCCTGTTTAAGAAGACTGCGTGGTGTAAGCCACCGAAGGCAGCACCTATCAGACTTCTCAGTTCCACTGAGACCTTGGTTTATCTGTATCTATTTTTTAGACTAAGGAGGCAACCACAAAGTTCTCTAAAATATTTTGGATTAGTATGGATTTTTGCATAATGATAAATTCCTAAAGTTATAAAGATATACTCAGATTTTTGTTCACTTTGCTAAGCTTCAGCTATTTGGATAAATGGAGTCATATAAAAGACTGTGACATTCTGTAATGGTACACTATAAAAGGATCAAAACAGTAAGGTTTCCAGTCTCTATGTGAACTTTATTTATGGTCCAGTAAAGTTCCCAGTTTCTTTATGAACTATTCACAGTTTAAAGTTTTATTTTTATACTAAAGGATCTTCAGTTAAATCTTCAGCTCATATATTTAAGGCTCAAACTTAACAGGGATAAAGCTGTAAAATCTTGGTCTTGTAAAAGCTACTGACTTGTTATAAACTAATAAAGATAACTAAGACATGCAAGTTGTAGTCAGTCACCTCATAAATGATCAAATTCTTTATGTGCTCAAAACTCTACTTAGTCACTACAATCCACTTTAGTGACAAGCTTTATTTACTTTCCTGTATATGTTTCCAAGGTTAAGCTTAAAGCAAATAACTAAAAACAAATTGTTTTAATTCAATTATACTTAATAGATGGTCCTCACACTCTTCAGAAATCTGCTGAATAAGGCACTTAAAATGTTTAATTTTAATTTTAAAAATGTTTACAAATGCTAAATGTGGCATTTAAAATGTTTAATTTAAAAAAAAAAAAAGGTTCCCATGATAGACAGAAAGGCCAGCTCTAGGGTCTTTTGGAGACAAAAGTCAGCATTCCCTCCAGGACTTAAAATAGTTACTACTTGCTAAAAGGAGTCATTCTCCTTATCTCTGGTTCCTCCATTAAGCTATGCCTGAGGTACCTGTTTATATATCAGACACTAGCCACCAGATTCCCTCAAGTCACCCTGGCTGGCAGAGCCCACCTCCTACCCACAAGCTCTCCAGCCCGAGCTTCACTTCCATCCCTCCAGCCTCTGACCCCCAGAGAACCTCAGCTGCTTTAGCTCTCTGCCCTCTTGGTTCTGCAAGCTCTCTTGGGCTCTTCTTAGTGGCTCCTCTCTTAGCTCTCCTCTCTCTTCTCTTTCCCTCTCATTTTCCCCCTCCCCCTCTCCTCTCATGGCCCAGTTCAGTCTGGACATTCCCAGATGCCTCTGGCTGTGAGCTGCCTCACATCTACAATAAAAGCCATCTCCTTCTCCCATACCTAGAACAGTCACGTCCTCATTTTCTTCATTCACAGGAGCAGTTCCCTCCTTACACCTCGTGGATTACAAGGACCAAACAATGACTTATAATAAATTTAAAAGATCTGCCTAAGGGGAAAAACTACAAAGTACAGAGTTAAGCAATGATTGTTTTGTTTTAGACAAGACTTAAGTATCCCAGACTAGTCCCCAACTCACTACCTCTCTATATAGTAACTTGTATGTCTTCATTTATGTAGTTGAAATCTGAATGCCTTCTTTGCCAAAGGGTTCAAATTTCTACTCCTGACTGCTTTTGCTTTGGTTTTTTGGTTTTTTTGTGGTTTTGTTTTTGTTTTTTTCTGAGGGAGGAGTTGTGTGCATGCACATAGTACACATGTGTAGAAACAGGAGGTCAGCATTTGGTGTCTTCCTTCATGGTTGTACACTGTTTTCTCACTAAGTCTGAGTCTGCTGACTGGCTGGCCATCAAGCCCAAACACCCTTCCTTCTCTGCCTTCCTAATGCTAGGGTTACAAGTATGCGCTACTACACTCAGGCAGTGGTTACTGTTTTACACAAGGTATCCTGAAGGTCATCAAAGCCTCAAAATCCTCTGTGTAGTTGCAGATGGTCCTGAACTCCTGAGCCTGCTCCCATCTCCCAAGAGCTCAAATCATGAGCCATCCTATTCCTATTGGGGGAGGGGTTGGTGGTTGGAGGAGAGTGTGAAACTCAGTATGTAGCCAAAGTTGACCTTGAAATGACAATTCTCTTGCCTCACTACCGAGTGCTAGGCTTACAGGATTCCACTAACATGCACACTTTCTGTGCATTTTCTTAATTAATCTTTCTTCCTTTTCTCTCCTTTTATTTTCCCCCTTCATTTATATTTAGGAGCCTGGAGACAGGGCCTCTCAGATGCTAACTCCAACAAGGAGCTACCTCATCCTCACAACCCTTGGTTTACTATTCATTTGAGGTAAAAGTAAATTTAGTAGTAAATTGCCAAAAATGGCCTTGCTTTTGATACTCCTGCCTCTGGCTCCAGAGTGTCTGAGATTATAGACCTGTGCCATCTGAACTAGCCTTAACAATTTGTTTTGCTGAGCAAACTTTTTGTTTTAATTAAGTCAAAATTAGCTACTTTTAGGGCTGAAAAGTTGGCTCAGCCATTAAAAGCTAGGATTACAACCGAAAATATAAAAATAGGTACTTTTAAATTACATAATTGTAATTGTGTTTGATTTTCTCCCTGTTGAAGAAATATTTTCCTAAAATCACTAGAATTTTCTACTATTTTCTTAAAGACATTTCATAATTTTAGTTATTTTTAGGTAAACAATCCATTTCCTGTTTCTTTGAATCTACAGTGAGACCAGGGGACCAGGGAGATCTCACACAGGCTAAAGGCACCTGCCATGTAGGCCAGGCAACCTGTGTTATTCCCTAGAACAGACATAAGGTGGAAAGAGAGAACCAACTCCAAAAAACTGTCCTCTGACTCCTGGGAGGAAAGTAAAGGGGGGGTAGCAAGATACACGTAATCTAGTAGAGAAATGAGAAGGAGGTAGGTAAAATATCCAGACATTATAAAATGTTTAAACCTAAAAAGAAAAAAATTAATAAGATAAAAAAGAACATAATATACATTATTTTCCTAGGTCTTATGATTAAAAGTAGATAAATTTGAAGTCAAATATATACTGCCTCAATGAGTCAGAAGGCATTTCATCCCCATATATGCCACAACAGACTCACTTAGGTAATATACACACTTCATGGTAGCTGGAAATAAATCTCTTTAGACTTTTGCATAGAGTTTTCTTAGTGCTGAAACTGAAAGATATTTCCAATTGTCAACTCATCTCTGAAAAGACTATAATAAAAGTTTAATTATTTTTGCTAATTAAGGCTATTTGATAGAAATCTCACAAAATAGGCCATAAGGTGACAAAGAAAAGAAGGAAATAAATCGTACCTTCAGAAAAAAATTAGCTGAAAAATAAGACAGCAAGCCCCTGTGCCCCATAATGCCTATGTCTAACCTTCCTGAATCCAGCACAGCCCTGGCCAAAGGAATTCACACTAAGAAACAAATTATGATTTATTCATATTTGTCTGTTTGTTTTTATAGTGTTTGCAAAAAAATACAACAACAACAGAGATAAATTTTAAAAATCTTTTTTCAGTCTCCAAAATAATAAGGGCCAAGATATTATATTAAAGGGGTTAAGACTTTTGAAAATCTTTCTGAAGTATAAACAAGCATACATATACTCTAGTATACAGTAATAAGTAAATTTTAATTATACTGAATTCATTAGCATGTACTCAGATTAAAACTGTTATCAAAGCTCTAGTTAACTGATAAACATGATACCTAGTCTATAAATAAACCTGATCTTAACAAGTGAGCTGTTTAAAAAAGAAAAACTGGAGAATACTTGTGCTTGGATACAACCCCAATATAACCTGAGATGCCTGTGGTCTTTAAAGAAGCAACAATCCAGTCACCATAAATATTAGGAATATTAAAATATGAGGAGGAAATGTTTATTAAAACATAGCAGAGCCTCTGTTCAAAGTGCAGTTTAGTATAGCCATAAAGCAAAAATGTATCAAACTAGACAGAGGGAAACTGACATGTGTAAAGCAATAGTTCTCAACTAGAGGTGGTCCCTGGAGAGTTGGCAAATGCTGGAAAACACTGGAGAGAGCAAGGTGCATTACTGCCATCTAGTGGCACAAGCCAGACATAGTACTACAGACACTACACTACCCAGGACAGCAGGGCCAAAGGAAGAAACCATAACATAAATAAAGTCAGTGACAGTAACAGCAAAGAAAGTAATATGTTTAATTCCTCTTTGGCTCCACTAACTTAATAATGTTAAGGAAGTTTAAAATGTGGGCTTCATTTCTCATTTGTAAAAATACAGCAATAGCATTTTGCTTGCCTAAAATAGGGTATCTAGACCAAAGTTATATGTTCCTCTACAATCTCCAGTTACAAAATGTTTGGAAAACACTCTTTGGGTTTGCCACATGACACTGTCTTCACCTACCCTCTTACCACTTGCTGTTACTCCGCCCCTTAGTTTAAATACGTTCTTCACTCCCTTTTAAAAAAAATAAAACTGGTTTTCACCATAAACCACTCTCCTAGAATACTCAGAATACAGCCATAAAAATTACTCCCAAATCTTCATTTCTAGTCCTAGTTACTGAAAGAAACCTAAGTGTTCCTTTATAAGTATGAATAGGTCAGGCACCAATCTAACACCCCTCAGGCAGCATCCTAGGGTTCTAAATCTGAAATGGAATCACTCACTACCCATCCCATCTTGATCAACAGGAACCTCCTACCTACTCGGGCTCACTTTCTAATAGAGCACTTTTAGATCTCTGTCACTTCTGCACTCATCAATTATTCCCAGGAGTTTGCTTCTCTACTGTGGTAAGCCAGCTGCTATCCCTAGAGCCAACAGACAAATGTAACTGACCCTCACTGCGGCTGGTTGGCTAGCTGACTAACTAGGATTCAAGCTTCTGAAGCTAATGGTAAGGCCCCCCAATTGGGCCTCCATCATCTCCTCTAGTTTTTCTCTTTTCTACAGTCTTTATATGGAATAATAAAGACAATAATAATTTCTAATAACTATCATTTACCGTAAATTTTCCCACCGACCACAGGTGCTAAATGCACAGGAGTCTTAGGCTAATTCATCATAATCTCCTGTCTTCATAGATCACATACAACGAAGAAAATAAGCAATGTGTCTAGACACAGTAAATATTCAGAGCCACGCATATTATCCCACATTCGAAATGCACACTAACTACTGCAGCAAACTGATCAAGGGAAACAGGCACTCACATCACATACGTCTTGAAAATAATTGTCTAGGCACAACACTAAGGAACAAGCAACAAATATTAACATCCATCGCACTGAGAAAAGTTGGCCCAGCAAAGCAAACTCATTACAGGGTGACCTACCAGAAGGTGGAGAGTTATTTAAAAACTATATCTGAGCAGTAAGTATCTAAAAACTGTATCTGATATCTGATATTAATAATCAAAATATAGAAAATCATGAAACTCAAAAATAAAATATAAAGAACACAGCTAAAATATGAGTAAAGAACTCGAGCAAGCACTTCTCAAAAGAAGAAACTGAGATGTGAACAGCATGTGAGAAAGCACCGATCAACTGAGCCAGAGACTGGAAAACAAAACCTCAGTGGGAACTCACTACTCACCTACTAGGATGAACATTACCAAAAAGACAAAAGAGAGCAAACGTTCTTGTGAAACAGTACAGAGAAGGAAACAGTGAACACCTGCCGAAAAGTACAGCACTAGGGAAAGTGTAGACATTCCGGGGGGACTTTCAAACGACCCAGCAACTCCATTTCTCAGTACATACAAAGCTAACGGAAGGGGAAGCAGGACTTCAGAAGCCGTGCTTGCGCACTCTCCGCACTGCTCACAATCCCCACGTACAGTAACATTTCAATGTCTGTGAGTGATGCATGTATGTTTAAAACGTGATAAAGATTTACAATGGAATATTATTCAGCTTTTAAAAAGGTGTCTTGCATTCTCCACTGCACAGGTGGAGCTAAAAGACATTCGCAAAGCAAAATAAAGAAAGAGAAATCATGTGATCTCCCAGGTGCAACCTAAAACAAGCACTCACTAAGCAGAAAGAATGATGTTGCCAGGGACTGCAAGGGGTGAGAAAGGTATAAAGCTGACCAAACAACGGTTCAGAACTAGTAAGTTAGAGATGATTCATGTTAATTATGTGGAATAGATTGATTATTTTATAACGAATATCAGAATACCAACACCTTAAAAATGAACAGTTTAGGGGCTGAAGATGGTTAGGAACAGAAGAGCACTTGCTGTTCTTGCAGAGAACCCAGCTTCAGTTCCCAACACCCACATGCTGGCTTGCAGCCATGTCTAACTCCAGTTCCAGGACATCTGATACTATCTTCTGGCCTTCATGGCCAGCAAGCACACAAAATGGGGGCAAGACACTCATATATATAAAATAAAAATAAATCTTAAGAATGCACAGTTTGAGGGGGCTGGAGAGATGGCTCAGTGGTTAAGAGCACTGACTGCTCTTCCAGAAGTCCTGAGTTCAATTCCCAGCAACCACATGGTGGCTCACAACCATCTATAATGGGATCTGATGCCCTCTTCTGGTGTGTGTGAAGACAGCTACAGTGTACTCATATACATAAATAAATAATTCTTTAAAAAAAAAAGAATGCAGAGTTTGTAAAGTCAAAAAAGTCACAAAATAAAGAATTTAAAATACAGTTAAAGATGTTATCTCTTTGATATCTTCTGAAGTCCTATATTTATGAAGGTACAAATCTAAAATATTATAGAGTGTAAGGATTCCCAAAGCAGAGTCCTGCAAAGCTGCCCTGCATCCTCTGGATGTTGCGAAGCATTCTCTGGCACCAGAGCAGTAAGCACCACTCCCACAGATGACCTTAACTACTATCCAAGAAGTAAGAGTACCCCAATACTGATCTAAAGTGTGTATTCATTCTCTGTCTACCCTCTACAAATATTTCTCCATCAGCTACTATGCAACCTCTGCTAAAAGCCAGAGGCATAAAGACCACAGGCGAACGTTTGTTACAGAAAACTGAATACACTAATGACATATGAAGTCCAAAGCATGATGAGAGCATAAGAAGCAGCACTGTGAATAAGAGTGCTCAAAGGAAGTACAATAGAAGCTGAGGGTCATACAAACAAGTAAGGTAAGAGGAAGTAGAAACCAGAGAATCTACATAATACATACATTCCAAGTGCACCACTGCAAAGTGTTCAAGTCTCTAGAAAGCAATTCTGTACAGGCACCAAAACTGTCGACATAAACTAGGCAGCCTCAGTATCTGTCTACAGGACACATCAATCTACTAAAGAAAAAAGAAATTTTAAACAGGGCTGAAATTCAATAAATGCTCCGGGCCCAGTACCGCTTACCTGTCAGTGAAGCTTCTCCAGGGAAAGAAACATACCTAGGTAGCACATGAAGGAAAACTGAGAGAAACAAAGAGAAGAAAACACAGTACAGCCAGAGTCACTTACGAAAACACATTTAACTTCAGTTTATAACTCTTACCAAATGCATTGGTCTACCAATAGAATACACCACTAAAATTCTGAACTTCAAAAATAAAGCATGGGGTTAGAAGAATAGCTCAGCAGCTAAGAACACCAGATGATCTTCCAGAGAACTGGGTTCTAATCCCCAAGCCCAACCAGCAACTAACTATGACTCTAGTTCCAAAGAATCTAGTGTCTACTAATAGACTCTACCAGCACTGCACATACATAGTGCACAGAAAAACATGCAGGCAGAACAATCAAACATAAAATAAAAATAAATACTCAAATTAAAAAAAAAAAAAAAAAACTACCTGGGAGGCAAAGGAAGGTTAATCTCAGTGAATTCATGAGTAAATATGGTCTACACAGCACATTCTAGACTAGCTAAAGCTACATAGTAAGAGCCTATCTCTAAATAAATAAATTTAATTAAATAAAACACAAAATATAGTTTCTTCTTCTAATCTGCTACAATGTTGAGATGGAGAACAGCTCAGGGACCTAAGAAGCACAAGACCATGTGTTCAATCCCAGAGGAAAAAGAAAAATTCATACATAACAGGACACATTTATCTTTAAATGCTCCTAAACTGTTGAATTGTTACAAACATGAGTAAGAAGCAGTATTCAGAGCAGCCAGTATAGGCAGCAAGCCTATCTTTTTACTATGACTCTTGTATGAGACTAAAGATGCTAAGACCTTATCATTAACAAAGTATATGCTAAAATAAAAATATCTAGATAAATATTAAAACGTAAAGTGTAAAATAATACCAATTTTGGAAGATGAGTGGATATAAGAATGTGTTAATATACTAATACTTGCTCAGATTGGCATAAAGAAACCAGGCAAGCATAAGGAAAAACCTAACTGGAGGTGAGGCCATGAAGGCACACACCTTTAATCCCAGTATCAAGAGGCAGAGGTGGGCAGATCTCGATGAGCTTGAGGCTACCCTAGGCTGAGACTCTGTCAGAAATCTTAAAAACGAAAACTAACTGGAGGAGAGAGAAAGTATGGAGAGGCTTGTCTTCTGTCATTTTTGGATTCATTGATGCATACCTGTGACCATTACTGTCTAGTGAAAGGGGAAACTATAAGTATACCACCATAAATTCTTCTTAAAAAGAAATCTACCATTCATGTCTCCACAGTAGCACCAGAGCACCAAGAAGAACTATCCTGAGTCCTTAGGCGTATAGCTGTCATTTATACAAGGACTGACTTTCTGTGTTCTGAATTTCACCCTCAAAAACATCACTGATCCTTTCATTTTCTGAAGTCATTATTAATATTTACTTCCCCTTCCAAGCCTCCAACATGTTATCATGACCAACTGTTTTTAGCTGTATAGTAGTAAAGGAAATATAATACAGCTAAAAGTGACTGCAAATTAATCATCTGTAATTGTTTATTTTGTTGACAAAATTCACTGGGAGGCATATATTTTAGGAATTATAAAAAACTAAAAAATGTTTTTCTCCTTTTTCTTTCTTACACAAACCAGCTAACAATTGCTATGTTCTGAAAACTGAACAAAAAAAAATATTTTAAATGAACAAGGTATATTTTCTTTCTTGACATGTTACTATTACAATTCCTCAGAAATGATTATATTTCTCAATTGAAAAAAATAGCACAGTTCCAGGGTGGGGGGTGGGAAGATGACACTCTTTCAGTCTGCCAGGAAACAGAGCCCTTCTTCAGCTGAAGACCTATCAAAATATGCAAGCAAATGTCATGGAAACAGAAGCTCTCACCATGGCAACACCACCCTGCTAGAGAGAAAAACCACTGTAATTCATCATGTACTTCAAGACAAGGCATTTGGACTACTTCCAATTTTAATTTTACAATCTATCTATAATAGTCATTAGATCTAGCAGTAGTAAAAATTTAATAAAAATATTAATATTTTACAAGAATAAAATATTAAATTCAAAGCTGACTCTAAATTTACATGCAAATTGATTAACACCAGAAACATAAAACCAAGCTTGCCCCACGTCAGGAAGAACACATTACGAAGTAATTGTGTGTCACTACTACCTTAAACACTCTAGACTCCATACAGAAACAATTAAGTGTTTCACCAACCACAGTGTCTCTACTGCACAAGAAAAGTAGTTTAAAAGAAAAAAATATGTGCAAGATTTCTATCCTTACCTCAACTACAGAATCTACTCTCTATAATTCTTTTATTTTTATTTAGTAGCATAAAAGTTCTTGTCTAGAAATATTAAATGTCTCCATAATATTAAAGTAAATCCAAGCAATGCTTGGCACATGCATTTAATCCCAGCACTGGGAGGCAGAGACAGAGGCAGGAGGATCACTATAAATTCAAGGCCAGCCTGATCTGGTCTACAGAGGAAGATCTAGGCTAGCCAAGGCTACATAGTGAGACCCTGCTGATAGATAGATAGACAGACAGAGACAGACAGACAGACAGATAGATAGATGATAGAGCAAGCTAAAGACAGCTTTTTAAAAGTTAAATATTAATCAATTTTATTATCACAACCTAAAATACAATCTGCCACTAAAATTATTACTAAATAGCCTTATGAAATCTAATAAATAAGGTTTAATGTTAATATCAACTTTATAAATTAAATGATCTAATAGCTACCAAGTAAAGCATCTATTTATATTAAAATGTTAAGTTATCATTTTAAAATATCATAACAAACCACGAAATAATAAGTGATTTAAAATGGTGATTAAAGCACAGAACTAAAATCATAAAAATTAGCTATCTAGTAAGACTTATTTGGTTTATGATATAGACTGATAACACAAGAGGTTCAATTTGAAAGTGGATTTATTTTTTAAAAAATCACCAATAACTTATGCATGCTCTTCTCATAATAGTGTTTCCTAACCCCTTTTCAATTAATAAAACTAAGCTCATCACAAAGTTCTAGACTTTTGAAGAAAAAGTTAAGAAAGGCTGGAAATTTTTATATTAAAAGGTCTTGGTATAGCCAGGTAGTGGTGGTGCATGCCTTTAATCCTAGCACTTGGGAGGCAGATCTCTGTGGGTTTGAGGCTAGCCTGATCTACAAAGCTTGCTCCAGGACAGCCCAGACTACACAGAGAAAACCTGTCTCGAAGAAGAGGGAGGAAAAAAAAGGGTTGGCGGTCTGATCAAAGGTCCCAAACTTCCATTTAGAACTTGGCTTTAATAAAATGCCTAACAAAGAAAGACAACTTATAAATCTTACCAAAACAGAATCAAAAATTATATTGGACATTAGGACTGCGAGAAGCTATATCACGAGAAACTAGAATAATGAGGATATAGTTTAAAAACCAGGTCCCTAACGATGCCTAGAATCTGTGAATTTTTATCATATAAAAAAACTCTTTGACATTTTTAACATCATTTTACATTAAGGTTCTTTAGGTAAGTCCTGTATACCGAATGTTAGGTCCAGAATGCCCCCAACCTCCCCAAGTGGCAGCACTGGCGACACTGTCCAACCAAAAGGACTTTGGCCAGCTAAACAGAAGGCTTGTTATGAGGAAAACAGACCTAAATAAATGTAGGTTTCTGTTTACTAGAAAAGCAGTAAAGTAGGGTTTTCTTTCTTTTTTTAAGTAAATAGTAAAAAAATTAGTTTCTTTTAAGGTAGTTTCTGTTCACCAGAAACCACCCTCAATCCTGAAACAAGTAACTAAAAAGAAGTTTGTTTAAAATCAGGTATACTTAATAAATTAGATGATGGCCCTCAATCCCCTCAGAGAGATCTGCTAAATACAGTATTTAAGATGTTTAATGAAAAGGGTTTCCTGTGTCAAATCCTGGCAGCAGCCCTAAGGTCTTCTCCAAAGAAGATGGAGCAGTGGACTTCACCTGGAACTTGCTTCAAATGTGGCTACAGTGGTCACTGGGCAAAGAACCACCCTTCATCTCACAATACACAGGCATCTTAAAGTTTACAGAGCATCTTAATGTGTAATACCTTAATAATACATTTTCTTCTGTTTTTATTAGTTTAAAAACTAATGAAGTCCAAAATGACAAATCCCACCCAGCTCTGAGACCTTACACTTTCGAGAACAAAAAGCAAAAGCTCTATCCTAATAACAACAGCAATAAAAACATTTCAACACACCTGTTACAACAGCTTAAATCTTTAACAAATAAGTAAATTTAAGGACTTTATTATTAATGTATTTACCAGTATTCCTAACTGATAGATATTTAAGATAGTATATTTCTATGTTTTAGATACATCTTAGCAATCATTTAAATTTACTTCATTAAAATTGTTTTCTAAATTTTGTAATGACAATAATAATATTAAGATTACAGTATGTTGCAAAGATTGTTTAAAATGGATATGGCTATAACTAAGTTATAATAATATAAAGGTTATAAAGTTTAAGACCAATACAATAGCCTGAGATAAGAATAGGGCTTGATTTTTTAGAACAGTACTTCCTAAGTATTGATTTGTTCCTAGTAATGTATACCAAAAAGTAACTCATAACAACAAAACTTTGTTTAATCCCACCATGATGATAATGGATTAAACCTCTAAACCAGACCCAATTGAATGCTTTCCTTTATAAGAGTTGTCATGGTCACAGTGTCTCTTCACAGCAATAGAAACTCTAACACATCTAAACAGGGTCCCCAAATAACAGGGGAGACAATGCCCCAACTAGACTTCTTTCACCATGTGAAATCTCCAGTGACAGGAATGGGTTACATCTAGTTAAGCCATTGGCCAAAAGGGGCCCGTGGAAACCCTCAAGCACCTCAGGCTATTGTCAAGGCTCTCGGTTACTCTCCACAAACTGATGGTAAAGACATATTGCTATAGATAACACCTCATACCTCATTGAACACAGAGAAGTCAAGCTGGTACCTAACTATAGGCTTCATTCCTACTACTAGTTCTCATGGTACTGGAAGGTACTCTGCATGGTACCAGATGAAAAAAGTAACCATCAACCCAGTTACAAATCCTGCAATCTACAAATGCTCACCTGCCTGCAAGATACACTGGTGCAACAGTGGCACATATGTTGTTGTGGGAATAATCAACCATTATCTGACTGGATTTAAGGCCTACTCCATGAGGCAGGTGGCAAAGAACCTGAGACTGGATAGGCCATAGGGTTAGGAGAAAAGCAAGTGTTAGTTATTGTTTTGCTAAAGGAGCATAGCAATACAATGACCCCTAGAGACATTCTGCTATACGCATAGATCGGTGCCTCACTCAGCCATCATCACAGAAGCTCCCCTTGCAGTAGATGGGAACTAACACAGAGACCCCACAATTGGGCAATGCGGAGAGAGTAAGAGATTTTGGAACACTCAGTCAGAAATGGGGTATATCTTCAACAAACTTCTCTCCTCAGGGTTTAGGGATCTATGTAGAAGAGGAGGCAAAAAGATTTTAAGAAGCCAAGGGGATTGATGGCTCCAAGGAAACAGTGCCATCCAGATACAATAGGATTGATGTTCATATAAACTCTCAGAGCCTGCGATAGCACTGCACAGGTTCAAGCCAAACAGGGTCCCAGCAATGAGAGGAGAAAGCGGACACAGGCACGTACAAGAAAGAAGCTGTCTGCAATTCACACTTGCTTTCAAAGGAAAAAGTGTTTTTCTCCAATGGAGTCTCACTGGGTATATTAACCACACTTCAGGGTAGGCCTTATATCCAGCAGTAGATATTTAACACAAAACAAACTCAATGGTATTTTTGTAGATGTTTTATCTTGTATTGCTTTGTTTGGGCATTGTAGTGGCTATTCCTGATTGTCAACTTGACTATATTTGGAGTAAACTACAATCCAGAATTAGAAGGCTCACCTGTGATCCAGATCTTGAGTCTGGAAGACACAAGTTTCAGGTGTGGTGGTACACACATCTCTAATCTGGGCCACACCTTCTGCTGGAGACCTATATAAGGACATTGGAAGAAGGAAGACTCGCTCTTCTTCGCCTGCGTGCCTTGTGGGACTAAGCAACTGCTTAGATCCTCGGACTTTTATTCACAGCTGCTGCTCACCATTATTGGGGAATTGGACTACAGTCTATAAGTCATCAACAAATTCCCTTACTCTAAAGACTACCCATAAGTTCTGTGACTCTAGAGAACCCTGACTGATACAGGCATTGTCTGTCTTGTAAGGACTGCTGCATGCCTATTATTGTTTCTGATTTAGTGTTTTTGTAAGGTTTCTGTTTTGTATGTGAGTTTCTAGTGTTTGATTAATTGTTTTGTTTGCCTGTTTGTTTTCTAAAGAGAGAAAGGGAGGTCCTGGATAGGGTGGGTAGAGAGGTGAGGAGGATCTGAGAGGACCTGGGGAAGAGAAAAGCATCATCAGAATATATTATATAAAAAAAAAAACTAAAGAATCAGTTTTAAAATATTACTTGAAAATCAAAGTAAATTATGTTCTAATGGGGGAAAAAACAACAATAAAAAAAAAAGCCTGGGGTTAAATTTTAGTATTTTATGTTTCCCTACTGGAAGAGTCTTTCTCTTTTTAATAATAAGTCATTGTTTTAACCATTTAAAAGAAAGTCTTTTAAAGAGTCAGGCTTGTTTAAAATATTTCTACTAAATTAGTAATTAAAAAACTTGTTTCAAAGAACAAATATATAAATTTGTTTATAAAACTTGGACTACTGGATAAATAACACATGATATTGTAAAATACTTTTAACTATAACTAAAATTCAAGATTAATGTCTTCCCCAAAGAATTAAGAAGAAAAAGAAAAAGAAAAAAAAAAAACTTCCTCAACTGAAAGAAGGAAGGAAGAAAAAAAGAAAGGAAGAAAGGACCACACCAAAGACTCCATTTTTATTAAAAGATCAGGATTATATCCAGGTACTTCTAACTCACACCTAGATTGTAAAACTTTCTTGATATTTAATATCTGCCTGAGACCAAATGACCTTGTTTGAACCTAAGACCTTTCTCTTAATCAGCTAGCCAGAGGGTCCCAGGCTTCAGCAGACATTCCTTTGATTCCTCCCCTCTGCAGGTGTCTCCTGCAGGAAATAGATGGTCTGTTTATAGTAGCTTGTGACTCCAAAGAGACCTTGAGATATCCTGCTATCCTGAGGCTTGTTATGCTGAGTTACAACAGTGTAAATACTTGGTTGCAATTAAGCGACTCTGAGAAATTTCACACCCTCTGTCTCTTCCTGCTCTATAGTGACCTCTGGTAACCTTCCTGCCCCTTCTCCTTTCCTTCCTAAGTGCTTATATATGTATGGACTTGGAATAAAGGCTGGTCGGAGTTTGATCGGACTTTTCATCTTGCTCCCAGATTTCTTGTTTCCTGTCATTCTTTCCATTATCCGCAGCCCCCCCTCCTCAGCAGCTGAGTGTCCTGCAGGCAGGACACCTCACCTCGGACCCTGGTCGATAGTCCCTCCCGGGAGGGCCCCCTGGGCAAGACGGGACAGCTAGCTCTTTGCAAATATCCTACCTGGTATATTTCTAAGTGATCAAATAATAAATAATTTTGGTTTTAATGAAGTTTAAAATGAAAATATTATGCCCTTTCACTGAATCAAGACATTTTGCTATGACTGCATACTTACCCTAAACTCTCTCTTGTTCAAAACTAGAGTTTAAAAGATTCAAGTGTTTACATTGTAGGTAAGTAGATAGGTAGGGGTGTGTGTGTGTGTGTGTGTGTGTGTGTGTGTGTGTGTGTGTGTGTGTGTGTGTGTATTTCTCATTCAGCATAATTTGGATAAAACAAAAAAATCTAGTTTTTAAATTAAACTACATTTAATCTAGCTAGAAATACCCCCAAGGTTTGAGTTAATGCTTCTCATTCAAATTATACCAAAGACATCAATCTCTAATAACAATATCATGTTTTATGTTTTAAATACTGATGTTTTTTATTTAATTAGTATCCAAAATGCTCTAAAGATGGTCAGGATTAAACTGTTAATTAAACAATGTATATTCCAGTAATAAAAGGTGGGGGGATAAAAACAGTACAGTGACTCCTTCCAAAGTCCTGTTTCCAACCATTTAAATATTAATAAGAAAGTTTGTCGACTACAAATAACTGTAAATACAGGGGGAAATATAAACAATCTAGTTTTTAAATCTATGTAAATCTTGGTTATTTTAGATACATGTTTTCATCTGTTACCTTTACTTCATTAGGCCAAAACTGTGTTCTTAATTACTTAGTTTTAGATATAGTAATCCTTTTTCACATATAAATATTATGTCAAATACAGTTCAAATCTGAACTGGATCATGATGGCTAATAGTCTGAAAGGCACAAGTTTCTTTCTTAATAAACTTTACCAGCTATTCCTTTCTCCTGAAGATTGACATCCTACCCACTACTCAGTCTCATCTACATCAGATCATAGGAATGAGATTTCCTAACTACAAGGGACCTTATAATATTTAATAATATTTGGTCACCTGCATATATAAAATGTGATACTTGGAAACTGCTAATGAAAACTCCTTTTAAAAAAAGCTGTGTCTACACAGACTGACTGACTGATTGGAAACCCAGGAGTATGGAAAGACTGAAAGACTGAAATGTTGTAGGTCCAAAGGCTAATTTATCTTATCTTGGGCTAGCTGTGTGATGGGACAAAGGTTCCTCAATCTTCTCTCAGCTGGAGCCATCATTAGTTTAACCTGAAATAAACATCCCTCCTTACTTCCCCCACAGTAAAAAATAAAAAAGTCCCATGGGAAACTGCCCAGCTCTGTCCTAGAAACTTGGGGCTGAAAAGCCTAGCTAACTGCAATGTTTGGCTTCTGTTAAACTGCTTGATTGCTTTGCTTCCCCCTACAACTGCCAACAAGTTTTTTTCCTGTGTTCTTTGCCTTTAAAAGCTCCCAGTAAAATGCATTTGAGGCTACTCTGTGAGAAGTGTTTCTCATCAGGCAGACATCAGCAGCTTAATGCTGACTCTCAAACAGAACTTTGGTCATGATGAGTGGTCTTTAGGGTCACTACCCCTGCAACATTTGGAGGTTCATGACAGTTTGACCAACACTCAGGTCTCAGCTTAGGCTTTCTCCTAGAGGGTGTAGAACATGAGATGTTCCAGGATTCCAGGAGAGAAGAACTTAGTGCTTGCAGTGGTCCAGGTCCCTCTGACATCCCTGTCTAAATTTTCTTCAGTGAGTCACCTGGTCTGTCACCTCCAGAAATGGCCACTCCTAATTTGTCTTATTGCTTTTGTTTGTTCCTGTCCTATCTGCCTCTTCTGATCAAGTGTGTTACTTGTTATTGTGAATTAAGATCCAGAAAGTGAAACTACAGGCAACTCTGCTTCTAAACAGCTCACTCCTTTGGAGTATTTCCCCCACTATTTCTAGGAGGCATATAAAGACAGAGAAGCAAACTGAAAGAGTTGATTGTCGAAAGAATACCTCTCGACCCTTTGTGAATTAAAGCAGCCTTCTTTTGACATTGAATGGCTGGCTGTGGGCATATACAATAAAGGCAGATAATGAGCAGTAT
Source organism: Uromys caudimaculatus (assembly GCA_028551405.1). Classification (NCBI taxonomy): domain Eukaryota; kingdom Metazoa; phylum Chordata; class Mammalia; order Rodentia; family Muridae; genus Uromys; species Uromys caudimaculatus. The sequence continues at coordinate 37,839,937 of CM052702.1, read as the reverse complement.
GACTAGTGGTCACGGGTAAACCTGGTGACCATGGATCAGTTTTCCTCCCTAGATGCTTGGTTAAGTCTACTGCAACAACCTCCTTCATGGGTTAGCTTAAAGCTAGTACCAAGGTTTTAGTAGTTAAACCCAAAGGGGAAAAAGCAACAAAAATTCTATCCAGTGACCCAGAGGAGGAAGAACTACCCCCATACTATGTCCCTGAATGAAGGGTGATCCCATCACAAGTCTGAGCCCCAGAGGCCTTTTCCTCTTCTTCCCCTACAAAGGACTCCCCCAAGTTTGTGTCTCCACATTATACACAATGGCTCCAATATACCCTTCCCTAAATCTAGCAGATGTCTCAACTACCATTCCTGATTCCCTTGGGGTACCTACCATTCAACCCAGACCCCAGCAGTTGCTGCCATTATCCCCCTCCAGCAAGTCCTCTAGACTCACTCCTTTTGAGCTAAAGGATCCCAGTCAGAAGTCCCTACCCCCATTTATGGTACATGAGCCCTTCTAGAGAAGTGACCTGTAAAACTGTAAGTCCTAGAACCCCATTTCTCTGAGAAACTGTAGGCACTTATCTCTCTCAAGACTGTTTTCTATACCCAGCAGCCCACCTGGATGATTGACAAGTTATTGGTCAGTCTGTTCACATCAGAAGAAAGGGACCTCATAAAGCTGGAAGCTAAGGAAGCAGCCCTGGGTCCAGAAGGGAGATCTCTAGCTAATAACACTTAACTGCATTGAGAGCACATTTCCATCCAACCAACCCCATTTATCCTAACACTGACCCAAGAAAGGGAGCACTAGAAGCCTACTGATGGACTTTCTTGCTGGGTTTCAAGCAGCAGTGTGGAAGCCCACAAGTAAAGTTGCACAGGAGACCTCAGAGCATCCTGCTGTATTCCTAGAACATCTTCTAGAGGTTTACCATGCACATATGCCCAACAGAGCCAGAAGCACTGGAGAGTGGTGCGTGCTCAACATTGCCTTTGTCACCCAGTTGGCTCCAGATATTAGGAAGAGTTACTCCCCCCCCTCCCCAAAAAAAGAGGGATTTCAAGCTATGGATAGGCCCCAGGTGCTATAGGTATCCCAAAAGGTGTTTAACAGAGAACCAATTGAGAACCAGAAGAATAATAGGGCCATAGTGGCAGACCTAGGAGAAAACACAGGTAATAAGCCAGTCTGGTGCAATAGGTAAAAAGCGGGCCAGAAGACAAGTAGACTACCATCAGAGGAAGACCAATGTGCCTACTGCAAGAAGAAAAGCCACTGGAAAAATGAACTCCCTAATTGGGAAGGAGGGTAGCACACAAATACTACACTTAGAAAAGTAGAAAAGTGACAGGACCCAAGCTCCTATGCTTTAAGCCCCCAGGAGCCAAGGATAATATTTAAAGCTGGAGGCAAAGCAATTGACTTTTTTAGTAGACACCAGGTTGACATACTTGGCCCTTAAGAAGCCCCTAGGCCAATTGACTGATCAAAAGATTGCTGTCCAAGGGACAAAAGGAAATCCTGGACCACTACCCATTCCATCTACCTAGTAAAGAGGACAACCCACTTGTTCTTGGTCATGCCTGATTACCCCACCCTCTTTTGGGTTGAGATCTTTTACATAAACTGAGAGTCACCATCAACTCTAATAATGAGAAGCTGTTAGACTTTACCCTGTAAAATTCTGGTGTCTTGTCCTCTGTCAAAGGAGTATCTCATAGCTGAAAGTCCTGTCCTCAACCAAAAGATTCAGTTAGACAATCTCTTAGATTTACAACAAAGATTCCAGGGGGTATGAACAACCATATTCCCTGGGACTGGTACAACACCAAATTGTTCAACTAACCAGTTCGTCTACCCCTGTCCAGATTAAGCAATACCCAATGACCCTAGGAACAAAAAGTGGAGCTGTAGTCCATATTTCCTAGATTAGAGAGACAGGCATCTTAGTGCTCCACCAGTCACAGGCAATCACTCTCCTGCCTGTGAAGAAACCTAGGACCTCTGGTTATAGACCTGTACAAGATCTAAGAAAGTAACCATCCACTCCACTGTTCCAAACCCATACACTCTCATGAATCTGATTTTTTCAAAGAAACAGATGTACACAGTCTTGGACCTGAACGATGAATTCTTCAGCCTCCCATTGACAGAAGTGAGTTAACTCATCTTTGTTTCTGAATGAATAGACCCAGAGGCAGGTTACAGTGGGCAACTTACCTGGACCAGGTTGCCCAAGGATTTAAAGGGGCTCCAACCCTGTTTGAAGTGCTGACTGCCTGCCCTTCCAGGACCATATGGAGATGACTTCCTCCTAGCCTCAGAAACCGAAATAGATTGTAAAAGGACCACTGAGGGACTGCTGCAAGAACTGCTAGACGATGGGCTACAGAGAAACCCAACTTTGTATATCAGAGACTACCTATCTCAGAAACCAGCTAAAAGGAGGCAAAAGGAGCCTGACTCAGACTAGGATTGCCACCATTCTTCAGATCCCAACTCCAAAGTCTAAGAGACAGGTTCAAGAATACATAATTGTAGTTGGATATTGCTGCCCCCAGGGTTTGGGAACAACATCAGCACAAAGGGTGACACTAAGCCCCTAATCTGGACTGAGACTGAAAAAAAGGTGTTTGCGGCTTTAAAAACAGCTCTGACTTTGGCTCCAGCACTAGCATTTCCAGATGTCTCAAAACCTTTTCATCTGTTTGTCTATGAAACAAAGAGCATTGCAAAAGGGATTTTAACCCAAACTCTGGGGCCACAGAAATGCCCTGGGCATGCCTTGGCAGATGACTGGACCCTATAGCCACAAATTGGCCTACCTATCTAAAAGCTGTCATAGTTATCACTATTCCAGTCAAAGAAGCAAACAAACTAACTCTGGGTCAGGATCTTATACGCACAGCACTGCGGGTGGTTGAGGCCTTCCTATGAGGAATACCAGACCACTGGTCAGGCAATGCCACTCAAGGGCCCATTACACTGGAGGCCTGTCTACCAGCTAGGGGGTCAATTGTTAGGGTACATGAGCTGGGAGGGTACATTTCACATGCAAACCAAAACAGATTCCTCTGTAGCCATTTCTTACTTACCCAAATCTTATATGTATACAGGTCTGAACAATGAACTTCAAACACTAAAATTTTCTATTTTTACTGCTATATTTAGACTACTTCCTTTATTCTAGAAGACTAAACCTGAAAAATAATGCAACTCAAAGACCCAAACTCCATCTTCCTAAGAGTATTCTCTGCAATTTCTGTCTCTAACTTCTAGCTTATTTCATTTCTTTCTCATCCAACCTCAGAAGGTAAGATCTTTCCTCCTTTATTTAACAAAGGAACCTGGAAAACATAGCATATTGTATCTAAATATTCATTGAAGGTTTTACTATATATTTGCAGCACATATAATCTAGTGTTATTTGCCTAGTGTTCCTTTTCTTTGCTCCAGTTACCTAACTGATGCCTCTGTAACTCCTCGGCAGTTCAAACCTAATTTCTAAGAACAGAGTGAAGGAGAACAAAATGCAGCAAATGGGACAGTGTTCCAACACAGGACTCCTACAGTCGTTCTTATACTTGAACATTCAGAGAACTTTTCAACACCATGTTAAAACACAAGTTGCTAGATCCCATCCCAAGTTTCTATTTAGTGCTTGTATCGCTAGCCGTTTCCTGAATGATAATGGATTCAATTCCATGTGACACTCTTTGAAAAATATGACTGTATACAGCACTGGTTATCAAGTGGTAAACAAAATGGGAAGTTACTAGGAGTCTGAGTTATCAATAGAGAACAAGAGTATGCTCAGTACTCTCTACTGTGACTAAACAGTGCCACAGCAAAGGACTGTGAGACCCGACGTCAGTGCTGATGAACCGGGAAAGCCTACAGTGGAGCACGTAACAGCTTGTTCCAATGTGTGATCTGACCAATGACATGGTCAATGTCCACATGGAACAAGGACACAAAAAATCAAGTTTTCTTCACTTTCTTCTTCAATAACTATTTGGATTTTCCTCAACTATAGGAAACCAAAGTTTTAGAGATACTAAGACATAAATGGTATAGCAAGCCACACGAGGAAATAAGCATTTACTTAATGTTATTTGTAGACTTCTAGCAAAGAAATATAAATCAATATATATTTCATATGAATTACAAGAAAATACTGAAAAACTAATTTCCTTTAAAGTCAATAATGGAAATATTATGCAATATGGAAATACACATATGCACACATACAGACACATATGCATGAACTTACTCCAATAGGCTGAAAAACAAGTCCATCCATTTCGTGGCTGACTTCTTTGGCAAAATTTCCTTCCAGAAGCTATAAAATAAAAGGATATTCTTTAGAAATACAATGATCATTTAAAAGTTACTTTAACTTCTTGCTAAGATTTATGAAATTTTCTGTAACATTCAAGGAGAAACAGGAAAGAAGTGTAAACACTGGGTTAAACCCTGTGACTTTGAGTCCTAATTTGTGACTTCATCTTTGCTGGCATCTCATTTTCCAAAGTATATGGTTTCTCTAATGTGAAAGCAGTACATAGTAGAGTTTGAGCATGCTAATTTCCTTTAAGGTTAATATAAAGTCTTTTGTTCTGCTCAGTGACAGATAATCTGAGGAGGGCTAAGATGATACATAGCAGTTTAAAGTGTTTTAAGTTTCAGGGCTCTGTTGGTCTTGGCTTTTTGAGGCAGGATCTCAAGTAGCCCAGGCTGACCTCAAACTTCTATTGCCCTGCCTCCCTGTCACAGTGCTGAAATCACAGGAGTGTTCTGCCACACCCAACTGGGTTTCAATTCAAAAAGATGAAACAGTTTTGGAGACAGACAGTTGGTGCTGGTTGTACAATAATGCAAATGTACTTACTGTAACTAGACTAAATAGTTAATATTAAGATGGCAAAGTTTACTGTAATGTTAAATTTTCTCTCTGACTTTTTTTTTTTTTTTTTTTTTTTTTAAAAATGAGTGCACTATAGCTGTCTTCAGACACACCAGAAGAGGGCATCAGATCCCATTACAGATGGTTGTGAGCCACCATGTGGTTTCTGGGAATTGAACTCAGGACCTCTGGAAGAGCAGTCAGTGCTCTTAACTGCTGAGCCATTTCTCCAGTCCTCCCTCTGACTTTTTTGTTTGTTTTGTTTGTTCCCCTACATCAGCAAGTGAGCAGAGGTAGTAAACTCAGATTCTTAGAGCCATTACTATATATTTTGGCCAAATTTTAGGACTGTTCAAAAATTCATACATTTCTCTTCAATTCACTCACAAGGTTAAGGGACACAGATGAAGAGGAAATTACACTGTAAAAATTTATTATATATTAAAATCTCTGACTTCTTATAAATAAAAATGAAAATAATTTCTGAAGTACCATGAGTCAAATATCTACTTACTTTCATTCTGGACATTAAAAAACAATCTTCCAATTTTTTTGAATGCATATAACATATTCATCTTAGAGAGAAAAAATGAAATTCATTTTCATACTGATTAACACTAGGAGACAGACAGACTGGCTGAGCCCAAATATTTATACATGATGGGAAAAGGTTAAAACAAAAGTAAATATATAACTTTGGTAATCCCTATACTACCACATGGAAAGCTGTCCAATGTTCAGAACCTAAATAATGAACTTCTATGAATCTATGAATAAATAAGGAAATTAAAACACTTTAAAGCATTTAGAACTAAGAACAAAATCATGGTAGAATGTTGACAGATCACATTGTGAGAAAAATTTAGTGCATGAAATATCTAATTTAGAACTAAAGAGGGAGGGCAAGTGCTGTGTAACCATTTCTTACAGATTGAAACACTCCATCCTGTAGGAAGTTCCTTAAGCAGGAAGGTAAACAACTCAACAGGCTTTCAGAAGTCCCAGAAACTGACCAGATTCATTAGCCCCCTCCCTGCCACAGTAAGTAACAGGAAACTAAGCTGCAAAGAAGGCTCTGAGAGAAAGAAAAGCTGCAAAGACTGAGACCAGACCAGCTGCCTGGAACCAGCAGAAAGCAGCAGAGCTGCCTGAAGAGGTTTAAACTGACTGAATCACTTGGAAAGGACACAGCCCAGCGTGTTGAGCAGCCTGAAGGCTGTGCGGTGTTCTCCAGCCCAGCTTTAGTGAGCTCCCTCCAATCTGCGCTGGAGTGGGATTTAGTGATACTGCTATCTTTTGCATCATTTCTGCTCCTGTAAGTAGCCCCTCACCCATATATATTTCTATGAGTAACCCCAATAAAATTCATCGGTTCTTTAAGGTAGACTTTGCTGGTATCTGTACTTTGGTCTGATGTAGGATTCCCATCTGGGGTGAATAGACATGTGTTGTGTCTTCCCAGGAAAAGTTTTGTCACACAACAGGGAGGAGGAAGGGAAGGAGAGAGAACCAGGGCAACACACGCTTGTAGTCCCAACACTTGGGATGCTGGAGCAAGAGGATGACAAATTTGAGATCAACCTAGGCTTCAGAGCAACTTCAGGGCTAGTCCATGATACCCAGTAATAAATCTACAGAAGATGGATGGACAGACAGACGGACAGAGGGAGGCAGGCAGGATAGCACATCTATAATCTTATACTCTGGAAGGCTAAGCAGGAATATTACAAATTGGAGGCTACCCTGGCTTACATGGTAAGATCCTAAGCAGAAAGGAACAAAGAAAGGAGGAGAAGGGAAAGGAAGAAGAAAAAGGAGTCACAAATCAGTGACCCCAATTTCTACCAGAAAATAAGAATTCCAACAAATTTAAAAAGCTGTGATTCTTTAAAAAAAAAAAATTTCATTTGGGAAAAACTAAGCAAGTTCAATGAAAATGCTCTCTTTCCCTCATTTCCAGTCCTCATTAAAGAAAACAGCTCACAGGATGATTTAAAAAAGCAAACAAACAAAAAGTGATTATTTCTTTGAAACGTCTCAGCAGTTTTTAAAAGTCCAAGTTATGACCAGAAAACAATAGATTTTGAATTTTAAACGTGATAGTAAGAATAATAGCCAGGAATAAGTTTTCAAAATGACAGTATCAAATTGCAGAGAATGTCACTAATGTGTGGCTCAGTTAGTGGAGTGTCGCCCAGCAAGCAAGAAGGCTTGGTTCTCCCAACACTCAACCAGGTGTGGTCAGCCACACCTGTAAATCCTAGATCAAGATCATCCTCAGTTACAGAGGAATTGAGGGCCGCTAGACTTGATAGATAATAGGTAGACAGACAGAAAGACAGACAGACAGGATATAAATATATAGCTATAAATACTATATAGATAGATTTTTTTTAATAAAATAAAGTCACTCTGACAAAACTTCAAACTGGAGAAGACAGGTCAAACCGAAAGAATGGAGCGGCACAGTAGAGATGGGCAGTCTCTGAAAGCCAGGCGGCCCCATGACGAGCGCCTGAGTTAACGAGGAGCCAAACAACTCTTCAAGTTCACATCACAGTCTTCTAGTGACTTAAATGTGAGGCGTGATTTAAAGTTACTTTTGGAACTTTATTCCTACCATTATATTTCTAAATAAAATGTCTCTAAGGCTTTAAACTACATGTCCTTCTCTCCTTACCTATATTTAAATGAAACCTACTCATGAGTTACCATGATAGCCTAATACAAAGCACATTAAGCTTTAATTTCTAGATGATTAACAGCTAAATTAGGACTGGTGCTATGGCTCAGTGGGTGAAACAACAAACTCAGGCTGGTGACAACCCCAGAACCCTTGTAAAGATGGGAAGCAAGAACCTACCCCTTAAAGTTGACCACTGACCTCCATAGGCACATCACTACATGCACACACATACAACATATATACACACAAGCTTCATACACATACAAACACACATGCATCAACATATAACAAAAATGCACATATACATGCATCATACACACATACTACTAATAATAATTTTTAAAGCTAAATAAAAATATTTTTCATTCAATATTCTTAGACAAATATTTCCCGACTCCCTACCAATGATTAAAAACCAAGTAACAGGGCTGGAGAAATGGCTCAGCAGTTAAGAGCACTGGCTGCTCTTCCAGAGGTCCTGAGTTCAATTCCCAGCAACCACATGGTGGCTCACAACCATCTGTAATAGGATCTGATGCCCTCTTCTGGGGTGTCTGAAGACAGCTACAGTGTACTCATATAAATAAAATAAATCTTTAAATAAAAAAAAAAGTTAGGGATATGAGGGATGCCATGATAATATAAGCCTCCACCTAAGTAACAGCTTAATCTTATCACCAATATTTATTTTTTTCTCAAACAGCTTTTATTAATGATTCTTTTTCTCTCATTAAATTTGGCTTACAAACATATTTACAAATCTCGTTTCCTTGCCATTAAAAAAAGATTATACATTTTACATTTATTGGTTTGGTCCTGACAACATTAATCACTAAATCTAGATAATGAAAACTAAATCTACCAATTTTAATTTTTACCCAGAAAGTTGTGAAAACTGAGGGTTTCATGTCAAATCTCAGGGTATCATTAGCAATAACCACTATTTTTCCCTATACCTGGCACAGGGATGGACCTCATACCCCTCACCTTTAACACCAATATTTAAATGTAATGGTGTAATGAGCTATTTCTTCCTGTCAAATCTAATTCTACTTAATTCTACTTAAATTATTCAAGTTATTTTTAAATCAATGAATTTGTAAATACTTAGTTGGAAAACCCACAAAGAAATTTTGCTGTGGTATATAAACCATGAATTGCCCTAAGCTACCATGACAGTAAATTTAAACTGTCAATTAGATACAATCTAGACTCCTAGAAAGAATGTCTCAATGAGGAACTGTTTAGACATGCTTGAGATTTTCTGAATTAGGTTAACTGAGGTAGCAACAGCAACCATGGGCTGAGCCTAGAGTGAATGAATGAAAGGGGGGGAAGGGGTGGACTTGGCATGGGCCTTCACTTCTCTGTTCTTACTGTGGGTGTGATGGGACTGGCTGTCTTAAGTTCCTGCCTCCGTGACTTCCCTACTATGACAGTCTGTAACCTGCAATCGTGAGCCAGCACTTTCTCCCCTAAGCTTCTTTTGTTAGAGTATTTAATCACAGTAACAAGAAAAATAAAACTAGGACAGTGGATATAACATATCAAATGGTGTTAATCGGAGCATAGTAGTGTTTCATAAGTTTTCATATAGGGAACTTAAATTTGTTTACTTAATGTAATTTTATTTCTTGATTTCTTTTTAAAAACAGAAGGCATACAACTTTCCATAGACCAAAATTTAAAGATTTTCTCTGAAATGATACTTTATGTCTATGAATCACTTGGAAAACAAATCATTATACATGCATAAGCAGAAAAGATAGCGCTTCAAATTTGAAATATGGAAAACAAAATAGAAGTTGTAAAGTTACAGTACATAGGAGACTCTTAGAATAATTTTTTAAATAGTACCTTAAGACTATAGTGAAGTAGAAAATGGATCTCCACTGCTTCTGGGAATACAAATTGTCATTATCAACTCACCAAAGTATAGCAAACTATATTGTATGAATATTTAAAGAATAAAAGAATAAATTGCATTCACCCTGCAATTCTGGTTTATTCTAAATACATCAAATATTTCTGGAGCAAATATCTCACACAGCTTCAACTGACTGCCTGAAGAGACTCAATACAATATCTGGTGACTTTTTATGAGATATCACTGCTTCCTTAAAACTCAAAGTTTAGTTTTTAAAAATCCCCACAAAATGGAAGCTTGGGTTTTAATCTTTAAAAGATATTAATCTTTAATGTTTTTCATTCCCCAAGTCTAACACTAGCTCCTGTTAAGTTCATCCTCTTTGTCTATATGCTAAATTTTTCTCTAACCAGTAACCAACTGTCATGGAAAAAAATTATCTTTCTTGCTCACCACAAATCTAACACATTATCTTCTCTAAAAAATTAATAATTTGTTTATTAATGTATAATAATGAAAATTAAGCTATGTCATTAAAGTTAACTATTTATATTCATACATAGCTTTTCCATTATCATCACTGGTTGTTTCATTAGCACGTATCATTACAATTAAACTTATAAAAATCTGGCAAATCTCAACTGAAAGGTAGAAAATCTGAAAGCAATTTCCACAGGAAACATAATTTTATGATTATTAAATAGGCAGAATTCAGAATTATATAGTATTCTGTGAGACAGTATCTAACTGGGGAAACTGAAGTAGGTAGTCCATTCCATGAGCTAAGTGGTCTCCAAATGAATAAAAAAGATCAAACAAAGATGGGCAGAAAGGAAGGGTGGGATAGATATGAGAGAAGTTGGGGAATGGGACTGCATATGACCAAAATACACTGTATGAAACTCCCAACGAACTCAAAAAATTATAAACAGGATATGTATGCAAAATTTTAAGGATCCCTATCAAAACACTAAAAAGTTTGAATGTTTATGACTATGAGACACATTCTTCAGTTGTGATACACAGATACAATGGCAATCTTTGAGACTATAAAAATAAAGAATAAAGGCCATACCATGCTGTCAAGGAGACTCCCAAAACATAGAACCTATTGCTGTTGCCCCTGCTAACAGCCCAGAGAAGGAAGACAAGTCCCTATTGTAGAAGAAACTATGCACTTCAGAAACAGGGCCCAAAGGCCACTGAAATAGAACTAATTTGAATGACCCCTCCCCGAGGACTAGCTTTCATGGTATCAGAAGATGCCATGCAAGTTTCCAAAGGAGACAGGCAACCAACAGTCCCATCCAACAGCTATGAACCACATCAGTGACCAGTATGGTACAATAACCCTAAGGGTGCACTAGTATGGCACACATATCTTGGGAGTAACCAACAGCCCTTCAATTAGACTTAAGAGCCGCTCATCAAGAAGGATACCATGCCCAGTACCGAACGCCTTGTTAACTAATCAGTGCTCGTGAAATCATAATTATTAGAGAAGAATCTACCTACAACCACAGCATCATCCCTAACAACAATCTAAACATTGTCCTTACAAACACAGGTAAGTGTAGTCTTCACCCCTCATCAAGGAAACTTCTCTATACAAAAATTAAAAACTACAGAACAACACAACCAATTAATAAGTTAATGACGGAGCCCAGTCCCAATGAGTACATCTACAGAACACTCCTGACACCCAAGTCTCAGGAAACGTTGCAGAAGGGGGCGGAAAATCTCTAAGACCGAGAGGGGCAGGGGCTTTACTAGGAGACTCTGTTTCCTAGTAACATAGAAGCTACATCTGTAAAGCCCCACAAATCAATATGGCTGCACAAATGTGAGCCAAACAAGGAGGTTATCAATACACACACCAAACTGCACAGGGAGAGGGGGAAGGCAGAAGGCCTCATCCCTATTCGAAGAACTGCAGGCAAATGAGTAAACATGGGAATGGGAGAGGTGCTCCTCCCTAGAGAGGAGCACAGCGATTGGTTGTCCAGCACCAAATGGTCATCCCTGAAAGCATACATACAAGGAACATCCTATGGACTCATCAGGTTAGAGTTGGGAATGTACGCATATGTACAATACATACATGCATTCAATAACAAGCAATACATACATGCATTCAATAACAAGCAATGAAAGATGAGTTCATGAATTTGGGGGGGGGAAGGGTATATGGGATGGTTCAGAGGGAGAAAGGGAGAGAAAAAAATTACAATTAAAATACAATCTCAAAAATAAACAAAAGAAACCCAGGAGGCGATGGCTTATGCCTTTAATCACAGCACTCCGGAGGCAGAGGCAGATGTATTTCTGAGTTCCAGGACTGCCTGGTCTACACAGCAAGTTCCAGGCCAGCCAGGGCTACATAGGAAAACCTTGTCTCAAAAAAATAGACAAACTAACTAACAAAATAAAATTTGACAAAAGAATAAAGGCCAAATGTCACCATAAAGGGATGAGAGGACTCAAGACTGTCAGGATAAAAGTTAAATAAAAAAAAAAAAAAGAAATGCAGAATAGTATATAAAGAATCATCTCTTGATTAGGCATGGCAAAACTATGAATCTATGAATACTATATGTGTTTGTATATTATAACAGAATTCTAAATACAGTAATAACTGACAGGAGTTGTTACTTTTCTGACTCAATGCAAAAATGAGTAAAGATATGTCAAACTTTTTACTGTGTTCTTTTAAAATTTTGTCAACCATATTTAATCTAGTCAAATAATTCCATTTTAAATTAGCCTTCAAACTAAAAAAGTAGATAGTATTATAGAACTCTCTTGTAGAGGAATTTTAATCCAGCAACATAACATGGCTGCTCTGGCAAGAGATAACATCCAAAGACTCTGTGATCTGACTGGAAAACAGGCGCACTAGGTTACAGTATGATCTGGCTGGAACACAGACCTGCCCTTAGTATACACCTATAAGGTGAAATTGGTTTGTAGAAGGAAGCAGTGATGTTTGGAAATGTTGTCTAACTGAGGGGCTGATAAAGTGATGAATCACAGAAAGATCTGACAAGATGAGTCAGACACAGGATGCACATCCAACCCTCAGGAGAGCAGACAGGAAAGAGAGGCTAATGTTTAAGAGCAACACATGGAGAAAGAGTTGGTCAGTTGGGAGTCAGCGCAATGCAGTGCGGTGCAATGGAACTGAGTTCATTCGTGAGCTCATACAGTTCCGTGCAAGTCAGCAGAGGCAGTTGAAGTCAGAAAATAAGAAGGAGTCAGAAGATTAGAACAAACTGCCAGAATTACTTTGAGGCCAGGTAGAGAAATTCATTAAGAAACTGAGAGAAGTCAGATTGAAGCCAGCTTGGAGAGGAGATAGAGCTAGAACAGTCTAGTTGAACCAGCCAGCCAAAATTCAGAAAGAACTAGAAAGGGTAAGCTTATTCAGCAGTAAACCTCCCAGATAAGAATTACATGAAGCAAATAAAAGCACATTTACACTCCACTTCTTATTACTGTTGTGAAAGGTATTTCTAACAATATATGTGAATCTAATACCTTCACTGTATTGGCTATATTAAACAACATGAAGAGCCTGTTAATAAAACTAGACTAAGTCATTCCTTCCTTTTCTTTGTCCTCTTTCTCTTCTTTCCTTCGCCTTGTCTCCTCCCTCTCCCTTCTTCATTCCCCCTTCCTCCCTCCCTCTCTTCCCCACTTCCCCCCCACACACACACACACACCTCCCTTGTTCCTGGATTCATTCTAAATGACTCAATGTGCACTGCAGTGTTGGGGTGGTTTTGTGCGCTGTGTATTCAGATGCTGATGTCTATGCCCAGGTATCTGATTGCAGTCCTGATGATATGGTCAAGCATCTCCAGTCTCAATGTTAGATAAAAAAAAATTTCCATCACCTCTGATTTGTAAATTAAAGAGCTGATCAGCCAATTAGCTGGGCAGAAGAGATAGGGTAGGACTTCTGATCCCAAAAGAGAAGAGAGAGTAGAGAAGTACCCTGAGGAGCAATGTGTGTGGAGAAACCATGTGGATGGTCCAGGAGGAGTCTCCATGAGGACACACATGGAGCAAAGCAAAGCAGAGCAAGACTCAGAGTGAAAGTAAAGGACCATGTGGCTGGAAAGCAGGCAGCTTTAGAGGGCTAGAATAGCATAGAACCTGGCAAGCTTAGTGACTGCAGCTTGTTATTAAAAAAACAGGCCTCTGTGTCATTTACTTAGGAGCTAAAACAGGCGTGAAACCCCACGACTTACATTTACATTGTAGCTTTTTGTTTGTTTGTTTGTTTGTTTTAATGAAAATATGGACCAGTGATTAGTCACAAACTATTCTAATGAACAGGGAACCAGCATGGTATTATATCCACACTGAGAACACTGCTGAAGAGGAGACCCTGGGTGCCACCCAGGGAAAGAGAGGGCAACAGAGTAGTTAGTCATCCATGTTCTTCTCACAAGCTGAGCAATGGAACTTGGAATTCCCAACTAAAGAAACAAATTTTACCTTTCTTGAAATATTGATGTCAAAAAATTGTTTAGGTCTGACACTAAATGGTTCCTGTGTTTTGTCAATGAGTCCAGTCTTCATTTTTTCATGTCGTGGACTTATAATTTCACGTTCAATACACTGTAGACGAATATTAAAATCGCAGTCTCCAACTGGTTGTGCCTGAATGAAAGAACAAGGTTTTTTATTTGACCACAACTGCATTGTCAGCATAACTATTAAGGCTGTAGTACTATATACTATAGTTTATACAAATAGCAATCCTTGGAGACGTCTAGTGAATAGTTTGCACACCCCACATCCCAATAATTAGACTAACAATAGCCATTTTTAAATTGAAATTAAGTTACATAAGGCAGCAAGAGAAAATGGTATCTATCTAAGCTGGCTCAGATTTCAAATGTGAATTAATATATTAACAAATTTACTGTATTTTATTATTTAACTATATAAGTAAAACCTAAAACTCAATTCATTAAAGTATAAACAATCAAAACAAACAACATACTGACTAGTGATCAAACTTCCTAACATCAGTAAGAAGACATTTATTACATGTATGTAGTAAACAGTTTGTATATAGTTTCAGCCATGCCTTAGCAAGTGTGTGCACACTCGTGTCCTATCCAGCCACACGGTGCACATAAACATAGCTCAAACATATCCCTGGTTGACAGTAATTGTCGAAGACTTAGCAACTTAGAGACCACTGAAAAATTCTGTGATACTGACGTGACCTTGTTCCTTTTCTCCAATCTCCATTAGCCAACCTAATGTTTCCTAAGACAGGCAGCATATGCTTCAGGATATCTTTCTCTCAGCTTTAGAAGGATAACAACTTTTACACTCAACTAAGAACAAGGAGTGAATACAAAATGAGCAGAAGCTAGGTACAATTTCTAAGATGGTCTCTCTACGAACAGGCAGAACTGTCATAAAGGATGTTCACTGAGGAAAAGTTAATAAAAAAGGACGTAGTCCATGTAGGACCCTATTTTAGGAAATCCTAAAATGATAGGCTTGCTAATTTATTAGGCCCATTAGGAAAACTAAGATACCTGTAAAAGAAACAGGCCCAAACAAGCTTTTTTTTTTTTTTAAATGAAAGGTGTGTAAATTCGCTACTAAATTACATATCATGTGACCAAAACAAGACTAGGCTGAAAGCAGACCACCTTCACATCCACGAGAACTTTTACAGGAAGCCCTGGGCAGCCAGATGTAGAAGCATTGAGAACAATGCAAGAAACACTCAAAGCACCGTGTTAGGCTCCTTGTCATCAGTCCTTCCTCCCTTCCAGACACTACCCACACTGACAATGGAGTTCTCTCTCAAAGGAGTACCCCACCATAGCCATAACTGAAACTCTAAAGTGATACCTATTACAATAAAATCTAAGTTCACTCCTTAGTGAGTAATCTGCCACCCTGTCACCACCCTGTTGCTCTTTCCTTCTATGACCCCCTCTTTACCACACATCAAGTGGGGCAGCCAACTACCTATCACTCCTGCCATCCGTCCTTCACGGACCTGACAACGCCAGGGCAGGATGAGGTGCTCCCCTGGCTTCAGCACCACTCTACCTCTGGCATGCATGCCTTCCGTTCTACTCACAACACTATCACACTGGTTCTTTACATTTCTTTTTCTTTCTTTTTATTTAAAGATAGGCTTTCATTGTCTAGCATTAGCTGACCAGGAACTTGCTATATATACCAGTCTTGCTTTTGCCTTTCAAGTTCTGGGTTTAAAACACTATGCTCAGCCATATTTCTTTACATTTCTATTCTCCTCTACATATAAGTGGTTTGCAAGTTGATTTTGATATTAAATCCAATATAAACATGTATCATAACAAATGTATATACAATATATGCCATTAACATTAACAACTTGTATACAGGTACAACTGTATTTTATATATATATGTATATATATATATATATACATATACATATATATATATATATATATTTGGCAAACCAAATAGAATAAATCCATTAAAAATAAAGTTTTCCTCTGTTGCTGTCAAATCCCAATGAACTATTATGGAAATGGCATGAAGGGAAGAAATCAGAAATCAGTTTATCATTTTATATTCAATAACTACAGAACCTAGCATATCAAAATGATCAGCTAAATTCTTTCTGAAGAAAATAAACAATTCCCCCAAAAAATACCTTTTAAAATACTGATAGAAATCTCCAAATCTTAAATACTTTAGTTACAAATTCCCAATATGTTTTCAGTATGGCTTAAGTAAATGACTACATTTTTGGTTTTCTGAGACAGAATCTCATGAGGGTGGCCTTAAACTCCTGATCCCTCTTGTCCCATCCTCCAGGCATGCGTCACCATATTTGATATAAATACTTTTTTTGTTCATTACAAACTTTTGTAATCCTATTACTGGAGGTACAGATTAATGGCAGAACATTTGTCAAGCCTATCCATGAATTCAATATCTAGAACTACAAAAATGTATTACTATATATAAACATGCACAGTAACGCTGACAACTCTAACAATTTTATAAATGGTAAGAGGCACTTACATTGAACTTGATTATGTCATATATCAAATACCTTGGAACGGCCTGTCCGTTTACTTTGTCAATGATCATTTCCTTGAAAGAAACAAAGATGTATTTTTACTTTAATAGCAACTTTTTTCATTTTATTAGAATATAATACACACAGAGAAAAGGTATAAAGCTTCAATATATGTCTTGATGAGATTTCAAAGCACGCACACTTGTACTCATAAAATCAGTACATTTTCAGAATGTCAAAAATCTTTACTATGTATTTATATGTTGAAATAAGCTATGATGTTACCTCCTTGTGTTTTGGGTTGGAGATCTGTAGTTTAGTTTGGAATCAGGGTCTTGCTATGTAGCCCCTGGCTAGTCCCTAGCTATGTAGCCCCTAGCTAGCTCATGAGGTAGCTAAGGCTAGTCTGGAACTCTCAGCAATCCTCCTGCCTCAACCTTAAAAGTGTTGGACTTATACACTTGTACCATCACAACCAGTTATATGTTCTTTATAGCTGAATGGCTACACTACATTCTCCTTTATGTTTGGATTACTAGCAATATTTAAAAGTAAAAACAAAATTTTTAATTCTGAAATTCAGCATCATTTTGATAATTATGTTTAATCACTGTTGAAAATTGCTACATGCTGATTAGTCTTACACACTAAATTTCCTATATGACTTTAAATTTTCATACAAAGATCACTTCAAATCTACCATAGTTATTAAAAAAATCAAAAGAAATTCTGTACAAGGCACAGTGGAATACAAGCAATCTCAGCATCTGGAGGACAAAAGCAGGAAAGTGAGATTCAAAGCCATCCACCTCCTCAGGGCTACGATTACAGGTGTGTGCTACAATGCTGTAGTTATGTAGCCATTTGGATGGAACCAGGGTTTTGTTCATGATACCCAAGTACTCTACCAACTGAAATTTGCTATTTTAACCTGCTTATTGAAATGTGTTTACTTAAACATTTCCATATGAATACCTGATGCAATAATAAGGTGGTATCATGATTTCATTTAATGCTTCTTTTCAACAACTGTGACTAGAAAAAGTAAATTTTGCACAGCAGACAAAGAATTCTCACAAATTATGTTTTAAAAAATATGAAGAGAAAAAGTTTTCCTGTAAACATTGGTTTAAACAGCCAAAAGGAAAATATATTATCAATAAACAAAACAAAATATAATAGACAAATAAGCAAGTGTTGTTAGTTTGTTTGTTTAATGACAGCCCAAAATATACAACAGACAAGCTAAGCTGGGCTGGAAGTTTCTTGCCTGCTAGCTAAACTTCAGAGCTCTGGAAGGTACTAGGCGGAATGAAAAATTGTCACTCACAGTCTTGCTCAGCTATTGACCCTATTTGCAACACTACTGAGAAGCTAGGCAAGATGTACTCACAGATGCAATATTATAAGTAGCCAACCACATTCTTAATGGAACTGAGGTCCCTCCCATTTATATCCAGTTCTATAAGTCAGGGGAGGTCAAAGTTACTGATATTGATTTGCTAAGTGGATATGATGTACCTGTCAAATTGCCTTCCAAGTAAGTATTTTTTATGCTTAGAGAACACTGCACTCAGGAGGCAGAGACAGCAGAATTTCTGTCAAGTTTGAAGTCTGCCTAGTCTACGTGGTAAACTTAAGGCCAGCCACGAACAGAAGGCTAGTCACCAGTCACCGCTATTCAGTGGATCTGAGAAGGAGGAAGAGGGAGAGAGGGAGAGAGAACACAGAAGAGTGACAAGCATTCAGATCAGAACTCCAGAGGTGTATAAATAGGACCCTTAAATATGCATGTGGAGAGACAACTTAAAGCCAAGCAAAGTTCTACCCAAGAGCCATAGCAGTTAACAGCACTTGATACATGGTAAAGATCAATGCCTGTTGACATCAAACAGATCAGAAAAGCTCAGTTGCCAAGCACAGAATCACACACTTGTAATCCGAGCACTAGAAAGATGGACCATGAAGAGATCCAGTCTAAAATGAGCATGGTGGTTTGAATGAGAATGGCCCCCATAGGCTCATTATGTTGAACACTTGGTCCCTAGTTAGTGGAACTATTTGGAAAAAAATCAGGAGATGTGGCCTTGTTGGAGAAGGTGTGTTAACTGGGTGTGGGCTCTGAACCCACACTAGGTCTAGTCTCACTCCCTGTCTGCCTGCAATTTAGGGATCAGATATGAGATCTCAAATACTGCTCTAGCGCCATGTCTGCCTGTTGCCATTCTCCTCACCCCAATGTTCATGGCCTAACCCAATGAAACTGTAAGCAAGCCCCCAATTAAATGCTTCTTCTATTAGTTGTCTTGGTTATGGTGTATTGTCACAGCAATAGAACAGCAACTAAGATGATGAGCTACAAAGACACCCTGGTTTGAGGAAAATAGGAGGGAAGGAAAGACAGGGAGCTCATAATTGGTGGAGCATTGGGTACTGAAGCATATGGCTTCAATAAAGTGAATCAGTCCTACATTAAAAGTCACTCTGGTCGTAAATAGGACCAGAGGTGGGTACGACACAGACAGAGGAGTGTTAAGACCTGGAGCTGGTATGGATAAGCAAACAGTAGCTTCTGAACACAGCAGGGCAGCTGAACAGACAGAGTCTGAGTGGTTGCAACAATATGCAGGAGACCTGTACAAAACCAACCCAGCATGGAAAAGGAGCCAGCATGAAATCCCACCCCTAACCATGGAGCTATTGGCAAATACTAGACAGTGGGACAGGAAGAAACATCTTCTCGAAGAGTGTAGGCCCTGGTAAGTGACAACACTCTAATGGAAAACCACACATCCAAGAATAATATAAATAATTCAATGGGTTTTTTAAAAAGACACACAAAGTTGGATGGGTAAAGATTGGGGGAAAGGGTGATTATGAAAAACATCTTTTGTTACATTCTCAAAGAAATAATAAAAATTAAAAATAAAAAATAAATCCTCTGGTTCACCAAAAGAATCTCAAAATCTAGCTCTGAAAAAAGTTCCAAATAAATTAACTAGATTCCAAAACACAGTTTTAAAAACTTAAAGGAACACACTACTAGATATGGTAGTGTATGTCTGTAATGCTAGAAATTTAAGAGATAGAAGGGTAAGTAAATAAGGCAGGAAAGGGAGATGAAGACAAGGGAATGAATAGGAATAGAAAAAGATGACTACTCCTGTCCAACAATGTAAAACTTAAGTATCTGACATCCAGTCAGGCATGCAACATAAACCAAATCAAACAGACTCAAAGATGGCAGAGGTATTAAAATTAGTAAGTAGGTCAGAACAGTAAGTCAGCTTCACTCATGTATAACTGATTTTGTTGTTTAAGATCAGAAAGATAAACACAGAAGACAAAGAATCAAAGATTTTCGACAGTACAAAAATATGGTTAAGATTATTAGCAACTTGGTGAAGAAAATTCACTGAACTTGAAAACATAGGAAGAGACAAGACACGGGAAGCAGAGGCTGGCTGCTCTCTGAGTTCAATGCAAGCTAGGGCTATATAGTGAGGAAGGGAAAAAGAAAATAAATGAAGAGAAACTATCTGAAAGAAAACATTAAGGAAAAAAGCATGAGTGGCTCTCCAAAGGACAGGAGTAACAATAATGGACATTTCCACACCTGAAGTGAAAACTATAAATTTACAAATAAAAGAAGCTCAAAAACTGCCGAGTACAGGAATCCTGAAGAAAACCCCACCCACAGCACATCAACTTCAAGCCTCTCAAGAACCCTGGAGAAAATCCCACCCATCAGTTTCATGCTCCATCAAGAATTCATCAAAGGACTAGAGAGATGGCTCAGCTGTGAAAAGCCTGCACTGTTGTAGTAGCATCCATGTAAGCCGATGTATAACTGCCAATAACTTTAGTTCCAGGGAATCTGACACCCTCTTATGGATCCTGAGGGTCCTTGACTCGTGTGCGCACACCCTCACACACATGTGCATATACTTTTTTTTTCCAGGTCTCCCCTTTGGAAACCCCCTATCCCATCCCCCTCCCCCTACCTCTATGAGGGTGCTCCCCCACCCACCCCCCTCTTCCCTCCCTAGCATTCCCCTACACTGGGGCATCGAACACCCTCAGGCCCAAGGACCTCTCCTCCCACTGATGGCTAACAAGGCCCTTCTCTGCCACATATGTGGCCAGCACCATGGGTCCCTCCATGTGTATTCTTTGGTTGGCGGTCCAGTCTCTGGGAGCTCCGGGAGGGTCAGGCCAGTTGACACTGTTGCTCCCTCCATGGGGCTGCAAATTCACTCAGCTCCTTCAGTCCCTTCTCCAACTCCTCCATCCAGGACCCCACGCTCAGTCCAACAGTTGGCTGCGAGCATCCGCCTCTGTATTAAACTCCTTAGAAATCACACTGTTGTCTTTTGGACTGAATGTTGCAGTGCAGAAATCAGAGTATAAATCTTTCATGATGCTTCCACACCCCTAACATGCCAGTATGTTGATCTTCCTATTTTCTGTATTCAAAGTCCCAAGGCATCCAACCCCTCTGCCTATTCATTCATATTTTCTGTACACAAACTATGAATTAGGCATAATTCTAAGTTATAAAAGAATAAACATGCAGCCACTCCCTTCAAAATCCTTTTGAGTCCCAGTAGGGGACCTCAAATGCTAGATGTAACTAACTAGAGCCACTGAAGGAGAGAGATGGCTATTATGAGAATGACAGGGAATTTTTTATTCAAGCCACTACAGCTTGAGAGTGAAACATGTTGTAAATATTAAATAATAATAGGTATATCCCTGTACTATCACAGCCCAAATAAGACATATAAGTCTAAGAAAAGGAAAAGCTATTTTTATTTGGCAAACAAAAGGAAATTTAATAATGAGGCACATAAGTTATGAGGTCATAAGTTGAAACCTAAAAGATACAGTTAAAAGGTATTTCCTAGAAAAACAGAAGATAAGCTAAATGACATAAAACATAAAAATGACTTTCAGCCTTCACAAGACATCAGGTGTCTTAGTCTCAGACACAGTCACTTGAGATATGGTCTCTCACTGAACCTGTAGCTAGGAGAGCTGCCAGCAAGCAAACCTGTGATCCTTCTGTCTCTGCCCAGCACAGCTCTAAAGCTACAAGCACTTAGCCACAACCAGGTTCACATGGGTGCTTGGGATACAAACTCAGGTCCTCATTCCTGCATAGCAAGTTCTTTTCACTGAACCATCTCTCTGTTCTCCACATCTTCCATCTTTAATCCAAACCCTACATAAGGTAGATCTACTCCACATCATCAGATGAGATTCATTTCTCCTCCAAATGACCACAGGCCTTGTCTTAAATACATCTTAGGGCTATTGTTTTACTTAAAGGCAGTTATCACTCTTTCTCTATCCTTCCCAATAAATAGTTTCCAGAGAGAGGAGGCTTCCACACTCTAAACAGTGCCTCCACTCATAACTAACACTCAACGGATATAAACTACCCCAACATATAAGAAATGCTTAGTTTTGTAAAACCATTTCACCTTCTTTACCTTGCACTGCCCTGTGCTGATGTGGCAGGAAGATCAACCATGAGAAACCATAGCAACCACGAAAATGACTGGTCTGAAGATAAGCCTCACAGAATTCTTCTGAAGAAAAAAATGTAAGTTTACTGCCATCTAGACCAGCCTTGTTGTATCTACTCTAACTTTGATATGCACAGTTGGTTCTTTCAAAAGACAATTAGTAAAATCTTAGCCGCAAACATCAGAACATGCAAGGAGGCTGGGTAGACACACTTGGCTTGTTAAACCCCGTATTAAACTCACAGGATTTAAAATATACAAAACAATCCCTAGAAAAACAAAAATAAGTGAAATAAGCAAATGAACAAGAAAGCAACTGTCAAAGCCTACTATAGTAGTATACATTGAAATCTCAGCACTTAGGAGAGAGGTAGGATCTCAGATTTGAGGACAGCCTGGGCTACAGACTCTGTGAAAGAAAAGAAGGGAAGAACAGAGGAAGGGAGAAAGGGAGGCAATGCTGAGGTGATGATGGAGTTCAGCATACAAGCACTCCCAACGAAAAAGTGGAAGCAGATTAGCTAAGTGGCATTGAAGCATCTCTAGACATTCAAAAATAGGAAAAGAGCACCTGTACCTTAACACTTGTATCAAGGTATATACCTGCAGTATTGGCAAACAGACTGCATAACTGGGCTGGATGAAATATTCAAATATGTAAATAAAACACTAAAAGAAATATAGGTATTATGATCATCCTGAGATGAATAGTTTTAAAATGCCACAAAGCCAAAGAGTGAGCACCAAGATGTTTATATTTGACCTACATATTTAAACTGTGCATAGTAGATAAAATGACAAAGAAAAATATTTTTGAACATACATAACATAAATGTCCCAGTAAGACAAAAGACCTCATAAGCCAACAGGAAAGAGATGAACACCAAAAAGGAAACTGTAGAGAAGACCTAAACAGGAGCTCTCAGAAACAAAATGCAGCTCGCGAAGGAGATATTATGCCCATAACTACTCACAAACCTTCCCATCTCAGCACAGAGGAGAAAACTGAACTATGTAAGGCCCTCCGTGGATAGCTGATGGGGCCAGTGAGGCACATGGAGCTGCTATACATACTACTCCTGAAAACAATGAAGTTATTCTGACCCTCAGTAAGTGAGAAACTAACAAAACTGAACAACCTTAATTCAGTCTCAAAGACCCACGTGGAAGGAGAGAACCAACCCCACGCCGCCCTCACGTGGAAGGAGAGAATCAACCCCACGCCGCCCTCATGTGGAAGGAGAGAACCAACCCCACGCCGCCCTCATGTGGAAGGAGAGAACCAACCCCACGCCGTCCTCACGTGGAAGGAGAGAACCAACCCCACGCCATCCTCACGTGGAAGGAGAGAACCAACCCCACGCCGTCCTGACTTCCATTCACAAGCCTTGCATGGAATGGATGCACCTACACACACATATTTTTTAAAATGTACTATAAAATTTTAGCATAAAACTGTATAATTTTGAGTACATAGGATGTACATTTAAGTTATGCTTAGAAAAATATCTTTAAAAAAACTGCCACCAAAAGAGAACTAGCCAAAGAAATTACATCATTTTTCCACTTGTCTAATAAAACTCATTTGGCCACTTATATAGATACTTTCACTTCTGGAGACTGCAATTCAAGAGATGTTTGTTTTGCTTCACTATATTTTGTTCAAGTGTGTGTGTGTGTGTGTGTGTGTGTGTGTGTAATTATATTCACTTATGTATGGGGAGGATTATATGCATGCTGTGGCATGTACGTAGAAGTCAGAAGACAAACTGCAGGAATCCGTTCCCTCCAACCAAGTGGCTCTCTAGGACAGAACTCAAGTCATCACACTTGGCAGCAAGAGCCTTTATCCACTGAGCAATCTCAACAACAATCCTGGCTTTGATATTCTGGGGATAGGTTCACTATGTAGTCCAGGCTGGTCTTGAACTTAACATTCTCCTGCCTCAAGTTCTGAGTTCTGGAATTGCAGGTCCTACACCATATGTAGCTGGAAAGGTTCATATTCCTCGTTGCTACCCCTGTTGTTTACATAATGAACAAATATACTAACATATGTACAAGATTAAAATATTATTATAGGAGAGCCTATTGTATCCACTCTTAAAAAAATACAAATCTCAATCAATAAATTATCAAAAAATAAATTTTTATAGAGATAATGTTTTTAATTAAACCTAGAATTTGCCAATTATTCTTTATTAGGTCTTTCCTTAACAAATAATTTTTTATTTTACATTTTATGTTTTAATTTATTATTGTGTATGTGCATGGCATACATGAGGGCTCATGTGACATGGCATGTATGTAGAGAGCTGAGGGCAGCTCTGTAGATTAGGTCCCTTCCTTCCACCTTACTCACTTCAAGGGATTGAATTCAGGTGCCAGACCTGCACAGAAAGGACATGCCCACTTAGCCATCTTGCCCACCATTTAAACAATTTTTAAGCCTGTGATTTCTGTCATCAAAACAGTTTGGAGCGGCTGAAAAGAAGATTTCAGTGCTCAGGAGAAGACCCCAGATTTGACTCCCAGCACTCAACATGGTACTTCACAATCTCCTGTAACTCCAATGCCAGGAAATCCAAAAACAATTTGGAAATCCAAAATTATGGTCTTTATACATATAGATATATCATTCAGACATTTATATCAAATAATAATGTAAAACTGCTAAGTGGAAAGTTACTTTTAAAAGCATGTACCGCTTTCAGTTCTGTATGCAGTTGAGGAGATCAGGAATGACTTACATACTTGACCAGAGCACTCCTTTTTCAGCCAAGCTAAAGGCTCTGTGAATATTCAAATCCTGAGACTACAACAGGCCCCTCGCTTCCCCAATGTTTCTAACAAACCGTTTAAGAATCTACACTCTGAAGCCAGCTGTGGTGGTACAGATGCATGCTACCACATAAGAAGCAAGAGAAAAGAGTTCTTGAATTCAAAATCAGCCTAGATTACTAGATGATCTATATAAGAAAAAAAAAAAGAAAAAGAAAACTCAGTTCTCAACGTAGATGTTACTGGCGAATGTGCTGTATTTTTCCACACTGAACAAAGTCCACAGTGACAGACATCAAATAGGGATACAAGTTATTCCAACATTAGGAGTTTCCATTATATTTTTTTATTAGTTTTTGATTGTTTGGTTTGATGTTTTTCAGAGACAGTCTTACTATGAAGCCAGACAAGCCTGGAAGTTCATAGAAAGCCCAGGCTGACCTTGAACTTCCTATTTTCCTGTTTCAGCTTCTCCAGTGTTGAGATTAAAAGCATATGCCACTATGCTCAGCTTTTACCAGACTTTTTGTAGTGTTCTACATTAATTTTTATTTAAAAGGGCCCTTTTTTTGTTAGAAATGAATAGGGGAAAGCTATTTTCAGGAATGAAATTAAAAAGCCACTTCATAATTATTAAAAACAAATATTTTAATAATAAAAACAAAGAGTTATTTTGTTCCCTTATGATTTATTTAGCTCATTTCTCATATCATGAACAATTTTTTCTACTAAAGAAAATATATGAAAAATACTGTTTGGACTCAAGGACAAATATTTGGAGTTTGTTTTGTTTTTGAGACATGATTTCATTATGCTAGCCCTACATGGCCTTGAACTTGCTGCAAACCTTCTACTCTGCTGCTCCATGCTGGGACTATAGGCATCTACAAATCCCACATTAAAGAGGAATCAATTCAATGTAAGTACGGGTAACACTAATAATGAGTGCACTATTTAATTTTAAAAAAAGTACATATAAATAAATTACTTACCCCATCCAAAAGAGTATTTGATAAATGCATGCGAAGATCTTTACGAAATGGAAATTCCAGATTTGAAACATGAAAAACGGAATTATCTCTGTCAATCATAAAAACTTCATTTGTGCCATCAATCAACATCATGTAACTGTAATGAAACATTAAAAGGTAGTATCAGTATATGGTATCAGAAACAGGATTACCACAGCTGCCTTATTTTCTCTCGACAGACAACATTTTCATGGAATGATTGCTCATCATACAAATTAAAACATCACATATTTCTTTTTAGGAAACATAAAAATAGGAAACTTGATTATTATGAACACAATATGGTGTATGTTAAGAAAAAATGTTTCGGTAATTTTGATTAGATTCTGTATCAAAGTATTTCAAAATGTGATGTGTATATATAATACATATGTATATGTAATACATATGTGTGTATTTTACAAACTAGACATTACACTTTCCGTATCAAAGGTGAAAAAACACTGAGCTTAAACTATTCAATGCTCTTTTTACCGTACCAACTGCACAAGTACTTCTCTTTCAATCAACATTATGATAAAGTAAAATATCAGTATGTCAGAATTCTTATTCGTAAGTATAAAATTAAGATATTTTGAACACAGCTACGAGAATTTTCATTGGTCTTTACTCCCAATATGCGGAAACTTATGCACTTAAAAAAGTAGTCATTCTCCAGAAATCAAGTTACATGTATGGTATCTACAAGTTAGTAAGTATTTGGGGTTGTTTGTTTTGTTTTTATGACAGGATCTCATGGTTCTCACATGTGATAGTGGTGCACCCCTTTACCTTTAGTCCCAGCAGCAGAGGCAGGTGGACTGCTGAGTTCAGGGCCAACCTGGTCTACAGAGAAAGTTCAAAGACAGCCCAAACTACACAGTAAGATCCTGTTGTGAGGACCCCACTCAGGCAGTGAAACTTGTCTGTCTGTCTCTCTCTCTCTCTCTCTCTCTCTCTCTCTCTTTAAAAAAAAAAAAAGAATTCATTTTATATGAAATGTGAAAATTTTACTAGAATTCTTTATAAGAAAGTGACCATAAATAGTGACACAGGATTTAAAGTATTTTTTATCCTAGTAGGTTCACTCAAACTGTTTTTTAAACTAGGAATATCATTCAACACATTGCATATGCTAATTGAAATTACTTCAGTTATTGTATATACAAGGATAGATAATTTAGTTTTAGGAAAATGACATTATTGCTGTAGATTTTAAAATACTTGCTAGTCCCTTGCAGCTGTTGCACTGTAGTTACATTGTAGTATCTTAATTCTGGGTATAGAGTCAGCTTATTTAGTAATCCTTCCCTTTTAAGCATTATGAAAAACTTGAGAAACAAAACAAGGATAAACAAAAGAAGAAACTTCATCACAAATAGAAGCTAAATTGGAGGGGAGAAACATATGGGCTAAGGAATCTTATTTCAGAAGAAAAATAGGTAGAGGTAAGCCAGGTGTGGCCGTTTATTCTTTCAACAGCAAATAATCAGTTAAGTTATACTGCAATTAGGGTGCAATATTCCCTATCAGCGGCTTCTCAGTGAGGTTTTGGTGGGGGTGAATTAATGCACAATGCTTGAATGGGTATAGAGATTATCTCTTTCTAGATGCAAATGTATTTGGAAAATAGCCATCTAATTACCCTTAAGGTGGCAGGTAGTTCCTGAAGGTCATTATGGACACATTCTGGATGCAACTGGAATGGTAGGGAGCTGAGGAAACAACTCAGTCAGTAAACTGCTTGCTGTGTAAGCAGGAACACCTGCCTTTGATCTATAGTACCTGCAGTGACTTGACTGAGAATGGCCCCCACAGGTTCATGTTTGAATACTGGATCCCCAGTTGGTGGGACTGTTATACAAGGATGAGAAGGTGTGGCCTTTTTGGAGGAGGTATGTCACTGAGGGTAGGACTTTGAAGTTTCAAACGCTGTACCATGCCCATGATGTAAGCTCTCAGAGGCTGCTGTAGCCACCTGCCTCCTGTTCTGCATCATGGACTCTAACCCTATGAAATAAATTCTTTCTTCCTCAAAGTTCCTTTGGTCTTTATTACAGTACTGGAAAAATAACTAATATAGTAGTACCCAATAAATACCAACTATTAAGGCACAAGCATGTAACCCCAGTGCAAGGAAGGCAGAAACAGGTGGAACCCTGGTGCTAACTAGCCAGTCAAGTTAGACCAAACAGTGAGCTTCATGTCCCAGTGAAAGATCCTAGCCTTAAAAAAAAAAAAAAAAAAAAACCTCCACATACATCACATATACACACATGGACAATAAAAACAGTGCTCAAATTTCTCATCACAAAAATAAATAAAATACAAAAATAAAGACCTGGAGTAGATACAAGAGGATTAAGAATTAAAGGCTTGCTTCCAGTTTCCATCTGCACCCCAGAGCTAACCCTGTGCCACAGCTCTCCATACCCAAATCCCACCCAGAGAGTGCTGGTCTCCCAGGAGTGCTGATATACCTAAGGTCACAGGTGAGACCACCACTATTGCTCCAAACTTGGCCAAAGAGGGACCCGCCAGGAGCCCACAGAGCACAGGAACCTCGGAGCAGCCAGGGACAGGATCCTTCCAGTTTCCATCTGCACCCCTGAGCTAACCCTGTGCCACAGCTATCCGCATACAAATCCTGCCCAGAGAGAGCTAGACTCCCAGGAGTGCAAACACACCTAAGATCACAGCTCTCTGCACCCCATTACCACCCAGAGAGAGTTGGTCTCCCAGGAGTCTTGACACATCAAAGATCACAGGCTCACAGTCTCAATGGAGTGACAGGCTCCAGTCAGAGAAAGCAAAACCAGCTAACACCAGAGATAACCAGATGGCGAGAGGCAGGGGCAAGAACCTAAGCAATAGAAACCAAGGCTACTTGGCATCATCAGAACCCAGCCCTCCCACTACAGCAAGCCCTGGATACCCCAACACACCAGAAAAGCAAGACTCAGATTTAAAAATCACGTCTCATGATGATGATAGAGGACCTTAAGAAAGATATAAATAAGTCCCTTAAAGAAATACAGGAGAACACAGGCAAACAGCTAGAAGCCCTTAAAGAGGAAACATATAAACCCCTTAAAGAAATATAGGAAAACACAACCAAACAGGTGGAGGAATTGAACAAAACCATTCAGGATCTAAAAATGGAAATAGAAACAATAAAGAAATCACAAAGGGAAACAACCCTGGAGATAGAAAACCTAGGAAAGAGATCAGGAGTCACAGATGCAAGCATCACCAACAGAATACAAGAGATAGAAGAGGGAATCTCAGGTGTAGAAAATACCATACAAAACATTGAAAAACATTCATAGAAAATGCAAAACACAAAAACATCCTAACCCAAAACATCCAGGAAATCCAGGACACAATGAGAAGACCAAACCTAAGAATAATAGATACAGAAGAGAGTAAAGACTCCCAACTCAAAGGGCCAGCAAATATCTTCAAAAAATGATAGAAGAAAACTTTCCTAACCTAAAGAAAGAGATGCCCATGAAAATACAGGAAGCCTATAGAACCCCAAATAGATTGGACCAGAAAAGAAAGTCCTCCTGTCACATAATAATCAAAACACCAAATGCACGAAACAAAAAAAGAATATTAAAAGCAGAAAATGAAAAAGGTCAAGTAACATATAAAGGCAGACCTATCACATCAGACTTCTCACCAGAGACTATAAAAGCCAGAAGATCCTGGGCAGATGTCATACAGACCCTAAGAGAACACAAATGCCAGCCAAGGCTACTATAACCAGCAAAACTCTCAATTACCATAGATGGAGAAAACAAGAGATTTCCATAACAAAACCAAATTTACATAATCCTTTCACAAATCTAGCCCTACAAAGGATAATAGATGGAAAACTCCAACACAAGGAGGGAAACTATACCCTAAAAAAAGCAAGGAAGTTATCTTCTTTTAACAAATCCAAAAGAAGATAGCCACACAAACATAATTCCATCTCTAACAACAAAAATAACATTAAGCAACAATCACTGGGTCTTAATATCTCTTAACATCAATGGACTCAATTCCCCAATAAAAAGACATAGACTAACAGACTGGATACGTAAACAGGACACAGCATTTTGCTGCATACAGGAAAGACTGACACTACCTCGGAGTAAAAGGCTGGAAAAAAAAATTATCCAAGCAAAAAGTCCCAAGAAACAAGCTGGAGTAGCCATTCTAATATCGAATAAAATCGACTTTCAATCAACAGTTATCAAAAAAGATAAGGAAGGACACTTCATACTCATCAAAGAAAAAATCTACTAAGAAGAACTCTCAATTCTGAACATCTATGCTCCAAATGCAAGGGCACCCACATTCATAAAAGAAATTTTACTAAAGCTCAAAGAACACATTGCACCTCACACAATAATAGTGGGAGACTTCAACACCCCATTCTCATCAGTGGACAGATCATGGAAACAGAAACTAAACAGAGACACAGTGAAACTAACAGAAGTTATGAAACAAATGATTTTAACAGATATTTGTAGAACATCTCATGCTGAAACAAAAGAATATACTTTTTTCTCAGCACCTCATAGTACCTTCTCCAAAACTGACCATATCATCAGTCACAAGACAGGCCTCAACAGATACAAGAAGACTGAAATAAGCCCACGAGTGCACCACGGACTAAGGCTGGTCTTCAGTAACAACAAAAACAACAGAAAACCCACATACCCATTGAAACTGAACAACTCTCTACTTAATAACTTGGTCAAGGAAGAAATAAAGAAAGAAATTAAAGACTTTCTAGAATATAATGAAAATGAAGGTACAACATACCCAACCTTATGGGACACAATGAAAGCAGTGTTAAGAGGAAAACTCATAGCTCTGAGTCCCCCCCCCAAATTGGAGAGATCACTCACCTCTGGTCACTTGATCTTTGGCAAAGGAGCTAAAACCATCCAGTGGAAAAAAGACAGCACTTTCAACAAATGGTGCTGGTTCAACTGGCGGTCAGCATGTAGAAGAATGCAAATCAATCCATTCTTATCTCCTTGTACAAAGCTCAAGTCCAAGTGGATCAAGGACCTCCATATAAAACCATTAAACCTGATACACTGAATCTAATAGAAGAGAAAGTGGGGAAGAGCCTCGAACACATGGGCACAGGGGAAAAGTTCCTGAACAGGACACCAATGGCTTATGCTCTAAGATCAACAATCGACAAATGGGACCTCATAAAACTGAAAAGCTTCTGTAAGGCTAAGGACACTGTCAATAGGACAAAACGGCAATCAATAGATTGGGAAAAGATCTTTACCAATCCTAGATCTGATACAGGGCTAATATCTAATATATACAAAGAACTCAAGAAGTTAGACTCCAGAGAATCAAATAACTTTATTAAAAAATAGAGTTCAGAGCTAAACAAAGAATTCTCAACTGAGGAATATTGAATAGCCGTGAAGCATCTAAAGAAATGTTCAACATCCTTAATCATCAGGGAAATGCAAATCAAAATGACCCTGAGATTCCACCTCACACCAGTCAGAATGGCTAAGATGAAAAACTCAGGTGACAGCAGATGCTGGTGAGGATGTGGAGAAAGAGGAACACTCCTCCATCGTTGGTGGGATGGCAAGCTGGTACAACCACTCTGGAAATCAGTCTGGCAGTTCCTCAGAAAATTGGACATAATACTACCTGAGGACTCAGCTATACCTCTCCTGGGCATATATCCAGAAGATGTTCCAACATGTAATAAAGACACATACTCCGCTATGTTCATAGCAGCCATATTTATAATAGCCAGAAGCTGGAAACAACCCAGATGTCCCTCATCAGAGGAATGGATACAGAAAATGTAGTACATTTATACAATGGAGTACTACTTAGCTATAAAAACAATGACTTCATGAAATTTGCAGGCAAATGGATGGAACTAGAAAATATCATCCTGAGTGAGGTAACCCAGTCACAAAAGAACATACATGGTATGTGATAAGTGGATATTAGGCAAAAAGCCCCAGAATACCCACGATACAACTCACAGACCATATGAAACTCAAGAAGAAGGAACACCAAATTGTGGATGCTTCAGTCCTTTTTAGAAGGGGGAACAAAATACTCACGGGAGGGTGGGAGGGGCTTGGGAGGAAGAGAGGAGGGGGAGGGGAAAAAGAGGGGGCAGGATCAGGTATGAAAGGAGATGGGATGATATACAGAGGGTCAGGAAACTGAACAGAGGTGTGTAGCAATAGGGGATGGGGAACTAGAGGTAGCGGCCGGCAAATCCCAGATGCCAGGAAAGCAAGAGGCTCCCAGAACCCAACAGGAATAACATTAGCTGAAATACCCAATAAAGGAGAGGGAGAACCTGTAGAGACTACATCCAGAGGTTAGGCAAGGCCCCTAGTTGAGGGATGGGGCCACCCACTCATCTCCAAATTTTTAACCCAGAATTGCTCCTGTCTAAAGGAAATACGGGGATAAGTGTGGAGCAGAGACTGAAGGAAAGGCCATCCAGAAACTGCCCCAGCTGGGGATCCATCCCATATACAGACACCAAACCCAGATACTACTGCTGATGCCAAGGAGTGCTTGCTGAAAGGAGACTGATATAGCTGCCTCCTGAGAGGCTCTGCCAGAGCCTGACAAATACAGATGTGGATGCTCACAGCCAACCATTGGACTGAGCACGGGGACCCCCAATGGAGGAGTTAGGGGAAGGGCTGAAGTTTGCAACCCCATAGGAAGAACAACAATATGAACCAACCAGCCCTCCCAGAGCTCCTAGGGTCTAAACCACCAACCAAAGAGTACACATGGAGGGACCCATGGCTGGCTCCAGCTGCATATGTAGCAGAAGGTGGCCTTATCTGGCATCAATGGGAGGGGAGGCCCTTGGTCCTGTGAAGGCTCAATGACCCAGTATAGGGGAATGCTACGGCAGTGAGGTGGGAGTGGGGGTGAGCACCCTCATAGAAGCAGGGGGAGGGGGGATGAGATAGAGGGGTTTGTGGAGGGAAAACCAGGAAAGGGGAAAGCACTTGAATTGTAAATAAATAAAATATCTAATAAAAATAAAAAATAAAAAAAATTCAAAAAAAAAAAAAAAAGAGTTGAAGGCTTGACTAGGTTACATTGCAAGATCCTGTCAAAAGCAAATAAAGTTCAGTCAAGTTGTCTATGTTCGATGTCAGAAAGGGTTAAGCTAAACAGTGTAGCTCAGTTGGTAGAGTGCTTGCTGGGTTACACACACCCTAGAACAGAAATCTAGATTGGTGGCAGAGGCTTTTAATTTAAACACATGGGAGCAAGATAATCAGAAGTTTAAGGTCCACTGTGGCTACACAGAGAGTCTGGGGCACAGGGATGTGGAAGAACATTCAGGATGTAACACTGAAAATGGAGGAAAGCAATGACCCATCCAACCACCTATCCAGAGAATACAGTGTGTCAGCAACAAGGAAAAGATGGAGGGGAAGCAAACTGAAGTCAGAAGACAGAAGAAACATTAAGTGGAGAGAGAGAGAGCTAACGTAATAACTTGTTACTGTATGCATTTAGGGAAGGCGAGGGGAGTGGGAAACTAGTAAAGTGCAAGAAGAGCACAGACAATAGTACAGTAGCACAGTAGACGTTCACTGGGCTTGTACCTGAGGGCTGCCATGGGAGTCTTCGCTGTTCCTAAAATAACTATTCCAGCCGACCCTGGGCAGGTGATGGATTGTTCAGACCCTTGTTACATATGGAAATAGACTGGCCCCGACAGATGTAAAGGGCAAAAACTCAGTTTCACTAAGAAAAATATCAATCAGCCTCACTCTGGAGAAAAGAAATGATGAACCAAATACTAATCCAGCAGGCTCAAAAGCAACAGGAATATTTAGTCCCAAGGCTCTCTTGTATATGCTTTTTACAAGTAATGATTCTTGGCATATAGAAAGAAATTAGGCTTTTTGAAAGAAATAAAAAATATTCTGGGTTATGTTCAAAAAGAAATTTAAATCAACATAAGAAAATGTCATGTAACAAGCAATTATGACATTGTCTACAAATACGTTAAACAAGATACACAACCCATCATCTTTAAGACCTTGGGCCAGTATTTAATAAAAGGTATTTAATGGAAAATAAGTTAGAAGATCATATTATTCTCTTAGAAACTTAAGATATGCATACATATTAGGTTATTTTAAACCACAGGATAAGGTGTAGTAATATATAGTATCAGCCTTCAAAGGTACTGCAGTAGCAGATTCTGGAGTTCCAGGCTATATAGCCTGAGAATCAGTCTCAAAAAAAGAAATTGAGTCAGGCTAGAGAGAAGGCTAAGAGGTTTAGAGCACTTGATGCTCTGGCAAAGAACCAAGATTCAATTCTCAGCATCCAGATAACAGCTCACTACCATCTGTAACCTTCAGTACCAGGGGATCCAATGTCCTCTTCTGAACTCCTTGGACACCAGGCACCTATTACACATAAGTGTAGGCAACAATCATATACACAAAATAAAATTTAAATACCTAAAAAACAAAACTTTTTAAAAACTTAAAATCATGACAAAATATAACTCTATTGAGTCCTAGCTTCCTAAACTTAACCTTAATCTGTATTCAAGAAAAACTGGCTTAAGTTAATACATTTTTATATTTGGGAGAAAAAATGGTTTGCCTCTTCTGAGCCTAAGGCAGATATTTTACTTCTCTTTACTTGATACTCAAATGCTAAAAATTAATGTTCACATAAAATAATTATTAATTTCTAGAGTAGTGATATACTAACCTGAGATAAACACACACACAAATCTATGTAGCTATCTTATGATTTGACCTCTCTTTTCTATTTTAAATAGATTATCAATTTTTTAAAAAAAAAATACTGTAAGGGCTTAAGCGATACCTTAGTGCTTAACATTAGCTTGCTCTTCCAAAGGACATGGGTTTAATTTCTAGTGCCTACATGGTAGTTCAAAATCATCTAGAACTACAATTTCAGGATCTAGTGCCTCTTCTGGCCTCTGTAGACACTGCAGGAACAAGGTGTACACACATGATGCAAGCAATAAATGAATAAACAAATCTTTTCAAAAATACTGTACACCCATTGCATATCAACAGTTTAAAGGATCAAAAACAAAAGGCTTTTAAAGGGTAGAATTTACTACAAAGAATTGATCATGTGAAAAACAGCTATGTCTAGAGAAATAACAAAAAGTTATTTAGTAATTAGCATTCAGGGATTCCTCTAAATGTATTAATACTTGGGTTTTGAAACAAGTTGCTGAAGTACAATTTTTGGCGTCAATTCTACTCATTCCAAATGATATATCCTTCTATTATGTGATGCATGCAGAAATAAATGAGCAGGGCTAAGAACACACATCAGTAGTAGAGCACTTTACTAGCCTATGCAAGACCCTAAGTTCAGACCACAGCACCAAAATAAATAATGAGTTGTCTCATATTTGGGAACAAAGATTAGACAGAGACTATAGAAAGTCTTTCCACATCACTCCTAAGACCTTGAAAGTAAGCCAGATTATTTTTGAAAGAGACACCTACCTCACACATTACTAGATATAGGCTCAGTACCTAACTAGACATCTACTATCAACAACCATGAACCACTAGTATAATTTCTCATTAGGAAATTATCCAATTCCAAATTTAATATTAAATATTACTCATGCCATATATTCATGACATAAAATTTCACTGAATCCTTTTATTATCATGCTTCATTTGTTTTTTGGTTTGTTTTTACAGATTTTGCTATGTAGCCAAGGCTGGCCTCAGGCTCAAGACTCCCAAACTGCACAGCACTAGAAAGCCACCCCAGCCCATGTTTGGGACCACAAACATACATCACCACATCTAGATTGGTAGTGTTCCTTCTATAAAGGTACATACAGTAATTATAGATTACAGAAATGCCATAATCATAGAATGTTCTATTGTAAATGCAACTTTCCAGCTGACCTAAAAAAAAAAAAATCCAGTTTTATCTTTCTCATCATTGAGATTACACAGTTGAGTAAAAAGTTGCATTAGTGAAATTTAGGAAGTACATAGAGAAAAGGATGACAGATAAAGTTGTGAGCAATAGCACACTGGAGCTTTTCTTTTTTTTTTTTTTTTTTTTTTTTTTTTGGTTTTTTGAGACAGGGTTTCTCTGTGTAGCCCTGGCTGTCCTGGAACTCTGTAGACCAAGCTGGCCTCCAAGTCAGAAATCCGCCTGCCTCTGCCTCCCGAGTGCTGGGATTAAAGGCGTGCGCCACCACTGCCCAGCTTCACACTGGATTCTTTAATCACATTCCTACTGCTACTTTAAACAGAAAATAATGCTGATTAGCATATCACCAATTCACAATTCTGATGACAAATTGACATTTCAAAACTTTATCTTAGACTCTGAAAGTAGAGATCTCTTTATTTGTCTTTACCAACCAGGTCCATTTAAACACACACAGGACACTCAATAAATGTTTAAGCAAGATTAGGTACAAGGAAGCTCATCACACTCATCACACTATTTTATAACGATGAAAATTCAAGTATCACAAGAAAAAACAGACTAAATATTACATATCCACAGAAAAGTATATTGTCTCATTATTTTAAAACATAAAAATATTCATTAATATGGAAACTCCATCTCTGACCACCTTTTTTGTAAAATTATACCATGTCCCCCTTAACCCAAATATTTTTAGATTCTTTCCAACTATTAAAACAAACTGAAACTTTTTTAAAGATTTATTTATTTATTTATTATATATACAGTATTCTGCCTGCATGTATGCCTGCAGGCCATCAGAGGGCACCAGATCTCATTATAGACAGTTGTAAGCCACCATGAGATCGCTGGGGATTGAACTCAGGACTTCTGGAAGAGCAGCTAGTGTTCTTAATCTCTGAGCCATCTCTCCAGACCCCAACTAACTGAAACGTTAAGCACATTTTATAAATTGTTTAAATTCCTCCTCCTCATCCCCTTTACTTAGTTCCCATCCATGAACCAAAGTTAGCAATAGATCTGCATCCAACCAAAGTATGAGTCCTAAGAGCTGAAGAGAGTGGTATTCCATTATCCCCACCCAGGAGCTGGAACTTCTGAGGGGAGAACAAGACTGATGATAAAGTTGTCCTAAGACAACTTTAACTTCTCACAAGAGGCATCCAAGACACTCCTTTAGAGACATTAGTCAAACTGATTTCCACCACCAAGAATGCTACTAAGTATGCCTCCCATACTAGCTTTGTGGGTTTGTGGTTTTTTCCCCACTCTCTTCAGCTGAGTGGAAATTAAACATGTCTGTGATATAACAGCAGTGTTATGTCCCTGGCATACCCTTCATAAGAGTTGCATAATACTAGCTATTTATATAGAATAACCTTGTACCAAGAGGCAAGACACCTACATCTCATCTTTTGACAGAAACACAGGCAAAGGCTGAGTTAACCTTCCCTGTGGGATCGTTTCCCTCACAAGACTCCATTACCTAACCACTGCTACCCTTCTATTCATGTCTAATCCCAGGGAACTTGCAAATATCTTAAAAAGACAATGCAGAGCTTAGTTAGAGTCACTTCACAAAGAACAATGTAGACACTTTCCTGACCAGAGAAAAGCTAGTCAGGCCTACCAATTACTCACCAACACAGCTCTCACACTTTGTTCTGAACAGCTTGGCTTCCTTCCTTCCTTCCCCAAGGGATGGACGAACACTGGCCTTTGTCTCTCACGAGCCCATTGTTCAGTAAACTCCATCTCTGATCACTGCTTTTGCAAAACTATACCACGTCCTCTTTAACCCCAACGTTTTTTAGATTCTTCACAACTTTGAATAGGAACTAAAACTTTAAGCATAATCTATATATCTTTTAAAGTCCTTCTTCCTCATCCCCTTTACTTAGTTAGATCCACCCACGAATCAAAGCTAGCAATGTATCGCATCACACAAAATTACAAGTTTATCCCCTGTGGGCAACACAATTCCTACGGCCTCCACGGGAAATGCCTATCTCCTCACCTCCTAAAACCGCACTGCCCTAAGAGTTCCTAAACTATCCAATATAGTTTTTATAAACTTAAAATGCTGCAATTATACTGTTTAATTAACAGTGTAATTACAGTAAGTTTCATTATCTTTGTGGCAGACATACAAACTAGGAAATTTAGCTACCTTAGGAATTAAGTAAAATTCACTGGCTAATTTGGGAATCAAATCACTCCTTATGCTAAAATTCTATAAAATACAATTTAAAATAAAGGAATCACCAGAAAAGAAACCAAGATAATTCAAAATCTTGTTTCAGACATTTCTACAACACAAGAAACTAGTTAATAATATAATCCAACAGATTAGTTTAAAATCAAACCTACTACTTGTGTTTACCTGGCTCATAAAACGTTTCAACTCCTTAAAAGAATAACTACTGGAAGAGAAATCTGTCTTTAAACTCCTATAAATTCAAAACTTCACATTAAGGTCTTTGTTTTCACAACATACATACTACACTAGCACCACAGTCTAATCCCTGCTCCACCGCCCAACCCCCTCCCGCGTTCCTGAAGAGGGATGAGCGTCTTCCTCCATCACTATCTTACTCCCTTGAGACAGGCAGGTTCTCTCACTGAACCCGGATCGAGGCTAGCAGCCAGACAGCAGTCCTCCTGCTTCTGGCCCTCACTCCATGAGCTGCAGTTACAGGTGCTTTCAACCATACCCAGCTTTTTCCCTGGGAGCTGGGATCTAAACTCAGGTCTTCATGTTTGTACAAATGAGATGTCCCCAGCCCGAGCACTTTTTTATTACTGCTATTAACACTGATAAAGACAACACTTAACTAGCCAAGCTTTCACTGCACATTATTAAAATACTCCAATACTACAGGTATCTTGATGCTGGTATATTGAGTCTATACATAAAACAGAACACTTAACAAGGATGAGCTTTCCTTGAATCCTCAAATCACATTTTTAGTCATGAAATAGATGTGATTAAGACACTGTGGTCTTAAATTTGCATCAGCTTCTTCTATTACCAGATGACTTACATGCACACCATGGTTATACAGACAACATGTATTGTTTAATTTTAAACTGTGAAGCCCATTACCTCCTTAATAATAGAAATATCAATTCTTCTCTTAGAATGAAGTGTATATTAAATGGAAGGCCAGCAGCAGTTACACAATTTGCCAGTACCTTGATTCTTCCAGGTAAACAAATCATTTTTACTTTATATATTGTTTATACTACAAATGCCCTACTATATATCTTGGTAAACTTTGTCTATGGAAAAGTCATTAAACAAAAGAGTAACTTTTGTTTCAATTTTAATTAATTTACAACTAAATAAACAGTAAAGAGCTCAAGATGCTGACAATAAACAGCTAAATCTCCAAACATTCTCAAATGTCACGAGTGTCCTATCAAAAGAAATTGATCATTTTCAAAATTATAGAAGCTTCTATTTCAAGAAATTCCTTCAACAAGAAAATTAGACTTCTACAAAGCATAAACACACACACACACACACACACACACACACACACACATCCCATTAACAGAGAGCTTACCTAGAGACAGGATCCAGTATCAGATTCTAGTCTCCTCCATCCTACCTCATGAATAAATACCAGGTAATACCAACAATCAAGTGTAGAAGAAGAGAGAGATAAAATTTATTCCAAACCATTCAATTTTAAATCATCTGAAAACTATAACTACAGCTCGTCCCTTAGAAGACCTCCTGATCCTGCATAGGTCCTGGGTTCAGTTCCAAGAACCCATGTCATGCAACTCACAATAGTCTGTAACTCCAGCTTCAAATATCGGGCACATCTGGCTTCTGCTAACACCTATACTTGCACATACCCATATGTAGAAGGCATGTAGGTCTTTGTGCTCACAGAGAAGCACTAAGAAAATCAGGAATGTTAAGCACACCAGGCTGTCACTTCAAGGAGAGAAATGTATAGCCGTTTTCTAGGAGCAGACAAGTTAATAGCCTGATGATCTCTGTGCTCTCCCATATCTCACAGAGGCTCCCCTAGACCCTGGCTTATCCCAGCCAATCTCCGGTGTTATCGGCCTCCCAAATCTTTGTTTATCTTGAGCCTGTTTCTTCAGTTAATCTATAGGAACTATCTTTATAGAAAATGTCACTTGTACTCTACAAGAGAGTCTCAATGTAGTCATGCCTTAAGTCTTATTGTACACATGAGATTGAGTTAATAATCACCAGGAAACTTTTTTCCAAATTGGGTCATGCTCTTAAGCATGCCTAAAATAAACTATCTAGTGTGAGACTCTCCAAGCCTGAGCCAGTATCAGCTATTAAACAAACTTTCCTTCTTGCCTCCCCTGGATCAACACTGTGGGCCATGGTGTCTGTAGAATCCCTCTACATCCATACATACAATTCAAAATAGAATAACTCGGGATGCAGAGACAGGCAGGTATCTAAAAGTTCAATTACAGCCTGGCCTAGTTAACACCCTGTCTCAAATTAAATCTTACAAAAAGAAAAATTATTTTTGAGGAGTTAAGGAAAAAGTTCAATTGGTTAAATGCCCACCTTGCAAGCATGGACCTAAGTCTAATCCCCAGAACCTATGTTAAAAAAAAAAAAAAAAGCAGTGCTAGGAAGGCAGGGACAGGAAGATCTCTAGGGCTCATGGGCCAGCCAGCATAACATGATTTGTTAGCTCCAGGCCAATGAAAGACTCTGTTTCAAAGGAGGTGCACAGTGTTCCTAAGAACACACCAAGGTTGATCTCCGGCCTTGATGTGTGAATTCACACATAGAAACTCATACTTACTTTGGTGGTTTGAATAAAAATGACCCCCATAGGTATAATAAGATTTTTTTCTTTAAAAACACAGAAATGCTGTGAGAATATGCTTTTGTTTTAATCCCAGGTGTGGGATATGGGGCTGCTTCAGGTGTCCACAGTAGCTATGATTTATCTCATAATCTGGCAAGGGTGTGATTTTACCAGCTAAAGATAGTTTACATTTGGAATTCTTAAGAGCAATATGATAACCAGTCACAAACACTGTATGGATGCATACAAGGAATCTTGAGTAGTTAAAATCGTACACACAGAATGGGGCTGCTAGTGAAAGGAAGAAAGGAATGAGGAATTACTGTTTCATGACTACAGAGTTTCAGTTTCATAAGATGAAAGAATTCTAAACGGAGATGATGTTGCTGATGACTCTCACAAGCAGCAAAATAAGCGGCCATGGTGACACACACCTGTGATCCCAGCACTTAGGAAGCTAAGGCAGGAGGATCGAAAGCTCCACGCCAGCTGAACAAATGAAAGGACCCTGTATCAAAAGAGGAATAAAAGAGAGAGGGTAGTTGTAATGTAAGTGTTATGTTACCTGTATTTTGCCATAGTTTTAGAAGTTAAAAAATAATTAAATGTATTACATAGAACAGCTGGCACTGTGTAAGAAAATACTCACTATCTCAGCACACGCCCAAGACACAATAAGCACTGGTGCCAGGTATGGAATGGAAGTTCCCTGCAAAGTCCACTTTAAAACCTGGTCCCCACATTCACTATACTGGGAGTTATAAAACTACAGGAAGTAAAACCCAGTGGGGACCTTAGGGACCTTCAAATTGCAGAAAAGAAACCTGTTTCAAAGTCTTCATCTCTACTTCCTGGCTCATGGTGTCAGGAGTTAGTTCATGTGTTTCAGGTAGAACCAAAGGTAATTTCATAAAAACAGAGACCACATGCTCTTCACTTCACACATACAGAGAGAGAGAGAGAGAGAGAGAGAGAGAGAGAGAGAGAGAGAGAGAGAGAGAACGTGCTTATATTACTATAACAAGGAACTCTACTTAAAAAATATCTTCTAAAGTAGATATTTTAATCTCTTCTAAGTTGACACCTAAATCCTAAAGTATAAGGACTCAAACAAACAAAAATCTGGAGAGGTTTGTCTGTAATCCAAGCACCTGGAGGTGGCAGAAGGATTCCTGGGAGTTCAAGGGTATCCTTGACTACACAAATCCAAGACTAGCCTGAGATGCATGAAGGCCTGCTCCCCTAACTCCCAAAATTAACAAAAACAAGCCAAGTGGCTGAGCAGGTACAGGCACCTGTCATCAGTCTGACAGCTTGCCTTCATCCCTGGGACACTCCATTGTAGGAACAGAGAACTGACTCCTCCAAGGTGTCCCCTTGACTTCCACTGGAGATCATACACGCAGATACTCATACATACAAACCACAAAAATAAATGAAAATGTAATTAATTTTTAAAACAGGCAAGAAAAATTAAAGCTTAATTACTCAATAAACATTATTTAAAAAGAACCTGAACAAGCCACTTTGTGTCTCCAGCTTTGTTCTCTCATCTGTTAACTTAGGAAAATGAGGTGTGGTCCCAACTGTACACCAGCCTTACCCAAAAAGAAACCTGTTAGTATCACAGGCTAAATTTTAAAAATCCTCTAGTGAAATAAGGGAAAAAAAGGAAGTACCACCGAAGAATCTACCCAAGTTACATTCAATGAATTTTTCCTCTCTTCATAGCCTTAGAAAAGTTTTTATTTTGATCCTGAGGATTAAAAGACAGGAGTAAATAATTATAAGAACAACAATAAATAATAGTAATAGAATAACCATAATAACAAGTAAGTTCCTCTTTCTAATGTTTGTATCATAAACATAATATACAACATTTGAAACTCGTTACTGGATACACAACTAACTACTACTATAGTCATGTCAAAACTTTTATCCAGTACCAAAAAAGATTTCCTTAATAGAAAACTGAAAATAAGGAATTAAAGAATTGGAAGAATAACTGTAAAATATATGACCATAAGATTTCCCCTTGTCTCCTCTTTAAAGAGACCTTGGAAAGGGGTTTCTGGGTGTAACTGTCTGGGATATCATTTTCTTTTCTCCTCCAATCACCAAAGATAATACAGCACTGACACAACTATGGTCATGCACACTCACTCTGCCTTCCGTATCCCCATGGAAATGTTTTCCTAAAGCTGGAGGGATGGCTTTTGCTCCAAGAGTCCTGGTGCCCTCTTCTGGCCTTCAGAGGCACTTACACGGAAGTGTACATGTGCCAGCACATACAGCATAGCATGTGTGCGCTCTCTTTGTCTCTCTCTCTCTCTCTCTCTCTCACACACACACACACACACAGAGAGAGAGAGAGACAGAGAGAGAGAGACAGAGAGAGAGAGACAGAGAGACAGAGACAGAGAGACAGAGAGAGACAGAGAGAGACAGAGAGAGAGAGAGATGGATGGACACACACATGTGCACGCACAGAGAAAGAAAAATCATCTTAAAGAAAAAGTTCTTTTAAAAAGGTCTCAAAAGCCCACACTCCACGAAGATTGAAATAAAGGACCTTCTGTCTATAATTTGCTGGCACTGACAGAGCAGTCAAATCCAGGAGACTTGTAGCTCAGCAACCACTACCCTTTGTCATGCTCCCAAAGAATGAAGGGATGATGTAGTCCCTTCTGTAACAACTTCCTCTCTATAGCCAAAGCACCCGAGTGTCTAAGGACAACTCACAGACATGTACATCAATCACCTGGCAAGTCAATCCTGGCTTCCTTCTTCCTGTTGCCGCCATTAGCATCCTTCACGAATCCCTTTCCTAAAAGTCCTGCATTATGACATAGAGTGTATACCAGGCCCTTCAAGACAAGTACACTTCATTTTGTGCTCTAAAGTTTTCTCTTTAAAAAAAATCAGTTAAATTGTGACCCATTCAAGGGCATGAAACATGTCCATCATCATCATCATTTTAAATACACACAAACTCATTTTCCTCCCAAATATTACTACTGTACGTCTAAATATTTGCTCACATATGACAACACTGCACTCAGTGCTCAGAATGGGCTGTCCAAATAACAGCCTTCTAAACCTATCAGATACTCAACATTTTCTTTAAGCAGCATCTCCATATTCTTGTAATTACTCAGTTTTTTTCAAGAAATATTTTATTGAAAATACCTAATCTATAACAAACTTAAGATATTGCCTCTAACATACTATACTATAAACATTTTACGACAAATAACCGGCATTATTTATTACAAATTCATAAGCAAAGGGTAGCCTACTGCTCTCTTGCAGAATTCTGATCTTTTCTACTGCTTTGCTTTACATAAACTTCCCCATTAATTTGAAAAATAAATAAACATTTAGAAATGAACTAATCATGGAGACACAATTAAGAACAGGTGAAAGTGCTGTGTGCACTGGCACACACCTGCAATCCCAGCACTTGGGAGGAGGATGCAGACAGCCTAACGCCAGCTTGGGCTACATGAGACCCTA
Organism: Uromys caudimaculatus; assembly: GCA_028551405.1. Classification (NCBI taxonomy): domain Eukaryota; kingdom Metazoa; phylum Chordata; class Mammalia; order Rodentia; family Muridae; genus Uromys; species Uromys caudimaculatus. The sequence continues at coordinate 37,795,768 of CM052702.1, read as the reverse complement.
GGTCAGAATCTATTAAGCCTAAAAGTAAAAAGTGGGAAATACTTGGTTTTAGTTTATGTACACAGAAAAAAAATAGAATAACATAATGTTGACATTTACCCCATTTTTCAGTTTTTCATTTATTTATTTAGGTGCATGGGTGTTTTGTCTGCATGTATGTCAGTACAGCACATGACAGCCTGTGCCCTCAAAAGCCAAAAGAGGGTGACTAGATTCTCTGGATCTAGAGTTACGGACCTTGTATGGACCATGGGAAGCAAAGAATCTTGGCTCCTCAAGACCTGCAGTAATGTTCTTAACCACTGAGCCATCTATCATCTCTCCAGCTCCTCAGGACATTTTTTTCAAATGAATTTTAATTTCCTCCATTAGCTAATGTCAAAAATAAAATGAAATAAAACCAGATGAATGAAAAATTGTACAACTTTCCTGTTACAGCAAGAGGCTGGTGGCTGGGCTGACACTGACAGCAGTAGACAACACGTAAAGGATGAAGTAGCTCACCATGTTTGTGGCTAGCTACTATGCACGAAGAATTCTTTCCAGGCAAGCAGGTCTGCATAAGCTAATCCGTCTATATAACTCTGGTTTGATCTCACTGAACCACGCTGACAAAGACTGAAGCTATGCAGCAAGCTCCAGGCTGTCCAGACTGAGATAAGACCTTGCCTCTCTCTCATAGTAACAATAATAATAATAAGCATTAATTAATTAATTAAACCACAGAATTTTTTTTTGTTTTCTTAGGGGCTATAGAGATAAAGCTGTTACAAGCACTTGCTTTTCTTCCAAAAATTTGAATCAGATTATTAGCACCTATAATCGCTTCTAATTCCACCTCCAGGGGTTCGGAAGCACTCTTCTGAACTCCATGGGCACCTGCACATATGTGGGTAGCATGCACGCATACACACACATATGTGGGTAGCATGCATGCATACACACACATACACACACACACAAACACACACACAGAATTTTTTTTAAATCTATTTAATGTTTTTAAAATCTGTTTACCAGGGCTAGAGAGATGGCTCAGCAATTGAGAATACTCACTGCTCTTGTGGAAGACCCAGGTTTGATTCCCAGCACCTACACATCAAGAGTTACTTTCTGTAACTCCAGATATGTTAACTCTTCTGACCTCTGACGGCTCTTGCACACAGGTGGTACATACACATACACTGAGGCATATACATATATTCATAAAATAATTTTTTTTGATACTTTATTTACATTTCTAATGTTTCCCCTTTTCTGGGTCTCCTCTTTAGAAACCCCCTATCCCCTCCCCAACACGCCTCTATGAGGGAATTCCACCTCCCACCCACCCGCCCACCCATCCCCATATGCCCGCCTTGACATTCCCCTTTATTGGGGCCTCTAACATCCTCAGGCCCAAGGGCCTCTC
>CM052702.1:37710688-37793857 GCA_028551405.1 Uromys caudimaculatus | reverse complement strand
ATTCATTTCTTTATTCACGTCTTCTATCATCATCATGAGAAATGATTTAAGATCTGAGTCTTGCTTTTCTGGTGTGTTGGGGTATCCAGGGCTTGCTGTGGTGGGGGAGCTGGGTTCTGATGGTGCAGAGTACTCTTGGTTTCTGTTCTTTATGTTCTTTCCCTTGCCTTTTGCCATCTTGTTGACTCTGTTGTTAGCTGATCTTACTCTGTCTGGTTGTGGCTTGCCCCTCCTGCAGGCCTCTGTGACAGTACTCCTTGAAGACCAGCTCTCTCTGAGAGGTGTTTGGGTTTGGAGAGCTGTCGCTCAGGGTCAGCTCTGGGGTGCAGAATGGAATCAGAAGGATCTTGTCCCCAGCTGTACCTTGATTCCTATGCCCTGAAGGCTCTGTAAGGGTCCCTCTTGATCCAGTGAGTTTGAACAGAAGTGGTGGTTTTGCCCGTGCTCAAAGGTGTGTCAGCACTCCTGGGATTCCCCGATCTCTCGTGGAGCCTTGTAGCCCAGGCTGAGGTCCCCAGGCACAGGCCCCTGGTGGCCCAGGCAGAGGTCTCGACCCATAGGTGAAAACCGGAAGGTTCACAGTTTTTCTGTCCCTGGGTTCTCAGGCCCCGGATCCCGGCAGATCCGGGTGGGTCTGGGTGAGAGGTGTTGCTCCCCTTAACCCCACTCACAGCCTTTCCAAGCTCCTGGGAGGCCACCCCTATCCGGTGCTCGTTGGCTACGGACTCCTGGCAGCCCAGGCAGAGGTCTCCACCCACCCATAAAATAATTTTTTAAAACTATGTTTACCACAGTGTCTATAAATAGTAAAAGCTGAAAATATTACAAGTTAGGACTTGAAGCCAGTGAGATGGCTCAGCAGGTAAAGACACTTAACCACCAAGCCTAAAGACCTGAGTTAATCCCAGGAACCCACATGATGGAAAGAGAGAACCAACTCATAAAAATTGCCCCCTGACCTCTATACATGTTCTGAGGTACACACCTGCCTCTATGCAAACACATACACACACATACACACCCAAAAACGCACATGATTAGATAGATAGATAGATAGACAGACAGACAGATTGATTGATAGATGAGAGATAAAGACAGACAGACAGACAAGATTTAAGTCAGGACTGGAGATGTAGCTCAGAAATAGACTGCCTGCCTGGGATGGCCTGGGTTCTAGCACTAGCTCTACTCAACAAGCACTGCTTAGGGTTAATATAACAAGAACAGGAAGATTAAAACTACAGCCAGTGAAGAATATCAGTGAAATAACTACAATGCAATACTAAACGGAAAGGGGACATAGAGATGCTTGTGAACTATATAACAGCAACTCACTCACAGCTCAAAAGAGAAACAGAAAATGTAATTTAGAGGCTTGGGCAGCATTTAAGTAGTAAAACACAGAAATGGCTGAAAGCAGTTGCTTTATGGAGTAGAACTGATGGAAAGGAAGAAGGGATAGAAACAGACTATAAGAGTTATCCATTATAAGCTTCCCAGTATTATTTAGCTTATCTAAATACAAAAGTCAAAAAAGAAACAACTGTACATTTCTATTGAATAGAAAAATGTTTCATGAAAAGGAAATAATATTAAGGATTACAAACATGAGCCACCACATATGGTCTCCTTTACTTCTGCTTAAAAAACAAAAAAACAAAAAAAAAACTTACCACATTTCTTAAACACAGGATTAAACTTCTGATCTGATGATCAGAACATCTGTAATCCAAAATGCTTAAATCTGAAACTTATGGAGTACTAATCTGAAATCACACTATTGCAAAACTGTTGAATGTCTGTATATTAATTAGTGGGTATAATTTCCTTAAGATCATTTCCATGAATCCCATCCCCAGCAAATCCAATTCTCTATGTGTAAATGTTCCACACCACTCTGGCTCCCAGTATTTCAGATAGAGTACTTACCCATTAGAACAATAAATATTATTTCTACAAGACCCTGCTCACCCATTAAGTGACAGGTACTGTGCAGTTCTAACTAACATTACAAAACAAGGTAGAAGAAAATCCACATGGTTTTCCTACAGCTTATTTATAATAGAACAATAGTTATCATTTCCCATTTCCATGGAAGATCTGAAAATAGGGAAATAGAGTCAGGCAGAAAAACTGAGGAGTGATATCTGAAGGAACAAATACCCAGTTCTTAACTCCATTTATCCTAAGAGAGTACACAAATATCTTTATGGGAAGATGTTCTCTACCTGAGGTTTTACAAGGAAGACATTATCATAAAGAAATAAATGAAAATTAAAATACCCAAAAAAATTTTTTTAAATAATGAAGATATCACTTGGCAATATGGAAAATACTGTGGCAGAGCTCACATGCATGAAACCCAAGATTCAATTCCTAGCACCACCAAAATTAAAAATAATTTGTATGGCTGAATACTATTTTGTCTGTATTCCAGACCCACTCTTGCTGCTTATTTTATTGTGGCCTCAGAAAAGCTGCCTCCCTTTCTATGTCTCACTCTCCTAAGCTATAGACAGGATGATAACTGTAGCTGTGCTAAACAGTTATAAGAATTAAAGGAGATGTTCTGCATAAACACTTAGAAAAATGTCTAATACCAAGTAAGGAGTCAGTAACAGTTACCTGTCTTAACTGTCCCTACAACTAAAATAGAGCATGAGCGCTGTGAGGCCATGCTGCCATTTTAAACATATAAACTAAAGTGATAATAAATCTTATTATTCTCTTAGTTTTATAAGTATTTATATCAGTGAAATTTGGCTTTGTTTTTAGGAAAAGATCATTGTCAAATTGGCTATTTTCTCAAACAGCCAGTGAAGTGATGAAATGAAACAGGCACTCTTAGACAACCCCAGAAATGGAACAACAACCTCTAGCAAGACACATTTACCAAACTTGTTATCTAAGTAATTCTACTTTTATCATAATCTACACAAACAGGTATAAAGATATCAATATGGCTAGTTATAACAAACAAAGAACTGGTAATATTCAATACCTCAAGAATAAACATCTTGGCAGCAATCAGGTTTTTGGTGGTAGTGGAGGTGGTGTTTTTTAGTTGGGTTTTTGGTTGATTGGTTGGTATTGATCTGGGTGGTTTTTTTCTTGTTTTGTTTTGTTTGTTGTGTTTTTCAAGACAGGGTTTCTCTGTGTAGTCTTGGTTGTACTGGACCATACTCTGTAGATCAGGCTGATCTCAAATTCATAGATACACCTGCCTCTGCCCGCCCCACACAACACCACCACCCACCCACCCACCTAAAAACACACACACACACACACACACACACACACACACACACACACACACACAGTCACTCACTCACTCACTCATGCTGGGATTAAAGCTCTCCCCCCACAACCCAAAAGAAAAAAGTAACCTGCTACTTTGTGAATAAAATTAGATTAGTCTGGTGGTTTGTGTTGTAACAAGATCTCCTGTACCACACAATAGTTTTGAACTTGTTATACAGTTGAGGATAACCTACCTTGAACTTCTGATGCTCTAGCTACTATCTCCCAAATGCTGGGATTATAGGCTTAAGTCACTATTCCCAGTTTTATTCAGTGCTAAAAACTGAACCGAGGGCCTTACCCCATACTAGGCAGGTATTGTACCAACTGACTACATCTCTGACCCCTAAATTAAGTTTTACTGAAATATATTTGTTTATGTAAGAACAATGGAATAAGGGAAGATATAACTGGCAACTAAATTATGAAATAAAGATAATAAAAAGTGTTCCAGCCGGGCAGTGGTGGCACATGCCTTTAATCCCAGCACTCGGGAGGCAGAGACAGGTGGATTTCTGAGTTCAAGGCCAGCCTGGTCTACAGAGTGAGTTCCAGGACAACCAGGGCTACACAGAGAAACCCTGTCTGGGGAGAAAAAAAAAAAAAAAAGTGTTCCAAATGTGGGCATAGTGGTGTATGTCTATAACCCCAAAACTTAGGAGACAGGTAAGAGGATTAAATGTTCTTTCTATGCATTCAGTATAAACAGGTATGATGGCTCATACCTTAATCCCTGCAATAGAACTAATACTGCAAGTTCACAGGGTGTTTGAGGCTAGCCTAGGCTACAAAGTAATTCTATCTCAAAAAACTATTAAAGTTCATTTAGATTTATATAAAACTAACAGAATCTGAAGACAAATATTCAGCAGGATGAACTAAAACTGTTTATACAGCTTAGAATACCAATGAAATGAAAGCTATATAATTTCAGAAACATTTATTTTACTGTTCAAGTCAGAAACTCACATCCTGAGGAACACACTTTCCCTAAAAACGTAACATTCATTCTTCAAGCATTAGTTATATTTCTGTAATTGTCTCTCAGTAGTGGAACTTACCGAGTACCGTCTGCTTTCCAGCTTACTTTATATGGCTTCTGCTCTAAAAGTCTAATGTTTTGCTTGTCCATGGAGACAGGCTGTGCTCCGGGGAACCCAGACCTTAAAGAAAGAACATTACTCCGTCATGGCTATAACCCATATAATGCAATCTTGGGTTAAGCAACCTCAGATGCCTCACATGTTGATCACAATGTTCTTCCTATCATGAGAGTAATTCCAAATGGAATAATAGCATCAGCTATCACAAAAAAATCTAAAAAAAGATTGTCATTCTCAGCCAGGAGTAGTGGAGCATGCCTTAAATCCCAACACTCAGGAAGGCAGAGGCAGGTGGATTTATGAATTCAAGGCCAGCCTGGTCTACAGAGTGAGTTTCAAGACAGCCAAAGCTACATAGTCTCAGGGGGGAAAAAGTTTATCAGTTTCTTGACATTTTAAAATACAAGTTTACGATGGACTAAATTGCCACTACTATAATATAAATATTGGGCTAATTTAAGAATGTTTATTATATAGGACTGGAGAGGGAGCTCAGTGGCTAAAATGCTTATGTGAAAATGAAGTGTTGGGGTCCCCAGCACCCATGGAAAAGCCAAGCCTGGAAGCATGTGCTGTACCCCAGCAGCAGGAGAGAGGGAAGGGGCTGGGGTGTCCTTGGGTCTAGTACTGTTAAGGTCATTAAGCTAAAACTCCAGCTCTTCTCTGCAGTATAAGACTTTAGAGTGCCCCTGCTTTGCCATGTGGATATGCATACTAAATTTGGGGGAAGCACAGTGGAAGCACAAGTTGGCGCTGGGAGTCTTCCTCTGTTCTTCTCCACTGGCAGATCAGCCCAACCTTAGTCAGCAGCAGCAGACAGGAAGGGACCAAAGAAAAACTGGTGACGACAGCAATGCTGCATTCTTGAGGATGATTTCAGTCACATGACCCTAATTCAGAGTGACTTTTACAGATTTCCTTGGAAAAACCTGAAATCCTCTTATGTACTCAATGTTCTTGCTAACTTTAAGAAGCAAAAATGCCCAATTAATGCCTGTATTAGCTTTAAGTGTTACATAAAGATAAATTTTATTTAAAACTTGAAAATATGTCTTACCCTTCCCAGCCACAGAACTGATGACATTTCTGCTGTACCTCTCCTAACTTTGGTTGAGTTGTTACTTGAGTTACACCTTTAACAGTTATGCCTTCCAAGAAAATAGCTCCCTTTAAAGAAAAGAGAAGAAAATCACAATAAATATATATATATATATAAATATATACACACATATATAATTAGAGGACAAACACATTTACAAAGAAGAAATAAATCAATTTATTTTCACAAACCTAAGAACATTCATACTGAGCAGAAATGGTCTGCTCCACCTGCTGCACTAGTGACACCTACAACCCAGTTACAGAGGGGGCCCAGCAAAGGGATGATAACTCTAAAGCTACCTTAGGCTATATAATAAGACCCGGTCTCAAAGCTAAAGAAAACAAAGGCTGTTCTCTAGGAAAGTCTATAAAATCTTCTAGGCTTGGGTTTTTATATTTTTTAAAACTAGAACATTAGTCTAAATGTATACTAAATTAGTTTCAGGTACATCAGAGGGTTGCTGCCATTAGTATCAATAAAATTCTACGTAACAACTCTGGCTGATATTGTCATTAAAGAATAAGAAAATCTACAAGTTGCAAAGTTCAACCTTCTGGCCAAGATTTGGCAAGCAAGGCACTTGGGAAGAGGAAGAAAAATATTACAAGTGAAAGATAGATAGATAGATAGATAGATAGATAGATAGATAGATAGATAGATAGACAGACAGACATACATACATACATACATCACTCTGTGTGTGTGTGTGTGTGTGTGTGTGTGTGTGTGTGTGTGTGTGTGTGTGTGTTGAAATATACACACTGTCAGTTCCACAGGAGTCTTAAGTCTTTCCAGCAGACAGATCTTACATTCTGCCTCTGAATCAACAACTCTGAATCAACATGTATCACCATCTAATAAATCTTCAAGTCTAATTTAAAATGATAATTTAGTGGTTCCATGACCAAAGGATCAAAGATGACCAATGTTTCCTTGCAGTACCATTACCTTGACACACACAACAACAAAACTGATGTTTGAAAACCACATGTCGGGGGCTGAAGAGAAGGCCAATGGTTAAGAACACTGACTGTTCTTGCAAAGGACCCTGGTTCAATTCCAAGCACCCACAGGGCAGCTCACAACTATCTGGAACTCCTGTCCCAGGGGATCCAACACCCTTTCATACCCCCATGGACACCAGACACATACATCCAAGCAGAACACTCATACACATAAAATAAATCTTTAAAAAGAAAACACACTTCTAATATCAGCCTGTCATTCCAGCACTATGGTAGCTGAGGCAGGAAGTCCACAAGTTCAAGCCCACCAGCCTGGGCTACACAGTAAGTTTGAGGCCAGCTAGGCTATACACTGACAACCTGTCTAAAAAGAACTTTTTAAAAATCAGTTCTTTAATAAGGCTATTTCTAGCATTAAAAACTAAATAATGAAAATAAATTCTGAAAGCAAAGCTCTAAAACCTGTAATATCGTTACTGAAAACACCCAGGTTGTGTCAGTATCCCTGTAGAATTATCTTAAATATGCCTAGCTGTGCCTTGTATCCAAGAGCCTCTCTCTCTTAACCATCATGCTTAAAGTCAGTATTAAAATATCCTTTTTCTTCTCTCATACATTACATCCTCTCCCTCCTCTTCACCAAGTCCCTTCCACTCCCCAAGATCCACTCCTCCTGTTTCCCTTCAGAAAAGAGCAAGCCTCCCAGGAATATCAAAATATGGCATAAGTTAACAGTAAGATTAGGCACATACTAGGTAACCCAGTAGGAGAAAAAGGATCCCAAAGGCAGACTAGAGTTGGAGACAGCCCTCAAAGAACACCAAGTTACACAACCATAACATTAGATGCAGAGAACATGGGTCAGCCCCACTACGTAGGCTCCCTGGTTCTCCATTCACTCTTTTTGAGACACTACGAGCCTTTAGTTGATTCTGTGGGTTTTCTGGTGGTGTCCTTGAACTCTCTGGCTCACACAATCCTTCCTCTCCATCTTCCATAGAATTCCTGCTCTCCCGATGTTTGGCTGAGTCTCTGAATTTGCTCCCATCAGTTGCTGGATGAAGCCTCTACAATGAAAATTATGCTAGGCTCCAGTCTATGAGTATAGCAAAGTATCATCAGAATTCACTTCATTGAAAATTTTTCCCCCAATGTTTGGCTTTATCCTTGGTCTCTGGGCTATTCAGCTGCTGGTTCCTGGCCCTCCAAGCAGTGTCAGGCATGGGCTCCATCTTGTGGCATGGGTCTCTAGTTGGACCAGTCATTGGTTGGCCACTCCCACAAGTTCTGTGCCACCTTTACCCCAGTACATCTTGCAGGCAAGGTAAATTGTAGGCCGAAGGTTCTGTGGCAGGGTTGGTGCCCCAATCCCTCCACTGAAGCCTTGACTAGTTACAGAAGGCGGTCGGTTCAGGCTCCATAACCCCCATTACTCAGAATCTTCGCTAGAGTCATCCTTGTAAATTCCAGGAGTTTCCATCCACTGTTTCTACCTCCCCCCTAAAGTATCCCCTAATTCCGGGATCTCTGAGTGCTCTCTCCTTCCATCTCCCCCCCAGTTCCCTCCCATTCTCAACCCCACCAACCCCCAGTCCACCCCCAAAATCTATTCCATTTCCCCTTCCCAAGGAGATTCATGAATCCCTCCTTGAGCCCTCCTTGTTACTTAGCTTCTGGGTCTGTAGATTGTAGCATGATTATCATTTGCTTTACAGCTAATATCCACTTATGAGTACATACCATGTTTTTCTGGTCTGGGTTACCTCACTCAGGATGACTTTTTCTAGTACCGTCCATTTACCTGCAAATTTTAGGTCACCGTTTTTAACAGCTGAATAAATACTCCATTGTGTAAATGAACCACATTTTCTTTACCCGTTCTTTGGTTGAGGGTCATCTAGGTTGTTTCCAGTTTCTGGTGATTATGAAGAAAGCAGCTATGGACATAGCTGAGCAGGTCTCCTTGTGGCAGAATGGAGGGCTCTTTAGGTATATGCCCAAGAGTGGTATGGGTGGGTCTCGAGTTCCCAGTTTTCTGAGAAACTGCCATATTGACTTCCAAAGTGGCTGAACAAGTTACCACTCCCATCAACAATGGAGGAGTGTTCCCCTTGCTCCATATCCTCAACAGCATGAGCCATCACTTGTGTTTTTGATCTTGGCCATTCTGACAGATGTAAAATGAAATTTCAAAGTAGTTTTGATTTACATTTCCCTGATGACTAAGGCTGTTGAACATCCTTAAGTGTTTCTTAGCCATATGAGATTACTCTGTTGAGAATCCTCTGTTTAGATCTCTGTCTCATTTTAATTGGATTATTTGGTTTGTTGATATCTAGTTTCTTGAGTTCTTTATATATTTTGGATATTAGCCCTCTGTCATATGTGGAGTTAATAAAAATTGTTTCCCATCCTCGAGCTTATTGTCTATTTATTGCCTTCCAGAAAGTTTTCAGTTTCATAAGGTCCCATTTATCAAATGCCTGAGCCATTGGTATTCTGTTCAGGAAGTTGTCTCCTGTTCAGGAAGCCAATACATTCAAAAGAATGAATTCCCCACTCTCTCTTCTATTAGATTTAGTGTATCCGGTTTTATGTTGAGGTCTTTGATCCACTTGGACTTGAGTTTTGGTCAGGGTGATAGATATGGATCTATCTGCATTCTTCTACATGCCAACTTCCAGATAGACCAGCACCATTTGTTGAAGATGCTTTCTTTTTCATTGTATATTTCTGGCTTCTTTATCAAAAATCATGTTCTGTTATATTTAACTAAATTTAATTAAATTTTTATGTTATATTTAATTAAACCTCAAATCTGCTTTAAAAAGAAACACACCCAAGGGTGTTACAAATGCTAATCAATCAAGCACTCTACCAGTTCCTTGGTGTAACTTTTAAGGTTCTTTCCACTGGCAAAGATATAGAAATAAACCTTTTAATTGTATCTCATTATCTCATTATGCAAATCAGTAACACTTAATTTTTTTAAAAAAATCAAATATTTTCATAATTTTATTAATCATATATGCTCAAAATTATGTTGCTTTTTAAAAGCGTATTTGAAAAGCCAGACATCATGGGACATGACTGTAATCAAAGCATTAAGAAGACACAAGAAGATCTCCAAATCCAGACCAGTCTGGGTAAACAGGGCATGTAAGATGGCTCAGGCGTAAAGGCCCTTTCAACCAAGCCTAAAGACATGAGTTTGATCCCCAGGATGGGGTGGAAAGATATATATAACTCCAAGTTGTCCTCTGACCTCCTACAGGTGTGGCATGGATATGCACATGTGTGTCCACACATATGCACACATACAAATAAATGTTTTTAAGAAGCAGTAAGCAACTACATATTTATATACATATTTATGTATATATTTGTAAGGGAAGAATGTGTGTATGTGTGTGTGTTGTGTACGTGTATGCATACTCACATGTGTGTCTAAACTTGGCTATGCAAGTGAATATATACATATGTAGGCCTCCATATACACACAACTGGGTAAGCAAATGTTTTTTTAAAAGGGGTAAGCAGCTACATACACATATTTGAAGGTGGGAATATGTATTTATATGTGTGCATGCATGTGGAAGCCAGAGGTTTATTTCAATCATTTGGGGAAGGGGGTGCTAGCATATGTACACAGAAGTCATGAGTTATATATACGTATATCTGTGTATAGAATATATATGAATGTTTGTCTACATGTAAGGACAAAAGAATTATGGCTCGCTTCATCAATTGCTATCTACTTTATAATCCAAGACCTCACTGTATCTGAATTCATCAATTAAGTTAGGCTGGCCTAACTTTAATTAGGGCTCTGGAAATCTACCTGTATCTGTCCCCTCAGCTCTGGGATTAAATTTATGCACTGATATACTCAGGTCTATGTGTGGGTGCCAGGAACCAAAATTTTTACCAGCTGGGTCATCTCTCCAGCCTTCCATCATCTTTTGTGTCATCTGTCACCAAAGAGTTTGTCAATTCAGAAAGAATGGCTGGTCAGCAAACCCCAGAAATCTTTCTCCCACACCCATGAAACCATAGACATGCACTGCTATAAATGACTTTTATGAATATGTATGTATGTATGCATGTATGATTTGTCTGTATACATGTATGTGCACAATGCATCACAGTCCGTGGAAGTGAAATTACATAACAGTTGTAAACTGCCATGTGGGTGCTAGGAACTGAACCTGGGTCTTCTATAATAGTAGTAAGTGCTCTTAACTGCTGAGCCATCTCTCCAACCCACTTTCTAAATCTAATGTCCAAATGTTTGTCTGCTTGGCTTCTCACACGGTGCTGGGAGCAGACCTCCACATCCTGTATTAAGTACTGACTGAATGAGTCATCCCACTAGCCTGACAATGAGTTAATTTTGAAAACTTTTCTCTTTTCATGCAATTCACACTAGCCAGTGGTCTTAGAGTCTTCAAGCTGGAAATTTATTAACACAATTAAGTTTTCCAACTAAGAATTTAGAAAAAACCTAAAGTAACAGCTACATTATTTATATAAGACAGTCAAGACATTTTTCCCGCCTTGTTTGTGAACCACTGTCAATTAATGTGTGAGTTGTAGTGCCTACTGGCCAACCACAATATATCTTAATTATTAACTTCATTAAAACTTCATTTCCTCCACAGTTCTGTAACTTTCCCTTTGGTCCACTCCATGTACAAGTAAGTATTAGTCCTCTCATCAGATCTCTCTTCCTCTTCAGGAAAGAGGGTAACTCAACCCTACCACTTTTTATTAAACACAGGATCTCAAGTATCCCACCCTCACTTGCAACTATGTAGCAGAGGATGGCTTTGAACTCCTGAATCCTGGAATCAGCACACTTCACTCAGCACCACTTATACAGTACTAGGGAATGATCCCAGTTTTCATGCATGTTTGGCAAGTATTATACCAACTTAGTTGTAGCTACAACCCAACTCCTAATATCTCATTAGACTTCTATTGCTAGAAGATTAAGAAAAGTTGACTAGAGAAGTGGAAGTCAAGAGAGAGAGAGAGAGAGAGAGAGAGAGAGAGAGAGAGAGAGAGAGAGAAAGAGAGAAAGAACTGGAAGTCTTCTAAATTGTCTATAGTATAGGAAACACCACCTATGGCAGGGAACAGTTACATTAACTGTGTGACTATTTTGTAAAAACATTCTCACTGGTTATTAAGTAACATGCCAAGTTTATTATTAACACTAAATGTATTTAGTAGTTTATAAGCTAATCTCAATATAACATCTAAGAGTTCTTTGATTCACATAAGAAATAAAACCAGAATGAAACGTCATTAACTCCAGCCTTTTTAAGACTGCTGGTGGTTAAGCAGGTAAAGATAATTGTTGCCAAGCCTGACAACCTGCGTTTGCTCCCAGGACTCATATAATGGTTGGGAGGAATGAGTCATACAAGTTGTCCTTTGACTCCCACCATGATATGCAAAGCCCCTCCACCCAAAGAATAAATAATTTTGTAAGACAAATTTTCTACCTAAAGTTTAAAAGCGAGACATAGTGGAGCATGCCTATAACCTATCTCAGCACTCAGAAGGCTTTGACAGGATGACTGGGAATGTGAAAGCAACCTGGGTTTCATAGTGAGATCCCACCACACCTGCCTCATGATGTCAAGAGTTACTTAATGGGTTTCAAGTAGAATCAAAATTAATTTCATAAAATCGGAGGCCATTATTATGTTCTTCAACACACATACATACACACAGAGAGAGACAGAGACAGAGGGGAGGGCAGAGAAATAACAGAAATATAGCCTGTGGTGGTTTGAATATGCTTGGCCCAGGGAATGGCACTATTAGGAGCTGTATCCTTGTTGGACTAGGTGTGGCCTTGTTGGAGGAAGTGTGTCACTGTGGGGGTGGGCTTTGAGACCTTCCTCCTAGCTGCCTATAAGACAGTCTTCTCCTGGCTTCCTTTGGATGAAGATGTATAACTCTCAGCTCCTCCAGTGCCATGCCTGCCTAGATGTGGGCTGCTGTGCTTCCCGCCATGATGATAATGGACTGAACCTCAGAATCTGTAAGCCAGCCCCAATGAAATGTCTTCCTTTACAAGAGTTGCCTTGGTCATGGTGTCTCTTCACAGCAATGGAAACCCTAATACAGAGCCAATATCCCACAGTAAGTTTAAACAAAAATATAGAGCAGTATGGTATTTGGGAGCCACCATGGTGGCTTAGCAGATAAGGGAACTTGTAGTTTGCCTGACAACCTGAGTTTGACCCCCAAACATGCATAGTTAGAAAAGAGAACTGACTCCCACAAGTTGTCCTCTGATCTCCACAAGCATGCTGTGCCATTTCCACACCAAGGCATTCAAGCATGCACATCCAATAAATAAATAAATAAATAAATAAATAAATAAATAAATAAATAAATAAATAAATAAATAAATAAATAAATAAATTTAGAATAATTTTAAAAGATTATAGTATTTGTGAACATTACCAGTTTTAACCGTTCTTTTCTCCTTTTACCAAAGGATGCACTTGACCCTGGTTCTGAGTCCTTTTTTCCATCTTCATCCTCATCTTCTTCATCATCATCTTCAAAACACCAATCTGGCAACACAGGTGGTGGTGGTGCTTCTTCTATATCTCCATAGCGACGAAAAAGTTCCTTCAAATAATCACCCTTATAGATTCCTGGTGGTCTGGCTTGGGCAAACGTAGCAACTGCTGCTTCAATGCTATGGAAAACAATCATTTTCTCACTAGTGTCCATTTAAGTAGACTTGTAAATTACTAACTCATACTCAAAGTACCACAAAAAGCATAAATTGCTTATAAAATAGACAAATCAAAGTTTTTCTTCACCTGCAAAGCTTTCAATCAATGATAAACTGACTCTAAAAACACATACCCATGGTACACTGTAACGTACAGTACACGTACATCACCCACTATATTTTACTGCCCATTATAAAATACGGTCTACTATAACACATGATACATTCTAACACACGGTCCATTCTAATATATGGTCTACTGTAACACATGATACATTCTAACACACGGTCCATTCTGATATATGGTCTACTGTAACACATGATACATTCTAACACACGGTCCATTCTAATATATGGTCTACTATAATGTCTAACGCACATTGACATGAATGCTTATGACAGACATGGATAGTCAATGAAAGGAATTTTAATAAAACATTGAAGGTCAAGATCTCTCAAAGAAAACTTGGGTCAAGAAAATGTGAACAGCAAGTGAACAAACACAATGGTTTACCAGAAACCACCAATAGACCTAGGCACCAAGAGTGCATATCTTGCAAGAGCACTAACCACTGTCTGAGTCTGGCATAGGAGTCTGATGCTATTGTGCACAGTACTCCGAAAGGCTGAAAAGTAGACAAAGTAGACAGCCACTGAGTATAAAAGAAATAGAATACAGTGAGATGTGTGTTTGCCTGACTGCATTCCAAAAGAGGATCTAATGTGTAAAAGGTTTTAGACACATAAACAATCAACCTAGAGCGGGGATAAGAAAATTCCGTTAGCAGTATCCTATTCTCATAGGAATTTCAAGTAATTGGGGATCTAATCCTTCAAAATCTGAAAATATAATTCACAAATAACATGCTCAATAAAGACAAGACTTGTTTAAATAGATTAATGTCATCCTAAAATGCTTCCTTCATAGAGCATTAAAGCTTTCCCTAGTTCTTAACAGCTAGAGAAGACAAATTTTAAAGCAAAACAACATGTTTCCAAAGCTGAATACAAATCCAAGCATTGGAAGAACCAATCTCCGATAATTCCAAAACACAAGAAAAATATGGAAAAGTAAATACATCATCTATAGGACTCATAAGCATCACAAATTGCTACATGCATCTTCTTCCACTATAGTGACACTGTATAAAATACCTCCAATCCATTTTCTCCACCAAAAAGGCACATATAAGGAAACCAGTACGGTTGAAGCCATGGGTACAGTGAACACCTACAAGAGGAAGCAGCTTTGTGTTAAACTGAATCACTTCAAATGCCATGCACTGTTTTAAAATGACAACTTGCTTTTAAAACATTTCAGCTATTTAAGTACACTACATATTCATACATTTTAAAAACTCAAAATATTCCTTATAACTTAATAGTTTGTACATTTAGGTTACTTAGAATCTAACAGAGCACTAGACAGAAATTCAAAAATAATACACTGGTTTATTAAACTCTCTACTGTCTAAACTTTGTCATTAAAATTTTTCAAGATTTTGAGTTTCAAACACACAACTCAGAAAGACACACAAATACAAGACACCTATATTCTAGAAACTTTGGTCTAGTTTTTCCAGCCTTCCTCATGATCAATGTGAAATAGAGTCAAACTATTATTAGAAAAGAAAGTCTAAGCCAGACTGGAAAAAAAAAGTGTGTATAAAATCATCCAAGGATTGACAATAGTTGACTGTAATAAACTAAGTGTGGTGGTCTGAACAAAACTGGCTCCCACAGGCTCACAGGGAGTGGCATTATTTAAAAGGATTAGGAGATGTGGCCTTGTTGGAGTAGGTGCAGCCTTGTTGGAGAAAGTGTGTCATTAGGGGTGGCCTTTGAGGTTTCAGAAGGTCAAGTAGGCCCAATGTCTACCTCTGCTGCCTGTGGGTCCAGATGTAGAACTCTCAGCTACCTCTCTAGCACCGTGTCTGCCTGGATGCTGCCATGCTTCTCACCCTGACAATAACGTACTAAACCTCTGAACCTGAAAGCCAGCCCCAATTAAATGTTTTCCTTTATAATAGAGCTGCTATGGACATGGTGTCTCTTCACAGCAACAGAACACTAAGATTGCTGCAGACAGCTGACTGAGTAATGGATGTGCACTATTTTGAAAGGGCTTTAGAAACCATCTGAGTCTATCTTCACATGGGGCTTATACTATTTTGAAATAAATTTTTACACGAAAAAAACATGGAAAAAACAAATTTACTTTTCTTAAACCATCTTTCAGAATGTATTCCAGACCATTTTCCTGGGCATGGGGACCACCCTGTAATCCAAGCATTAGGAAATGTAAGGAGGGGAATCGGAAGTTCAAGGTCATCTTCAGCTACACAGCAAGCAAGGCTACAGGAGGCCTCCTCTCAGAAAGAAAGAAGGGGGTGGGGGGAGAAAGAGAGAGAGGAAGGGCAGGGGAAGGGAGGCGCTCAGTGAACAGTTTTGAGCCTTCATCTCTCTTTTCATTCCAGCACTTGAGAGGCTGAGGCAGGACTAGGCCAAGCGCGATGCCACTCCAGAATATATGACCATGTCTATTAGCACAAAACAAAATACAAGAATTTTTAAAATAGTAATTAAAAGTTCTATGGACATTATGACCATAAACATTCCTGCCAGATCAACTGACTCTCCTGAAGACTCAAAGTGAACTCTCACAGAAGCCAGGTGTGGTACCGCACACCAATAACCTGACTATTCAGGAGACTGAAGCTGGAGTTTGGTGAGTATGAGGCCAGTCTAAGGCACAAAGCCACATCAGAATTTTAAAGGTGGCGGCAAGATGGCTCGCAGGAAAAGGTGTTTGCCACAAAGTCAACCAGAGTTTAGTCTCCATAATCCACATGGTAGAAGGAGAGAACCAACTCCTGAAAATGACCTCTGACCCCCACGTACTTGCTGTGGCACATGTGCACGCACTCACTCACGAGCACGTGCGCGAGTGCGCTCACACAAACACAGTATAAAAATCTGCTTAACAACTAAGGTAGGATATTTAGGCACAGAGTTCAATCTCCAGCATTATGCTGCATTCTCATAATTCCAGTCCTCAGGATACCTCCTAAGTTCCAGGCCAGTATAGGCTACAAAGAACCTATCTCAAAAACCTGAATAAAGCAATATCATTTTTATATCATTTCTACATGTAAGATTTCTCTAAAAAAGTGTTTTTGTTACTTAAAATGACTATTAGTTGAGCAAAATCAATCATTTCTACCTCCATAGAATGATTAATATTAATAAAATCTTTTATATGAACAATTCTCAATAAATAAGGATACACAGTATAGCTAGAAAGAATATGTTCACTGTAAATATAGTAATCAGAAAGCACATATGGCAAACTATAAATCAATCAGTGGCACAGAATATCCTAAGAAAGTAAATGCCAAATGCAGTTCAACAGTCCCCTCCCGAGGCCAGTGGGACGTCCCAGCAGGTCAGAGGGTAAGCACGTGGCTACAAGCCTGGCAGTCTACTGTACTAATAGTCAGCCTTTTTTTTCTTTTTTGAGACAGGGTCTCTTTATGTAGACTTAGCTGGCCGAGAATTGCTATGTAGATCAGGTTAACCTCAAACTCACAGTGCTTGCCCTGCTCCTGCCTCATGACTGCTGGCATGGAATTAGAGCAGTACAACACCACACCCAGGCCAACAATGCCTTTCTAATGTTAGTGTCTCAAAACACAACCCGACAATGTCCACATATGAAATTCTGTTGTTGTACCTTATCTCTCTAGTTTTCTCTTTTTTCAAGTTATTTTAAAAGTTTCTTAGAGAAACAAGTCATTTTCTTGTAAAATACTCTACACCCTAAATTTCTCTGCTTGTTTTACCATGGTATTAATCACAGCTTTTACAAACTATTTGAGAGCAGAGTAGTTTATGTCTTGAAGGTGTTTTTCCTTCCATTTTGAAAAATTTATTTTGAAGACAGAATTTACATCTAAACATATTTTATGTTTATGTTTCATATAAACCTAGCCTGAAAGTAATACTGTAGAACTACTCTTACAAAACTTTATCCACAGTTTCAGTGTGGAATTTCCTATTTGTGGTGTCATAATTATATTCAAAAAGTTTGTGGTTTCAAAGCATGGATTTGGGATTTCCAGAGTATGGATGCTCAACCTATCTACTATATACCCCATGAATTTAGACTAGAAACATAACTAAATTCATTTCCTGATGCATTCTAGCACTTTAGACAAGAATACTGTGCAGATGGCTCTGTGTGCTTCATATATATAGGAAATATCTAGTTACTACAGTTTTTTTTTCTTTTTCTGTGTGTTATGTATATGGAGATCAGAGGTCATCCCACACCCTGTCCCAAAACACCAAAATTTTAAAAGATAATTTAGATGAAGTGAGGAAATCCAAAAGAGGACTGGTTGTAGTTGACATTAAGGAATTTTCAAGTATTCTGTTTCACATACTAATTGCATGGTGATTATATAAAAACCAAAATGCCTTAACAATTAGAGACATTAAAATAGTGAAATAACATGATATCTATGATTTCCTTTAAAATACACACAAAAAAAAAAAAATGGCAGGGAAGATGAATCAGTGAGAAAATTCCCTGCAACACAGACATGAGTTCAGATATATAAAAGCTGGGTTCAGCACACGTCTGTAACGCTAGCACTAGGGAATAGAAACAGGCAGACCCCTGCTCAGTGGCTAGGCACTCCAGCCATACTGATGTGCTGCAGCTTAGTGAGAGACCTCCTGTCTGGACCTCTACAAATTACACAGTCATATAAACATGCACATACAATACATACCAATTAACTAATTAATTAAAAATAACAAAAATAAATACTAAAAATGAGTGGAAAGATGAAAATATCAGCAAAATAGTATTACTGAGTGTACAGATTTCATTTTGCTTACATATGGGACTTTATTTTACTTATGTCTGTGAATTTCTATAACAAAAAACAAACAAACAAAAATAAAAAACAACAGACTGTCCTAAAGAAACCAACATACCTATAAGTTCAGGTGGGCTTCGTTCATTAAACCTCTCACACAGGCGAATGAATGTCTCAGTGTTCTCAGTAGTGGGGCACTCACCATGTCTGAGAACACAAAAGGAAGTTGCTTTGAAAAGAGATTCAAACCTCCCAGAAAGCTTTCACTCTCAGTAACTTACATCTTACCCTTTACACTGAAGTTTGATATACTTGATTCCTTCTTTTTCTATGTCATTTCTGTCATAGAACCTTGAAGTATTTGTCAGATCCACCAACAAGCTCATTTTAACCTTTAAAAAAAAAAAAAAGCAGATTTGCTAGTTACTACAGTTATTCCAAACAAGATGAGTAAAAGCCAAGACTAGAGCTCATCCACCCCACCGAGAGAAACTGCATGCTCACTGCTTCCAAGCAGCTGACAATGAAAAGCACCTTCTAAACTAAGAATTCAAACATTTCAGACATAAGATCTAAGCAGGCACTGGAAAATAACCCTAAGCTAAGGAGGACAGAAAATATAAACAAAACAGATTCCCACTCTCAACATTCCAAATGTGAATTCAAAGAGGAAAACATGGCACATTTCTCTCTATCTCTGGTATAGATTTCTGATACTGATATCTCTATATAAATCTATCTTCAGAGGCCTGAAGCTCAGAAGCAGACTGCACTATTCTGATGGAGCACAGCTCTAGCTCCAGGTACACATCAACCCAAGTTGAAGTAGCCGCCACAACCCCTATGTACATCTACTCACTATACTATATCTCAGCCTTAAAATATGTAAGAGGCCATTCATGCCACAAATGTATTTCTTTTCTACTTAATTAATTCTTCTATTTTACGAAAATACACTAATGCCTAGAGCTATATTCCCTTTAAAGAAGCACAGAAAAAACAAAAACAGAAGCCAAGTATGGTAACACACACCTTCAATCCCAGCACTCATGAGCCAGAGGCAGGCAGAACTCTTGAGTTTGAGGCTAGCCTAGTCTACAGAGCAAGTTCTAGGACAGCCAGGGCTACACGGTGGGATGAGGGGATGAAAACAGACTCATAGGCAATTCCCAAGCTGAGGAGATGGCTCAGTTGGCAAAGTGCCTGCTATGCAAGCATGAGAACCTGAGTTCGGATCCCTAGCACCCACTTCAAAAGGCAGGTGTGGTAACACACACCTGTAATCCCCGAGCTGGGAGGTGGAGACAGGACGATCCTCGGGGCTTTGTTGTCCAGCTAAGTCTAGCCAAAGCAGCAAGCTCCAGGTTCAGTGAAGGACCTTGTCTCAAAAAAATAAGTTGGAGACTGACAGAGGAAGACATCAGACATCAACCTCTGCCCTCTGCACGTATATCTCTCTTCCTGGATATCAGAAAGAAACAAGGTAAGTGTTTGAAAATAAATTAAAATCCTAACTTCAATAAAATTGAGGAGCATATATAATCTAAATTTTTTTTTAACGTTGTTCCAAAGCCTAGTACATGGGATGTAGACACAGGAGAAAGAGGATTTCAAGTTATCCTCAGCTATACTGCAACTTTAGGCACAGACTGAGCCACAAGAGACTCTGGTCAAAAAAAAATCCACAAAATAAAAAAACTGAATAGAGGGGAAAGAGAAAGAGAAGAAATTTATTCCTGAACTGAGCTCCAGAAAAAGTTCATGTATCCTCCACAGTATTTTGTTATACATAATTTGTAACAGCAAGAAAATATAACCAAGGCAACTGAAACTGGATTATGGGACCTATCCTTTGGTACAATTCTATGAGTGTAAGTCTACCACTTAAACAAACAGAAACACAAAGCCACATGATCATCTCATCAGATGCAGAAAAGGCTTTTGACAAAATCCAACACTCCTTCAGGATACAAATTCAGGAGAGACTAGTGATAAAAGAAACACACAAACCCCAGCACTTGAGGCAGAGGCAGGCAAATCTCTAAATTCAAGGGCAGCCGGGCCTACAAGAAGTTCCAGACCGGTCAGGGACACACAAAGAAACCCCTGCCTAGAGGGGATTTAATAACAACAAAAAAGGACATATAGCAAGCCAACAACCAACATCAACATAAACAGAGAGAAACTCAAAACATTTCCACTAAAACTAGAAACAAGACAAGGACGTTCACTCTCTGCACACTGACTCCATACAGCATAGGAAAGTCTTCACTAGAGCAGTAAGACAATTGAAGAGGATCCAGGGGTGACACATGAAAAGGGAGAAGTATGGTGTCCTTATTTGCAGAAGATATGACTTCATATATAAAAAATCCTAAAGACTCCACCAAGAAATCTTCACTGCACTTTCAGCAAAGTAGCAGTATACAAAATTAACTCACAAAAGAATCAGTAACCTTTCTATATACAAATGACAGATATACTGAGAAAGAAATCAGGGAAACTACCTTTCACAGTAGCTTCCAACTGCATGTGTGTGTCTGTATGTCTGTGTCTGTGTGTGTGCGTACACACACATATAAACCAAGCAAGTGAAAAACTTGTACAATTAAAATTTTATGACATTGAAGAAAAAAAGTGAGGAAGACATCAGAAGATGAAAAGATCTCCCGTGTTCATGGATCAGAAGAACTAATATTATGAAAGTGGCCATCCTACCAAAAGCAGTCTACATATTCAATGCAATCCCCACCAAAATTCCAACACAATTTTTCACAGAAATTGAGAAACCAATCTTCAATTTCATTTGGAAACACACACACACACACACACACACACACACACACACAAACATACAGGAATGGAAAAACAAAGAAAAAAAGAAAAGAAATAAGGTAACTAAAGCATCTTGAATAAAAGCACTCCTGGGTTAACACCATCCTCTACCTCAAACTGTGCTACAAAGCCACTGTAATCAACAGAGCAGACACAATGGAATTAAAGACCCAGGCACACTTCTACACACCAATGGGAATATGATTTTTAAAAAAAAAAAAAAAAAAAACAAAGAAGCCAAAAATATACAAAGGAGAAAAGACAGCATCATCAACAAATGATGCTGGTCAAACTGCACAGCCTCACATAAGAGAATGCAAATAGATCCATACCTATTGCCCTGTACAAAACTCAACTCAAAATGGATAAAGACCTCAGTATAGACCTTAGACCCTAAATCTAATGGAAAAAAAGGTAGGAAATAGGTTTGAACTCATTTACACAGAAAAGAATTTTCTTAACAGGATGCCAACAGCACAGGCACTAAGAACAACAATTAATAAATGGGACCTCATGAAGCTGAAAAGCTCTGTGTGGTAAAGAAGACTATCATTCACGACAGAGCAGTAGGCTATGGAACGGGAAAAGATCTTTACATCTGATAGAGGATTCATATTTAGAATACATGAAGAACTTAAAAAACTGAACATCAAGAAATCAGTTTAAAAATGGGATACAGAATTAAAGATAAAGTTCTCAAAAGATAAAATAAAAATAGCTGAGAAACAGTAAAAGAAATGTTCAACATCTTTAGTCATAAGGGAAATGCAAATTAAAGTGACTTTTAGATTTCATGCTACACCAAGTCAGAATGGCCAAGAACAATAAAACAAGTGCTGGTGAGGATCCTGGGAAAGTGGAATACTTATTCTTTGCTGGGGTGATGCAAACTGGAGCAGTCACTATAGAAGTCAGTGTGGCAATTCCTCAGGAATCTGGGAATCGCTCTACCTCAAGACCCATACTACTTACTCTTAAGCATATAACTGAAGAACTCTACATCCTATTAGAGACTTACTCATCCATGTCCAATGCTGTTCTATTCATAAATAGCCAGAAATTGGAAATAGCCTAGATATCCATCAATTGATGAATGAATCATGAAAATTTCATACAATTACACAATGGAATGTTATTCAGTTATTTAAAAAATGAAATTGGTAGGTAAATGGATGGAGCTAGAATAATTCAACATGAGTGAGGTAATCCAGACCCAAAAAGACAAGTATTGTATGTTGTTCTCTTAGAATGTGGTTATTTGTTTTAAGCTCTCAATATGTTTCCTACAGTCTGAATAACCACAGAGATTAGGTACCTAGTAAGGGACCAGTGAGGAGGAGAGACCCTCCCAAAGAAGGGGAGATAGAACACAGTGTTATGGAGAAATAAAAGAGAAACTACAACAGGAGAATTAAATGGGGAAGAGGAGGAGAAAAAAGAGAAAAGGAAGGAATATAGGGAGAGACAACTAACACTAAAGGCCATTTCAAAAATCCTATGGTACCTACTACTGTAGAAGTGTCCAAAAACATATACATATATGAAAGGAGTCTATCAGTGAAACATCTCATCTCAAAAACAAAAGGGTGAACAGTGCCTGAGGATCAGACCCAAGACTGTCTTCTGGCCTCTGTGCCCCGTTCACACACACTCCCCTCACTTACAGAAAAGTCCTAGAACAAAACCAAGAGGAAGTACTACTACACAAGCACCAAAGTGTTCTGCTTCTTACCTTCAGACTCTTTAGATAATTTGAGAGCATACTGGGATGGAACCGGTTTTCTTCAGCAACTTGACTATCATATCTTGGCCCCAGCATCGTCTTCAGAGGTAAGAATCTTCCTGAACATTAAGGTGGATAATAATTTTCATTATTTAAAGGACTAAAACTCTTTAATTTGCTATTCCAAAGCTGCCTTCTTAAAATAAAAAAGCAGAGTCTCACATATCCCAGGCTGGCCTGAGATTCAATGTATACTTGAGGTTGACCTTAAATTACTGATTCTCAGGTAGGCAGTAGTGATGCACACCTTTCTGACACTTGGGAAATAGAGGCAGGCAGATTTCTGAGTTCGAGGCCAGCCTGGTCTACAGAGTGAGTTCCAGGACAGCCAGGGCTACACAGAGAAACCCTGTCTAGGGAAAAAAAAAAAAAAAATCTGATTCTTTTATACTACCATGCCCAGTTGTATGGAGTATTAGGTATGAGACCCAGGGGTCCCTGATGGTAAGCAAGTCATACTAACTGAGCTACATCCCACCCTCACTCTGTTAATAGCTTAAAAGGAAAAACAAAATTAAAAATGCAACTACCCCTAATATACTTTCACTCTAAACACCTAAACAGTATTTTAAAAGACTACTTTAAGACACAGATTACTTTAAATTAATTCTAAAATTTTATGATATGAACAAAAGAAAATTGAATGAATGAAACTTCCATAAAGAATCTAAACTTGGGGCTGAAGAGATGGCTTAGCGGTTAAGAGCATTTATTGTTTTCACAGAGGATCTGGGTTCAATTCCCAGCACCCATACGGTGGTTCACAAGTGCATGTGACTCCAGTTCCAGGGGATCCAATTCCTTCTTCTGGCCTCCACAAACTCCTGCACACACGTGGCGCACATAAACTTACACAGGCTTACACACATACACATAAATAAAACATAAAGAAATCTTTTTTTTCTTTTAAAGAATCTAAACTTTAAACCACTAGTCATCTGGTCCTGTAAGCAATAACCTCAAAAAAACTCATTGGCTCACCAAGTTTGATTTTGGTAGCATCCTTACTTATTGTTTATTGTCATTTCCCTGTCTGGGGTCAGTAAACATTTGTCCACATCTACCCAGGAAGTGTCTCACATAATATCTCAATCTCCCAAAAGCTGGAATGACACATACATGCCAATACATCCAGTTTAATTCACTTATTTTAAGTTTCTAATTACATGGCTTTGGTATTTGGAGATTTCCTTTTGTTGTTGTTGTTTTGTCCTAATTCGAAGTGGGGTCTACCAAGTTTAGACTCAAACTTACTATGTAGTTGGGGATAACCCTGAACTCTTGGTTCTCCTACCTCAACTTTCAGAATGCTGGGACTAAAAACCAGGACTTTGTGCAAACTAGGCAAGTACTCTATCTACATCCCCAGCCCTAATCATACATGGGGGTTGTTAAGTATATCCATCTTTGAAGCTTACCCACATATCTCAGGAAAGATCATGGGGAATCTGTTACCATGTTAAGATAATATTAACCAAAATCACTTGCTAAAGACATATGGTTTGTTTGGTGCCTTTATTAAAAAAAAAAAAAAAAAACCTGTATAAGCCCAGGGAAATCACTTTAAATAAGCATTTTTTTAAATACCTATTTGTCATGGATTAGATTTTTACTTGACTTTTTAAGACACTGTCTCACAATGTAGCCCATGCTACAACTATATAGATAATGTGGCTTTAAACAAGCAATGATTCTTCTGCCTTCCTTACTGGGTTGTGAAACTAGCTCTGTAGACCAGGCTGGTCTTGAACTCAGAGATCAGTACTCAGTGCTGGGATTACATAACAATTGATTTGTAGGTCTTAAATCTCTCCCAAACTTCCAGTGTTGAAGGTTTATTCTGTAATGTGGCAGTGTTCACAGACACATCATCTGAGAGGTGACTGGATAATGAGAGCTCTGACTTCATCATAAGAATCCATAGATTCTTAACTTACTGAGTTACTAGAAGGTAGTAGAATCACTAGCAAAAGTTGTCTAGTTGGACGAAGTCCCTGGGGGAAGCATATCCTTAAAGGCTGTAACTTGATTTTGGACCCTTCCTCTTTACTTTCTGACCACCAAGAGGCTTAGTTTGTTCCACCATATCCTCTTTCATGATGTTCTGATTTATCAAGGGCTCCTGAAGCCCAAAGGGTCAGGACCATGTAATCACAGGCTCCAACTTCTCAAATTATGAACCAAAACTAGATTCTTTCCTCACTCGGCATGGTAGTGCAAGCCTGTAATATCAGGACTGAGGACACAGAGGAAGGAACATCAGAAGTTCTAGGCCAACCTGGCTATTCAGCAAGAACCTATATCCAAAAAAAAACCAAACAAACAAAAAAGTATCACCCCCCACCCCTTTGTGGTACTATGGACTATATTTAGGATTTTGTGCATATTAGTGAGGAGCTCTAACAGTGAGCTACATTCCCCAGTCCTTTCCGGTTTTGTTTTTAATTTTGAGACAGTGTTATCAGGTTACTCAGGATAACCTTGAGCATGTGATCAGCCTCCTGAATAGGTGGGAATGGTTAAAAGTGTGCGCCACCAGACTCTGACAACCTTTCTTCTTTTTTTAAATATTTATTTTTATTTTAGATGTGTCTGCTTGCAAGTATATATGTGCACATGGGTGCCTGGTGCCCTGGGTATTCAAAAGAAGAATCAGATCCCCTAGAACTGAAGTTATAGACAGTTGTTACCTACCAAGTGGGCCTGGGAACCAAACCTGGGTCCTCTGCACAAGCAGCATAATACTGTTAACCACTGAGCCATCTCTCCAGCTTGCAACTTTTCTTCTTTGTAAGTTCATTACCTCAGAAATTTTGTCACAATAACAGAAATCTAACTAATCCACTACTTAAACTAATTTACATTTTCAAATAATAGGAAAAATAACAACAGGTAACTAAAATATTTAGTCTTAAAAATATCATTCACCCGGCTTTTTGTTTTTTAACTGTTCTACAAAACTCAAAATCAACAATGAGCGTTCCACCACACTGCTAAATTCAATGGTCAAGTCTCATTTCTCAACTCTCAGAAATATATGAAATATATGAAACAACTGACCAAGCCTGCTGATAAAGGCCAATAACCCCAGTTATTCAGAAAGATGAGGCAGGAGAGAAACACCAAGGTCTACCTAGCCTACAGAGAATTCAGTCTGATCAACTTAGAACTGACAAATAGTAAGAGATGCAGATAAAACTCTATATTAATAAAGTGCTGCCTAGAATGAAGAAGGCAACAGGTTCAATCATCAGCACATAGGGGGTGGGGATGGACGTGGACAGTTGATTACTTTTTTGAAAGAGAAACATTTTTGCACATACAAGTGTGTGTGTGTGTGTGTGTGTGTGTGTGTGTGTGTGTGTAATTAATTGCATGTATGTGCATATATATATGTGTGTGGAGGCCAGAGGTCAACTTTGTTGTTCCTCAGGAGACACCTATCTTCAATTTTTAAACTGTCTCTCACTGGGAACTCTGGCTGTCAGATGAGGCTACATGGTGAGCCCCAGGGACCTGCCCATCTCAGCTTCCCAAATGCTAATATTACAAGTATGCAATATGGCAGGCTTTTTACATGGGAAAGAGTGTTAAGTCCTCTTACTAACTGCTAAGCCAACTTTCCAGCCCCTCACATTAACTTTTCTTCCCATTTCTCTACCATACTCCTTTATCTTATTTTTTCAGTGTTTTTTTTTTTTTTTAAGCATCTATTTATTGTCTATGAACACCACACAACCTTCAGGAACGAGCATTCCCTTCTTCCACTATGTGGGCCCCAGAGATCAAGCCCAAGTTGTAAAGCTTGGTGGCATGTGTCCTACTTACTGAGCCATTCTGCTGTCTTTGACTTCACAACACAATTCAGGCTGGATTTGAGCCCCTTGCCTCCCCACACCAAGTGCTGGAATTACAAAGGCATGCCACCACACCTGGCTGCTGTTTTTTCTAATTTATTTATTCATTCACTTTACAACCAAATATCAGCCTTTCCCCTCCTCCCAGCACCCCCCCATGCAAGTCCTCCCCCCCATTCCACCTTCCCTTTCTCTTAGGGGAAGACTCCCTCTGGGTGTCACGCCCCCCCAACTAACCACCACTAACCCCTACCACCCCTACCACACTCCCCAGCACCCCGCACATCAGGTTGCTCCAGTACTTGGTTCATCCTCTCCCACTGAGGCCAGACAAGATGGTCCATTTAGGGGCAAGAGATCCACAGGCAGGCAGGCAACAGGCTCAAGGACAGCCCCTGCTCCAGTTGTTGGGAGACTCGCATCAGGACCAAGCTGCTCATCTGCTACATTTATGTGTGCAAGGGGCCCAGATCCATCCCAAGCTCACTCTTTGGTTAGTGATTCAGTCTCTGGGAGCCATCAAGGGTCCAGGTTAGTTAATTCTGTTGCTTTCCTGTGGAGTCCCTGTATTTTTCAGGTCCCTCAACCCTTCTCCCAACTCTTCTGTAAAACTTTCCGAGCTCCATCTAATATTTGGGTGTGAGTCTCTGCAATTCTTTCCATTGGCTGCAGGGTGGAGCCTCTCAGTAGACAGTTGTGCTAGATTTCTGTCTCTGCTGGCTGTTCCAGGCAGACTCACTGTGATGGCAGGCTGGTCCAACTAGGATGGGTGGTTGGGCAGAGTTCCAAGCTGGTTAGTTTTGGGGCCACCTAAGGTTTCCACAGAGAGGCGGGATGCTCTTGGGGTCCCACAAGGCTCCTCTGGACTAAAGAGCAAGCTAGACAATAGGGATTGGGTGCCACTCATCTCTCACCTGGCTTCTATTAAATAAATGTAATTAAATGTTTTCATTGACAACAGTATTGTTTTATTTTTTGTTACATGTATTTATTTATGTGTATGTGTGTACATACAGCTTGCATGTGGAGATCAAATGACAGCTTGCTTCCCACCATGTAGATCCTGGACATTGAACTTAAAGAGCCAAGGTTGGCAGCGAGGACCTTTACCAACTGAGCCATCCCACTAGCCCCATTATCAATTTTTATCTTCATATTTTTATATTAATTGATGGCATATACTGTCTTGCTGATTTGTTCTGTATTTCTTCTATCTGGTTTGTTTTGATGTTATTGCTATTATAGCAGTTTTCTTCCTATCTGAGCAGTACTAAGGACTGAACCCTCAAAGTGCTAAGACCTCCAACTGAAGCCAGAAGTCCTAGCCACCAATAGTTGTACTTATCACAGCATAGGCAACTTAGAAACCCAGTGAATGTGAAAAAAAAGCACAACAGCACAACTCTTCGAAACTGAATCCAAAAGTATGGAAATGTCTGGAATGACAAGCAAGAATTCAGTTTTAGCTGTTGTTGATGAGAGAACCAACTGTGGTGATCCACAATTGTGTTTCTTCTTAAGGATTTAGTTTTATTTCAAGAGCATCTTGTCTATGTGTATTTATGTACACTACATGCATGCCTAGTGCCTGAGGAGACAAGAAGACAACAGATCCCCTGGAACTAAGGTTACAGACAGTTGTGAGCTCCCACGTGGGTGCTGTGAACTGAACCTGAGTTTTCTGCAAGAGCAACAAGAGACATTTCTCCAGGCTCAAAGATCCAAGAACATGAGAAAGATATAGTGGAGCATGTTTGTAATCCCAGCTAGCATGAGGCTGTGGCAGAAAGACTGAGTCTGGGCTACACAGTGAGTTCCATGCCAGCTTAAACTAAACAGTAAGAGCCTGCCTCAAGACATAATTGATCAATTAATTACTTAATTGATGATAAAATTAACTAGATAAAATGTAACCTAACAAACCTAAATTCAATTCCTAGACCCATAAGATGAAAGGAGAGAACCAATTCTTCAGAAGTTGTACTCTGACCTCCATATACATGTCCATGTGTAGATATGTGCACATGCATACATACACACACACAAGAAACAATGTAAAGAAATTAATAGATAAGTAACTCCAGCACACAGAAGGCAAATTCAAGAGACTACATACAAAGTGTTAGAGAAAAGGGTTTCAGAGGGAGTGGATGGAGGATAAGGGGGAATGTAAAGGGGGAATATGGTCAAAATACATTAATACATGAATGAAACTGTCAAAGAATAAATTAAAAAATATTTTTGAAAGATGGTGATTTGGGGCTGGAGAGATGGTCTGCATGAAATGGCACTTGCTGAGCAAGCCTAGAGAACAGAGTTCAATTCCAGGATCTCCTAGATGGAAGGAGAGAACTGATGCAAAGCTGCCCTCCCACTTCTACAAGAATACCTTAGTACATACATGTCCCCCACACTATGAACACACACAGTAATTAGTATAATTAACTAATCAGTTTAAGAAGATTTCAAGATGGGTACAGCCTGGGTCACAACAATACCTTGTCTCAAAAACAAAAAAAAAAAAAAGAAAGAAAAAAAGAAAATAATTCACAAATTCAAAGCTAATCTGGACCAAGATCCTCATTCCAAAACAACAACAAAAAAGGCTCAGCCTGGGGAAATGGGGCAATGGCTCAGTGGATAAGGATCTTTGTTGTACATGCACAAGGACCTTAGTTCAAATCCCCAGAACTCACATTTTCAAAAAAGCAGGAATGGTTGTACCACACCTGTATCATAATGCTGAGGGAAAAGTAAAAACAAAGGGTCCCTGGGACTTGCTGGCTCCCAACCTAACTCCAAGTTCAGGAAGAAACCCTTTCTCAAGAACATTCAACATCTTCCTCCAGACTCTGAGCACAGACCTACAGATGTCCATCACACACAGACACAGACAGACAGACAGACAGACACACACACACACACACACAGGGACACACACAGAGAGGAGGGGGGAGGGGAAACACAAATAAATCATAGGAATATAGATCAGTAGTATAATTGACTAGTATGTATGAGGCTCTAAATTCAATCCCAACATCACTAAGTAAATAAATATTTCTTAAAAGATTCACAATAGAATGATCAACTTGACTGAAGACAATACAACTATAAAAAAATCATTATAACTGAAAATACATATAAGTATGCTAAGAATAAAAAAGGTTTCTTTTTTTTAATTTCCTTGTACTACAGCTTGCTTAAATTATCATTCTCTTTTATTCAAGGGATTGGTTTTTCTACAGCTTTTTTATTTTTCAGACAGGATCTCCTTATGTAACCAGAATGGTCCTGCCTCCACCTCCTAAATGCTAGAATTATAGGTATATACTACCATACCTGGCTTTAAATTATCCCTCCCCCCTCCCTTGGAAACAGAGTCTTACTCTGTATCCTAGACTGGTCTTCAAATCACACCAATACAAAATGCTGAGATTACACACATATCTCTGCTTAAAATCTTAAAAATCACTTTTATTGTTTATATAGCTTTATTGACTGAGGATTTCATATGAAATCTTAAGGAATGCTTACAAAATACAAAATAGAAGAATCACTCGAACAAGTCAGTATCTCTGCTTAAACAACTTCATACACTAATAGGCAATACTGTAAAATATGTTTAATATGTACACATAAAATCTTCCCATCATTAAAAAAAAAAAAAACAGTAAGTTGCAAGTTAGTTAAAACTTAAAACTTTTACTTATTCTTATTTTAATTTTGAGGCAGGGTCTCATTATGCAGCCCCAGCTGGCCTGAAACCCACTACCTAGACCAACCTCACTAGATTCACCAGCCTCCCTGTTCTGGCATTAAAGGTCTGTCCCACCACACCCAGCAAATGTCAAGCTGTTAGGAAATGAAAGGCAAGCTATAGAACAGAGTTGACAAAGGTAAGGAGCTACTCCCCCAACTCAAACCCCCTTTAAAGAGTGGGGTCCTGGGGAAGGGGAGGGAGGCGTATTTATCCCCAACATCTCAGAAGCAGAAGCAGGAGCAGGAGTTAAAGGTGATCCTAAAACTACATTGGCCATAGTTTAAGGCCAGCCATACAAACACACACAAAGAGAGTACTTGATGTTTGCATTTATTTTAAAAAGTATGCCATTAATGACAGAACACAGACCAACAGGTGTCTGGGAAAGAAAAGATTACACAAGTTCCACACAACAGTGTGGAAAGACTATGTGGAAGCCGTCATAGTATTCCCTATATTGAAACAGTCTCTAGGCAGCCACACAGTGGGATATATGAGAAAAAAAACTGTATATTAAAGTGAAGTGTTTTAGGTAAACTGGAAGGAACATATATCAAGAACATGAAATTTAAATGTATATGGTGTCGTGTTTAAACTCCCTTTTTTGAAGGTTTATGTGTACGTGTGCATGTGATAATTATGAGTATAGGCCATATGTGTGCAAGTACTGGAAGAGACCAGAAGAGGGAGTCAGATGTCCTCACAGTGGAGTTGCAGGTGGTTGTGAGCCACTCTTCATGAGTACGGGGAACTGAACTCGTGTTCTCTGGAACAGCAGCACTGAGACAACTCTCACACTCCTAAAACTAGCCATTTCACTGGACCATTACTTGGTGTTAGCATGGCCTGCAGATGAACTGTAGCACCAGAGACTGTGGGTCCTTGTCAGTCTTAGAATGCCACCACTCTCATTTATCTGTCACCACATAATTGGTGTTGACTGGAATTTCCTGACATGGGTACAAGTGTTATCTTTTCCACGTAACTTAAGCAAAGCAACATAAATAAAGTCCTGGGGGGGGGGGGGGCAGGAAATTTTGAAGGTGGCAAAAAATCTGAGACTCCCTAAGTTTAATTACAAATGCCAAATGATGCCAGAAAAGATACCCAGTTACCACCACATCTTGACCCATAACACAACTGTTTCTTCCTGTATGTGCTGAAATCTTCACATAAGCTCCATCCTAAAACTTCCTGCTTTGTGTTACAGCTTTAAAAAAAAAAAAAAAAAAAAGTTATAGTTTAATATACAGATTTTAGCGCAAGAGTTAAGAGAAAGAGAATCACTCAGAATAAAGACAACCAGAAAGCAAGAGTGTGGGTTTCTAAGAGATTGAGGATACCAGCTCCTCAATGGAGAGACACAGCTCATTGTATTTTGCCTGGTGTTCAAACAGCTAAAAAGAGAGAGAGGAAACTTTTAAGTCTGAGTTAGAACTCAGATACGGGAGGCTTAGCAGTTCTTTGCAAACAGCTGCCCGATAATTACTCTATAGCTGAGTAAATCTAGTGTAAACAGTTCGTGTATTCCTGCCTCAATTTTATCACAAAAATGCCTTTGGCTCCTAGGTCCAGCCAACAAAGTTGTTAATTGCTATCTAACCCGGTTGCTGGTAACTGTGGAATCTGGTCCTTTAAGGTTACCATGTGCGATGTCTCCACAAATTCTGAGAACTGTGTCTCAGTTATTTCATGTGTATTCCGTGGAATACACATGTGTGTGTTCCAAATCTACCAAACTGTACACTTTTAAGTCACGGTCTCTCCGCCAAGCAGCGACACGGGCCTATAATCCCAGGGACTCTGGAAACTCGAGAAAGAAGCTCGCAAGTTCAGGGATGAGGCTACACTATGTCAAACTCAAGATGGCAACACTCCGCAAAAGTCAATTTAATAACAAAACCAAAAATCCCCCGCTTCCCAGCCTCACTTCTCTTTAAGCTTTCCTTCAAGGCTCACTCAGCTACTCTCTTTCCGAGAACAAGTCTCGCCAAGACAGCGAGACCCAGTCTCAAAATACCACATAGAGGTTCACAAACTTTAAGCTCCAGAAGCCTCTGGTCCACCTCCCGTCCTCACTCCTCCGCCTTGCCGGAGCCCCAACTGGCGGCCACCAAGCGCGCAGTTCCCCAGACCCGGCCAGCGCAGTGGGATTCGAACCCTCCCGCAGCCCCCTCCCGGGTACCTGCCACTGGCTGGCCGCGCCGCGGACAGTTCAGCCACCGCGGCGGGATCTTGTTGTAAGCCATGTCTATTCCGGCTCGCCGACAGCTTCTTAGCAAGCCAGCCCGGACGCCAACGGCAGCAGCTCCACCCCGGTCCTCAGCGGCGCGCCACTTTCATTCAGGTTCGACTCCGCGGCTCCCGGCGAGCCCACAATGCACTGCGACTTCCGCCCCAAAGGGCCCGCCCCCTTTCTTCCGAGGTCAGGCGAAGTGGAAGCTCCGCCCAAGTGAGGGAGGGAAAGCTGCTGAGACTAGAGGGACGATTCCACCTGGCCCCGCCCCCTCCAGCCCCTCCCCGGCAAAGCCTCTGCCACGCCCCACCCCTGTTTTGCCTTTGCGAGTACTCAAATGACTGGTGACCCTTTTTTTCCATCTAAACAAGAGAAACCCCCAAAGTAGAAGGAATCCAAGCTTCTTTCCACCTGTGGACCGACCTGCTACATTCTAAAGGATGTGTTTCACAGGTGAAAAAGTGCTTTTCTTCTAATCATAGCTCAAATTTGATGTCTCTGCTGAATCTGGGTTTAAACTGTCATTTGAGAATACTCCCTTACCTGAATCAAAAGGTCTGGAAAACCAGAGTCTAGGTTATTACAAATGAGAAGGGTTTTTTTGGTTTTGGTTTGGTTTTGGGGGTTTTTGTTTTTTTGGTTTTTTTGGGTTTTGGTTTTTTTTTTTTTTTTTTTTTTTTTTTTGGCGAAGACCCATGAAACATCAAAAATTAGTTACAGAAGCCTTAAGATATCATTTCTGGAGCAGGTGGTTTTGATGTGTTTTTTGTTTGTTTGTTCGTTGCTGGTTTTTATCTTTTCTTTTTTTCTCTTACAAGTATATTTGGGATTTTTGAAAGTCTCTGTCTCAAAGGAATCACTAATAATGTGTAATTGGCCGAGGTAGGAATTGACCCTGGTTACTACTAAGTCACATAGACCGGGAAGCCTTGTGTTTCCCCAATTCTTGAGATTTAAAACACCACATGAAAAGCTGAAGCTACAAGGGCTTGGTTGTGGGCCACCAGGAGCAAGCAGGTTCTTCCTTAAAATACCTTCAGTCATCAACTTGACATGCCTGAGAAGAGGAAGCCTCAGTTGAGGACCTAACTGGCCTGTGGCCATGTTGTTGGGCATTTTCTTGATTGCTAATTGTGGTGGTTTGACTGTGTTTTGTCCATGGGAAGTGGCACTATTAGGAAGTATAGATGGCCTTATTGGCGAGGTGTAGCCTTGTTAGAGGAAGTGTGTCACTGTGGGGGTGGGCTTTGAAGTCAGATATAGATATAGGTACAGATATAGCTATAGATGATATAGATATATGCTCAAGTCTGGCAGAGTCGGTCCTCTCCTAGCTGCAGTTGGATCAAGATGTAGAACTCTCAGCTCTCTCTCCAGGTCCATGTCTTCCTGGATGCTGCTGTGCTTCCCACATTAATGACAATGGACTGAACCTCTGAACCTGGAAGCCAGCTACAATTAAATGTTGTCCTGGTCATGATGTCTCTTCACAGCAATGGAACCCCAAACTAAGACTCTAATTGATGGGGGAGGGCCCAGCCATTCCTCATCTGATGGGTCAGTGGTTCTCATCCTAACCTTTAATACAGTTCCTCATGTTATGGAGACCACCAACCATAAAATTATTTTTGTTGCCACGTCATAACAATTTTGCTACTGTTATGAATTGTAATATAAATACTTTTGAAGATAGAGGTTTTTCCAGGGAGTTGCAACCAGGAGATTGAGAACCAAAAACCAACTGGCTGGGCTGTATAGGAAAGCTAGCTGAGCAGGCCAGGGGTGTCAGCCAGAATTTCTCCAGAGTTCCTGCCTTCAGGTTCCTGCTTGGGTTCCTGCCCTTGTTTCCTTTCTTGATGGACCAGTAGGCCAAATAAATCCTTTCCTCCCCAAGATGCTTTTAGCCAGTGTTTTATCTACAGCAACAATAACCAAAAAATCAAACTAAAACACTCTTGCTAAATGAACAGAATCTAAATCCTACCTCTGGCCTTAGGTGAAGGAAGACATTATAATCTGGCTCAAAATTTACATCTTTTTTTTTACTATTGATCCCTCCCTTTAGAATCCAACTGAGTTTCAATCATCTGACCAGGAGACCTCCCCGCTGCTAGTTTGCCTAGGAAGGCTTTCAGAGGAGTTGGAAGGAATAATGATTATTAGCCCCTTAATGAGATAGTGTACTTACATACCCCAAGTCCTTCCCCCAGTATACTTACTTTAAGATTTTCACTAATGCCGTTCTGCTTTCTGCTTGTTTCTTAACTAAAATAAGCATAGCTTTCTTTCTTTCTGTTTGCCTTTGTTTATTATTATTGGCCAAAATCCCACACATGCTTGCCCTGACATTATGGACAATCTCATTCTCTCTGTAAAGCCCCCTGCCATATGACAGTTTCCTCAGAATTGCAACATTCCCTCCAAGTTGAAAGACTCACACAAAGTGTGAGACCTTTGAGTCTCAGGAGGTAAACAAAGAGTTATCTGAAAACAGGAAAGTGGAGGATTACTGAGGGCCTTACCCAGCCTGGCCGTACACAAAGGCGGCGTGAGCTGCTGCTGGGAGATAGGATAAAAAGAGATAGTCAATGACAGAGTTGCCTATGAGCTACGTAGAAAGCTCTGGGGTTGTAGGTTTTCTGATTCATCACCCACAGTGGAGTAGGGCGGAGCTCTGAGCATCTTTCCCCACCAGTGCCATGTAGCATGGAGATGGACAGGTCTCTGGATATCTTCCTTTTTCCATGTTGTGCTGCATGGCAGTTGCCTAGATTCTGTACATCTATATCCCACCTGTGCCACCAGAGACAGGTCTGTGGGTATCTCTCCCTGTCCACCTCCACCCACCCCCCACCTCCTTTGTTCTGAGAACTTGGTCTTGGGGGTCCTGAGCTGATACTTTTCCTAACAGAGTGTAACTCAGAACACTTGGTCATGGGGTGTCATTGCAGCAATGGAAATGCTGCAACTATGACAGTGACCAAGGTCCAGTTAGATAAATTTAGGTTGCCTCAAATTCCATATGGTTAACAGTTTTTACAGCAACAGAACAAGCAAAGTCTTAAATCAACAGACTTTTCAAATACATCCGTAGGTGCCTCAGCTGGCAGGTGTATTGCTCTTCCAGTTGCTGTGATAAAATACCCTGACAAAGGCAATTTAAGGGGGAGAGAGTTTGCTTTAGCTCCCAGCTCAGAGTTGCAGGCCATCATAGTAGGGAAGTCACAGCAGCAGGAACTTGAAGCAGCTGCTCAGAGTGTATGAAGGAGCAGAGAGCAATGCATGCTGGTGCTAGCTCCTTCTCTCTTTTATACGGTCTAAGATCCCATCTCAGGGAATGATACACCTACAGTGGACAGCTCTTACCCCTCAAGCTAATCACAATAATCTCCAACAGACATGCCGGAGGCCCATCTCCGAGGTGATTCTAGATCTCACGTTGACAGTTGAAATTAGCCATCACAACTCAACCCACTGTCAACTCAATGCACTTTAAATCATAATCTTCCACACTTTGTACCCAGAGTCTCATGTTAATTGCATAGTGCAAAATATAATACAACTTCAAAATAATAGTCAACAGTTTAAGAGTCCAAAGTCTATATCTCATTTGAGACTCAAGCCAAACTGTTAACTGTAAGCTCATATGTAATAAAAATCAAGTTACATACATCTATCATACAATTGCACAGAATAACATTTTTGTTCCAGAATGAAAGAATTGGGACATAGCAAGGAAAGGCCCAAGAAACACAAGTACCAAATCCTACAACTCCACAACTCCATGGGGTGCCCGATGAAATTAGCTGGGCTCCAAAAGACGTAGGCACTTCCACCCTTTCAACTATGGTTTTGGCAAGCATAGCCTCTCCCTTAGGCCAGTTCCATTTCATGACTGTAACTTTAATTTTTCCAAATCCTATTTTTAATGACAATTCTTAAGCACTTTAACCTCCCTTGTAGCCCACCACCCAACAGAGGTAATGGCAAAGAAAAGATACAGGGAAGTGGACCTGTTTAGAAAGGTTCTTTGGAGTAACTCCCGTCTGTGTTGTCTGGAAATCAGCAGTTCAGTTCACAGGTTAGCAGCAACAGCTCGATCCACTTGCAAACACTTCCCGGATACACCAGCAGTCCAGTTCAGTAGAGTCGGGTTAGCTACAGTGGTGACTTGATCTAGCAGAGACAGCCAGGCCTCTGCAGGAGGGACCAGCAGGAACACCAGAAGTTCTTGGCTGTGCCTCTCTCAGCGAAGACGTGAGACCCACAGGGTTGCATAGCTAGCTGTATCACCAAGCCAAGCTCTGTCTCCCACACTCACCTAGGATCTCAAAGGAGTTAGTTTTATTCTCTGGGAACTTGGTTCTTTTCCCCCAAGGGTCTGGAGTTGTCAGCCCCCAAGTTCTGTGCTCGTCTCTGATGCCCTTGAGGTACTCCAGGTTTCCCTCTGTGCAATACTGCTGATGAGCTTCCTGCTGACTTTGTCCTATTTACAGTAGCTTTCTGCTGATTTTTTCCCAATTTCTCCCCTAAAAACTGTAAATAAGGGACTGTATTTCTTAATAAAGGGGCTGTGTGAGCCATCAGCTGATCCCAAACTTTCCTGGCTTCTTTGTCTTCCCATCTTCTGGTCATATCCCCCTCAGTACTCCATCACTAAAGAATGACCTGGTAGCCTGGATCACATGACCTCCTCAATCTTGCAACTTCCATGCCTCCAAGAAAAGTACCAGCATAGGGAATGTTGCCACCTTGGACTGAGCCCTGGCGCCATTGGCCACATTGTGTGGGGAAACACGTCTCTGAGCAGGGGACCCCTTCAGCTTAGAATTTCTTTTTTCAGATGAATTTGATCTTCATGTGATGAAGCCCCTGCTGAGCCAGGACAGTGTTCCTCTCACGCCAGTGCTGTGTGGGAGAGTGATGTCATGTCTTCTCTCAGTACTCTTGTCTTCCAAGCACTACCAAAATACCCTCTCAGACTCTGCTGCTTTTCTACCTCAACATACCAAACTCTTCTGTATTCTAGCCACAAAACAATCCCAAAGGCCTAAGAGCCACATAGTAATGTTTATCACCTCAATGACCCCATTTCTCAACACTACTTTTCTATATTAGCTTACTTATCCTGATAGTATGATAAAATATTCTGACAAAAAAAAAAGTTTCATTTTGGCTCGCAGCTCAGAGTTACAATCTATCCTTGCAAGGAAGTGACAGCATCACGAGCTTGGAGCAGCTGGTTATATCACATCCAGAGTGAAGAAGCAGAGAGCAAAGCATGCTGGTACTCAGCTCACTTTCTCCTTTTATACAGTAGATGGGTCTTACCACCTCACCCTAATGAGGATGTTCCCCACAGGAATTTCCAGAGGCCCATCTTCCAGGTAGTTGTATGTCTTATCAAGCTGACACTTGACATTAACCATCACAGATGAGTAGGGAAAGCTTTGCTCCAGGCCTCAGATGCTGCTAGCTGATGATATTTTTGCTTTTTTTTGTTTGTTTGTTTGTTTTGGTTAATACAGGTTAGTATATCCCAAAAGGCTTCTTGCAATAGACTGTTAGGTGAGACACAGAGGCAGGCAATGAATAGCTGTGAAGGAATATGAAGATAGCTGGAGATCATCTGGCTCTAGATCTGCAAAATCCCCACCACGTCATGGTCACTGAGGTTCTGATTGGTCAGTCAGCCTTTCTAAATGCTCACTAGTTCAAAGACCCTCCTCCAGCATCACAGCGGCACTTGTGGAGACCAAGCTTTATCCTAATGTTTTATTTCATGACCCTTGGATCTGCTACAGATGAGACTAAGTCATAAGCAGGAAAGAGGAAAAGCAGGTAGAGCCATGCTGGAAGAAACTTTTGGATCGTGTCAAGTCTGTGAGCAATCACGGTCCAGATCTGGTTCTGTGGTGGGGTCTGAACAAACATCAAAAATACAACTAATGGGGGTGGATAATATCGTCCTCACTTGTGGTTCTCCTAAAAGCAAGATCAGCATTATTTTTATCACTTAGGTATAAACCAAGCAAAATACTAAATAGATCGGATGAATTTTCATATCTGAATAAATGTATTTATAAATATAAATACTTGGCACATTTTCTGGTTAATGTTGTTGAAGATGAATACCATGCAGCACTTCTAAGGCCTACGTGGTCTATGTTCACAGAAAAAACTGAAATAAGTCTAAGGTGAGAAATAAAATCTAAGAGTCTATGTCCTGTGTTTTGACTACTCTGGCACTGGCTAATTAGTTGGTAGTTGGTACCTGAAAAAAATCCTTTCTCTGCAGGCAAAGGGAATCTTTGAAGCAAAGTCTTTTTTGTTTTATTTGATGAAATCACCTATTAGATTGTGGGAGGTACCTTTTCATCTCTTGGGAGCTCACTGTGCAAAGCTGTGACCAGGACTGCTATTTTATTTATGTTTAAAAGGCCTTTATAATAGTGGAGGATTTCCTGTGATACAGCTCATGTAATTTTAGATTGACTTTTATAAGACACTGAGTGCTTATTTTATAAGGCGATCATGGATGTGTTCCAAAAGGGACAGTGATTTAAAAGAACTAATGCAAGTGTCTTAGACTATGAAAGACGACCACTTTAATTAACTTTACTAGTTGTTATCAGGTCTGCAAGGGCAAATGGAGCAGAGATGATGACAGATGTCACTGTGAGTATGTACAGTAACCACAACACACGGGGACCAGCTGGGGGAGACAGATCAACTTTATGTGGAGTGATTCAGGGTTATATAGTTTTGGAGAGAGTAGGGGACAGTGTGTGTGTGGGGGTGTAAAATGCGCAAAGGTCATTGGCTGAAAGTTTAAGGTACTGAGATGCCTCATTAGCATGGGGAAGCATTTCAGGAATCTCAGGTCCTAGCTGAACTGGTTCTCTTTTTTTGGATATTTATTTACATTTCAAATGGTTTCTGCTTTCCAGGTCTCCCCTTCTGAAACCGACTACCCCCTACCCCCTACCCCTGCCTCTATGAGGATGCTCCCCCACCCACCCTCTCCTGTCTTCCCTCCCTAACATTCCCCTACACTGGGGCATCGAACACCCTGAGGCCCAAGGGCCTCTCCTCCCACTGATGGCCAACAAGGCCCTCCTCTGCCACATATGGGGCCACCACCATGGGTCCCTCCATGTGTATTCTTTGGTTGGTGGTCCAGTCTCCAGGATCTCCAGGGGTTCTAGCCAGTTGACACTGTTGCTCCCTCCATGGGGCTGCAAACCCCTTCAGCTCCTTCAGTCCCTTCTCCAACTCCTCCATCTGGGACCCCACGCTCAGTCCAAGCTGAACAGGTTCTAATCAGGAGAAGTTGAACCTGTAACCTTAACCAATGCTACATGACACTCTACAGGTATAGGGTTTGAGGATCTGGAATCCCCCAGGTTGAGAAGAGGAAGCCTCGCTGACAAAGGGAGTCCGCCATTTGTACCAAGCTCAGAAGGCTATCAGGACAATGGTGGATTTCAACCTTAATTAGCAGGGCAACAGACCCTGAGTCCTCACCAAGAGATGGAGTCTGCAGGAGATGAAGGTACACTGGGAGGAGGGGCTCCTTAGAGATGGTTATAGCAGGGTCAATAGTAATTCTAGAGAGACCAGAGGGAAGGACAGGAAAGATAATGTCTCTGATGTTTTGAAAGAAAATGGCCCTATAGGCTCATAGGGGTGTGTATTAGGAGGTGTGACCTTGTTGGAGTAGGTGTGGCATTGTCGGAGGAAGTGTGTCACTGTGGGAAGGCTTTGAGGTCTTAGCAAAAGCCAGGCCTAGTGCATCATTTTCTTGCTGCTGCCTTTGGATCCGGATGTAGAACTCTCGTCTCTTTCTCCAGCACCGTATATATCTACCTGCACACCACCATGCTTCCCACCAAGATAATAGTGGGCCAAAGCTCGGAAACGAAGCCAGCCCCAATTAAATGTTTTCCTTTATAAGACTTTCCATGAACCAGGCAGTGGTGGTGCATGCCTTAAATCCCAAGGTTGAGGCAGGCAGATCTCTGTGACTTCAAAGCCAGTCTGGTCTACAGAGCTAGTTCCAAGACTGCCAGGGCTACAGAAAGAAGTGCTGTCTCAAAAACCAACCAACAAACAAACAAATAAGTAAGAGTTGCTATAGTCATGGTGTATCATCACCACAATGAAACCCTAATTGAAGCAATGTCCCTCTACCTTTATATATATATATATATTAAAGATGGAGTTATCATATGTAACCCTGGCTGGCCTAGAATTCAATATCTAACTCACAGAAATCTACCTGCCTCTGCCTCCCAAATTCTAGGGTTAAAGGCATGACCCACTGTACTGGCTGGTTTTGTGTGTCAACTTGACACAGGCTGGAGTTGTCACAGAGAAAGGAGTTTCAGTTGAGAAAATGCCTCCATGAGATCCAGAAGTAAGGCATTTTCTCAATTAGTGATCAAGGGGGAAGGGCCCCTTGTGGGTGGTGCCATGCCTGGGCTGGTAGTCTTGGGTTCTATAAGAGAGCAAGCCAGTAAGAAACATCCCTCCATGGCCTCTGCATCAGCTCCTGATCCCTGACCTGCTTGGGTTCCAGTCCCGACTTCCTTTCATGATGAATGGCGATGTAGAGGAGTAAGCTGAATAAACCCTTTCCTCCCCAACTGGCTTCTTGGTCATGATGTTTGTGCAGTAATAGAAACCCTGACTAAGACACCCACCATTGCCTGGTTTATTATAATTAAACACACGGGGGTGGGGGGAGAGTTTTGCTAAATTGTCCAAGCTAACCTTACTCTGTAGCCCATGAAAGTCTTGTACTGGTGGCCTTATTATCCCTCAGCTGCAAAGTAGTCAAAATTACAGCTCTCAGTCCCAGCTGGTGTCTCTATCTTCTATAAATCAACTTAGTCTTGATTCTGTTAACATTC
This sequence comes from Uromys caudimaculatus, assembly GCA_028551405.1. Taxonomy (NCBI): domain Eukaryota; kingdom Metazoa; phylum Chordata; class Mammalia; order Rodentia; family Muridae; genus Uromys; species Uromys caudimaculatus. The sequence continues at coordinate 37,752,352 of CM052702.1, read as the reverse complement.
CTGAGCAATCTCGGAAAGAGCATCCTTCAAGAGGCTGAAAATCCTGCAGATCTGGCATCCCTTGCTGGATGCCTTGAGCTACTTCTCCCCGAGGCATTTCAATCATAACCTGCTGCCTGGAGGGTTATCCCATCCCTTCCCTCACTAAGCAGACAGGGGGCTAGAGAGACCACTCCACAATCAACAGCACTTAATTGCTGGTTTTTCGGAGGACTAGACTTTGGTTCCTAACATGCATATCACGTAGGCATCTACACGCATACATGTGAATACAAATAAACTTTTAACAACAGCAAAACCTACGCAAGAGAACCCAAAGTCAGCATTAAACTAGTACAAATGGCACTTGATTTTCTGAGACATTCATTCTCTAAGGGCTTGAGGACAGAATGGACTCAGTGATGCTAGAGTTGCTTTTTTTTAAAACACAGAATCGTATGAATCCCAGTCTGACGTCAAATCCTCTATGTAACCTGAAGATGCCCTTGAACTCGCCCCTGCCTGTATCTTCCAAGTGGGCCACCATGTGTGGGTTATGCAGTGCCTGCCAATGTACCCAAGGCACCACACATTTGAGGGAAGCCCTCTACCAACTAGCTCCATCGTCAGCCTTAAGTATCACAAATAGAACCAAACTGTATACACCAAATACTGAAGAGTTGGATATAATCCTAATTCTCCGTATTTCCCGTCCATGAAAACGGAATACACCTCCTGTTGCTCCACCAGATGGCGCTACAACCCAGGGAATCCACCTCACTGATTTGGGACTTAAATAAGGTCTGGTCAGTTAGTTCTTAAATTCAGCTCCATTCCTAATGTTTGATTTGGCTCCACCGCCAGATTCATAGTAGCAGAGGTCAGCCTAACCTACCTTGATTAAGTAGCCTATTAAGACTATTGCTGTACTCTGGCTGTTCAGCTTATGTCAGTAACCTCATTACAAAGGTCTAATGATTATGGGAGGGAGGGGCTCTCTAAGCGTTGCTGTCAAGCCTTTCACAGACACAGACAGTAATTATCAGCTTCTGTGTGCCATAAGAAATTAGTTCAACTGTTTTCAGTGATACGGGATGCTGTTTGCCATTTCAGTTGAGAATCACACAGTTTTCACATAAACGATTGCTTCTGAGATTGTGGATACGAGCTGATGTGCACAGCTATGTGTAATTGATGTGGGACCGTGTGGACTTTGTGAGAAGCAGGTTTCCCAGGCTAGGAAGGATGTGTAAAACTGCAATCTGCCAGGAAAACTTCATCCAACCTCAGCTCTGCCATTTGTGGGTTTCAGACGTTTTCTTTCCTTTTGAGAAAAGGATCTAGCTTGTCACCCAAGCTGACCTAGAACTCCTGACCCTCCTGCCTCCTCCACTCAAATGTCAGGATTATAGGTGTGTGCCATCACACACAACCTTACAAAACCACAGATTTATTGACTCTCAACCAAGACTTCTTTCAATTCATTGATTTGTGGTTTGGGAGTTTTGTGTTTGTTTACAACCAAGTCTCAGGTATCCCAGGGTGGCCTCAAACTCCCTGAATACCCAAGGATGACCTTGAACTCCTGATCATCCCTATTCGACCTGAGTGCTGGAATTATAGGTTTTCTCTGTCACATCTCATTTTACGCAGCTCTGGAGATTAAACTCAGAACTCTGTGGGTTATAGACAGCACGCTATCAGCTGAACCTGTGTAGTTGCTTGTGTGTCTTTGAGGCTTAGATTTACTATATAGTCCAGTCTGGCCTGGAACTGGAGATCCTCTGCAGCCACAGTGTCCTCTCACCATGTAACTCGCCACAGCCTACCAGCCTTCTATCACACATAGTTGAAGACAATGCCAGGCATTGCAGCCCGTGCCTGTGATCTCAGTACTCCAGGAGCTGAAGCAGGAAGACCCGGAATCCAGGGCTAGCTTGGGCTCTATACATGTATTAGATTTTAAGGGGAAAGAAAAATAATCTTTCAGGGCCCAAGGTTTTAACTTTGCCCCTGCAACTTAAATGCACAATATCACCTGGTGAGCTCATTAAACGTAAGATCTAATCCAATGGGTTTGATGTGAATCTGAAATTCTGCATTTCACTTATTTATTTCTCTGGAGACAAAGTCTCAGGTAAGCCATGTTGGTTTCAAACTTGATTTATATAGCTAAGGATGATCTAGAAATCCTGACCCTTCTGCCTCAACCCTCCAAGTCCTGAACCTCCCTCCCTCCCTCCCTCCTTCCCTCCCTTCCTTCCTTCCTTCCTTCCTTCCTTCCTTCCTTCCTTCCTTCCTTCCTTCCTTTAAGCTAGTGATACTTTTATTTTTTAATATGTGAGTGCTCATACACCTGCATGCTAGAAGAGGGCATCAGATCCCTTTGTAGATGGTCGAGATCCACCGTGTACTTAGAATTGAGCTCAGGATCTCTGGAAGAGCAGCCAGTGGTCTTAACTGCTGAACCATCTCACCAGCCACCTTGAAGCTTTCTTACATAAGAGATTAGTAACTAATATCGAGAATGGGAGATGTTTTTCTAAACTAAGAATTGAATAAATTATCTCTACATCAGTAATTTGTAATTTGATCTCTTTATTGATTAAAATCTCAGGTCCCCACACTTACATAGCAAGCACTGTACCTTAGCCTCTTTTTTTTTTTGTTTTTTGAGACAAGGTTTCATGCAACTAGGCTAAACTTTGTTACATACCAGAGACCAGACCTGAATTTCTTATCTTCCTGTCTCCACTTCATAAGTGCTGGGATTAGTCTTGAACTACCACACCCAATCCTCATTTTCCTTGCAAGTTTTCCTTCCAACATTAAGTAAGAATGGCTTCTTGTATTTAAGAAGTTAAAAGAAAAGCTAGAAAACAAGCCAACAGTTGAACTATACTCTGTTGCCCATGTCTACCTTTTTAAAAGCCCCCAGTGTTCTATGGAATTGCTCAAGCCACTCCTTGAGTTGTGAAAAAAAAATCATTTAGGAAGCTTCTGCTTCAGAGAGTATTCATACCCCTTAGGGAAGATGCATTTTAAAAATGGACAGTGTTCCTACAAGGTGTTCTTAGAGTACTGGCATTTTCTTCAATAGGCTTTTGTAATGGGGGAATTACAATTCCAAAACACAAGCTTTAAAGACCTGTTAACACACTGTGGATTGAGTAACCCTTGGAGACCAAGCAATCTACTGGCTAGACAGCCTGGAAACAGCCACTCGACCAATCCACTGCCTGGAAACAGTCTTGGTCCAATCAGCCTCCTAGAAACACTACCCCAACCAATCAGGGGTTTTCTAAGAATTATTTTCCCCTAAAATCTGCCCCTGTTGTCTGACAAACCGAAACCAGAGCAATAAAATGTACCTGAATTTGCTTCTACACTGACTTCCTCAGCCCCAGATGGGCTGTGGCCAGCTTGACAGACAAGAATTCTGCCGTTGGTGGGATTCTTGCTGCAACAACTAATTTTTTTAACTACATCATAATCATTTGGGGCTGAGGTAAGAAATAGATTTCAAAATATATTATTGTACTTGTTCCAATGTGGATTCATGTGAGGAAGTTTGGGTTAGTGTGCGGTCCTGGCGACCCACGAGAATCAGCTGCACAGCGTTGTAAATTCCTGGTGCCCAGACTGACTAAGTCTGAGTTTCCTCTCATTCCTGGTTAACTTCAGCAGGTGATTGGGTGTAGATTCCATTAGAGAAGCATCGTCTCACTAAGTCTTAGCAGGATCAGCAAGCTCCCGGAGAGATGGTTTCTGGTGACTTTGCTTTATTTTGTTGTGAATTGCATAGTAAGTTTTTCTGCCTGGGGACTGTAAATAGGAAGTTACAGAAAGGCACCAAGGACTTAGTAAGGGCAGGAATGGGTCGTCTGAACTCACTAAGGGCATGACGTGGTAGTGAGAGTTTGTGGTCGTAGTGTTGCAATGATTCTACCCTTCCCTCGGTTCTTCCTGTTATAACATCATCATTTCACGACATTTGTTGGGGACCCTGCGTCTGTATTTGAAGTTTAATTCTATCATTCACCTAAAGCCAATCAGAATAGGGGAGTGATTATCTATTTGGTGAGGTATCATAGGAAAAAGCAGTCAGCTTTGCGGTCGGTACGTTCACCATATACAGCAAACTAAGAGTTAATACAAAATGGTTGAGGTGACCCAGTTGCAGACGCAGGGCTTCCTAAGAGGTAATCAGCAAACTGCAGTGTCTCAGAGTCTCAGAGAGGAGCCTGCGGCAGTGTGTTCAAATGCACCCTCAGGCCTGCTCTGCAACCAAAGAGACTGTAATCTAATCACTTCTGTAATGTGGGTGAGCATTTCAGATACCATTATAGTCTTGGAAGGTGTTGCTGGCTTCGTAGACTGGGAAGTAAGACTCTGGAGACAGGGCAGAGAGAGAGTCTGTGCATTTCTGGCACCATATGAAACAGAAAATACATCTCTATGGGAGTTCTTCTCTAAGGGGGTGCCTTCCTGAATTATTGAGATGGTAGAAACAAACTACATATATTCTAATTAACTCTACCCAGTGGTATCATCAGGCCCCTTTTGGTAGTGGAACTCCTTGGGGGAAGATCAAGCTAGAGCCAGTCACTACCTGGCTCTGGGAGTCATAATCAGAGTGCAGCCTGGTCCTTAGCAATCTTCCCTTAACCAGGCGTGGTAGCATACACCTGTGATGATGGAGTTGGAGGGTCAGTGTCCGCTCCAGACCAGCCAGGGCTACCTTACAAGATCCAGGCTCAAAACCCAAACAGGGCTGCCAAGATGGCTCCATTGTAAAGGCACTTGTCACGAAGCCTGGCGACTTGAGTTTTATCCCTACAGTCACATAATGGAAGGAAACAATCCACTCCCCCAAACTGTCCTTTGACCTTCGTACAAGCACTGTGGGATGTGCCCTACCCTTTATGTGCTCTCTCTCTCTCTCTCTCTCTCTCTCTCTCTCTCTCTCTCTCTCTCTCTCTCTCCCTCTCTCTCTCACACACACACGTTTAAAAATGAAAAACAAAAGAAACTCTCAAAGCCCAATATTTTAATAATTGTGGTTTTTTGAGATTATAATATAATTATATCATTCCCCCTTCCCTTTTCTCCTCCTAAACTTTCGAATGTCCCCAACCCACATAGTTCTCTTTCAAATTTACACACATGCATACGTGCATAAACACAGACACACACACACATGCGCACACACACACACACACACACACACACACATTTAAATACATGAATACAACCTACTCAGTCTGAATAATGTTACTCTTATGTATGGTTTCAGAGCTGACTATTTGGTGTTGGATACTATTGGTGTGTTCTTCCCTGGTAAAGACTATTTCGTAGTTGCCTGTAGTTCTCTGTGAGGCATTGAAGTCTTCTGGGCTCCCACCCCCATCCATGTAAATGAGAGAGCAACTCTTTTGGGTTCAGACTCCATCTTAGAGAACCTGACCTAAGGCTGAACTCAAGTTAACAGGCTGGTACCTAGCACCAGTTTCAAGGCTATCCCCGAACAAGACCTGTGTCTAATACCAGTTTCCAGGCTACCCCCAACAAAACCTGTGTCTAGCACCAGTTTCCAGGTTATTCCCCAACAAATCTACACACACACACCCCAGGTTACAAACCTGCTCCTAACATTTCACATCCTAACAGCCACCAATGCAGAGGGAAGCAGAAGCTAAGTTTATGGTTCGGCTCCCAGCACCAGCCAGTTATGTTAAGGGCCATAATGGCTCCCCAGTCAGATGTGTACCAGGCTAGATGCCTTTCTTGCCTCTATAAATGTTTCCTAAAACTAGGCTCAGGGTCTCACCTTCTCGTTGTGTCAGGGTTGTCAGGGAGCTAAAGACCCTAATACGCTTGCATCGGAATCGGCTCCTTGGTGCTCTTTTGGGGTTCATGAACGAACATTTCCTGGCACAGTATTTGCATGTCTGTTGTTCCTGTTCAGCTCCTCATAGGGCAGTCATGTGTGGCTTGTGGCAATACTAGGAGACACAATATCACAGCAAATTCCCTGATGCTCTGGCTCTTAGTCTTTTTGCGCTCTCTTCTTCTGTGATACATCACAATTGAACAGGAGTTGTAGTTTTATCAGTGGGACTGAGCTACCCAACTCTATATTTTGATTACTTTTAATTTTCTATAACGGCCGGTGTCTGTTGCAAAGAGAAGTTTCCTTTGGAAGGGGTGATGACTATATTTATATGGGTAGACCCTGGAGAAGGATCAAGATTTTTTAAAATTGAGACAGGGTCTTTTGTAGCCCAGGCTAGCCTTAAGATCTCCATATACCCAAAGATGATCTACTGAGTCTTCTGGCTCAACTTCTCAATTTCTGGAATTACAGGCTGGGACCACAGCTCCCAGCTTCTGCTGTACAGAGAGAAGCCACATCCCCACACCTAGGAAAAGGTTTCAAAGTTAATTACATTTGCATTTTATTTTGATTTGTATGAGTTTGGGCCTTCGTGTCTGCCTGTGTATCACATGCATCCCCGGTGCCTTTGGAGGCCGGAAGAGACATCAGATCCCCTGGATTCAAGTTATGGGCAGTAGTAAGCTGTCACTTGGCACCGGGAACCAAACCCAGGTCCTGAAAGAGCAGCTGGTGCTCTTAGCCACCCAGCATCTCAGTGACCCTACATTTGCGTTACATCTTAGTTAGTTAGAGCTGACTTTTCTTATTCAACTCCGTTAATCTCAATAATAAAAGCAGATCCATGTACATGAAGGACATAGGGAAAATTTTATTCTTCTGGTATTGAAGAGGTGCCTTAAAATATGTTAAAGGATGTTAGTTGATAGAGTGTGTGCTCAGCAAGCATGAGGCCTTAGGTTCCATCCACAGCAGTGAATAAACCAAGCACAGTGGTCGTGTCTGTGATCCCAGCACTTGGGAGGTAGGGGCACAAGGTGGGAGGATCAGGTGTTCAAGGCCATCCTTGACTATAAAGGGAATTTGAGGCCAGCCTGGCTACATGAAACCCTGTGTTCAAACAAGAAAATCCATTTAAATAGGTATACTAACTCTTTCAAGCTGTTCAGCTATTTGTGAGATTTCATTTTTTTGGCCAGGAGATGGCACCTGCTTTTCCATCTGAACTAACAATCACACACATATGTACTGTTGGCCATCAGTGGAAGAAAAGCGGTTAGGGATTCAGTTCTTAACAGAGTGCTCACCTCGCTTGCAACAAGCCCTGGGTTCCATACCCAGCCCCGGGCAAAACCAGGTAAGGTGATACATGACTATATCCCAGTACTTCTGAGGAGGTAGAATCAGAAGTTGAAGGTCATCCTCTGCTAGGGAGAAAGCTCAGAGCCAGCCTGGGGCTACAGACCCTATATATAAATAAATTAATTTATTAACTTACTCAATGACCTGCATAGGAATCTCTTCATTAAAATACATGAGATTTGATAACATTAGTAAATATGTACTTGTGATGTTCTCAAATGAGAGCAGAAATGAAGACATTTGAAAAATTATGTTTGATTCTTATTTTCCAAATACTCCTTGTCTCTTAAGTAGACGTTTCTTAATATGTACAAATACTAGCTAAAAACAAAACAAAACACTTTTTATGAGACCGAGTTGTGGGGTGTTCTGACTCAACTCAAGCAGAGACACTGCAGTATCGGCTTCTCAGCAGCAGGGTGGATCAGCTTCAGAAGACTGACCGAAGAACCTGCCTTGCAGAAGCCTCTTTGTTGTTACACAGAAGGCATTTTCCCTGCAAGTCGATTTCTGCATACCAAAATCTCTTACCTGATTTAGGAGTTGTCTGAAGGACCCATGACCTAAGCAATTCTCAGTCATACTAGACTTCCTGGTTTGCTATGCAAAGGCTACGTGAATCAGCAGCTCCATAACCTCAGATAACAATCACGACTATTTATAAAAGGTTACTTCAAAGCCTAGGTGCTGTCACTCCAGAATTCATGCCAGATACCATGGCTTTGCTAATATTCGTTGTACCACGTCTTATGTAGCCCAGGCTGGCCTTGACCTTCTGACCATCCTACCCCTACCTGCTGTGTGCTAGTATTACAGGTGTGTGCCACATCACACTTGATTAATAATAGCAGTTCTATGCTTAGTGTTTGCATGGGATAGACTTTCCCAACCTTTAACTTTAATATAATTGCAGTTATATTCAAGGTACATGCCTTCTATGCACTATATAGAGTTGGGTCTTCTTTGTGATTGTTGGCTAACAGTCTCTGCTTTGTGTGTTGACTGTTAGTTTGTTTCTTGAGTTAGCTCTTACTATGACCTAGATCATACTGTGTCCTAGCCTTGAACTTGTAATCCTCGTGCCTTTGCCTGCCTGAGTACTGGGACTATGGGTATTTACCACCACAGCTGGCTCAGCTGCTGGCTTTTAATTCAAAGACTGAATATATATGTATTCAGCTGGAACTCCTGCTCATCCCCTGCACAAGCTGAGAAACTCCATCTGCCCTCCTTCCCCTCAACTCGGCCCCCACAGAGAGAACTAACCTGTCATCACTCCTCAGCTCTGAGTTTCCGGCAACCCACCCAAGAGTGCATATCCAGGGCTAAGATTCTGACCGTGTATGGACACCACCCCAGCACCTAGCAGGCACGTCATCATTCCTTGCCTAAGCTCTATAAAACCCCCTTGCGTTAGCCTGGATGTGTGACTTCATGGACCTCCACCTGTGAGATCGGTGAACCCACCCCAGAGCTGCCTCTTAATAAACCTGTCTTTATCTACTTTAAATCTGTCCTTTGGTCTTTCTGTTTGCTCTACTTGCTGTTTAGTTTGTTTTTTCCCTAGTCTGTCTCTTTGGCTTTTAAGCAAACGTTTAGGAGATTTTTACAATATGTTTACAATATGTATTCTTGCTGAGTACTGTGGCACATGCCTGGAATCCCCACACTTAGGAAGTTAAGGCAGGAGGACCTGTGTCTTGTGTAACTGGCCAGCCTGAATTATACAGGGAGACCATGTCCCAAAAACAAACAAAAACTCCAAAGGTCTGGGGCATGTAGCTCAGCCGTGGAGTGCCTGCCTAGTATGTGTAAAGCCCCGATTTTATTGCCTAGAACAACAAGAAATCAAATACAAAGCTGGATGTATTGACACACAGCACACCTGTAATCCTAGCACCAAGAAGGCAGAAGTGGTGTGTGTGTGTGTGTGTGTGTGTGTGTGTGTGTGTGTGTGTGTGTGTGTGTGCGCGCGCGCGCTATGAGTTTAAGGCCACCTAGGGCTGTTAGCAAGATCTTGTCAAAAAAGACAGAGAGGAATAAAAGAGGCAGGAAGCTGAGAGAGATGGGCCTGCTAACAGATAAAAGGATGATAAATAGATGGACTTACGATAAAGAAATAGAGCAACACATTAATTGTAAAATCTAAGTGATTCTTTTTACGGTTGGTTTGTTTGCCTGAGACAGGGTCTCATGTAGCTCTAACAGCCTCATACTTGCTGTGTTCCTGAGGCTGGCCCTAGAACCCTGCTCTTCCTGCCTCTGCCTCCTCCTCGTAAGTGTTGGGATTGTGGGTTTATAAAATCACAACCAGCCTTTTACCTTTGTTCTTTGAAAAGTCTCATAATAGAAATGTTTGGTGAAAAAGCCGAACTTCTAATTTGATGTATCAAATTTTGAATGTTTTAATGTTAATTATGTGACAAAATTTTACGAGAATAAAAAAATCCACTTAAATTTGTCCTGCTTACTGTTTCAAAGCTCACTTCTGAGACTCCGAACTTCTGGACCAGGCTGGAGTCCTAACTGACTGTCTCTCACTGAAGGCTATAGCGCTCACCCTTACCTGGTTTCAGTCTAATCCAGCTTCCTTCTCTTCCTCAGTCAGCACATCAAGCAAATTACTTTCTCAAGTCCCTACATGGCCCAACCTAGATTTTGGCTAGCTTAAACCCAACCTTCTTCTGGAAAATTCTTCCTGTTGTTCAGGCCTCCACTTGAAGGCCACTTCCCCAGTAGAGCAGTCCCTGGTCTCCAAAGCTGATTTCCTGCCCTAGAGGAAGCAGTTCACAGAGGCTGAAACCCTAGAGTCATAGTGGAACCATGAGATTTCCCATTCCAAAAAAGCAGATATCATTAATAGGCTGTGACCTTTGTAAGTATTCTGAGAAGGCATGTTCCCCGTCAGAGACAAGAAGCAACAAGCGTATCTAAAAATCAGAAACGAAAAGCCTGTTTTAAGCCATAAATGGTGTCACAGGCCTGTAATCCCAGTGCTTGGGAAGTAGAAACAGGAAAATCAGGAATTTAAAGTACATAAAAGAACTTGAGGCTAGCCTGGACTACATGAGACTGAATGTGTGTATGTGTGTGTAGGGGGGTATTTGGGTCTAGAAAACTATATTTGCTTGCTTTGCATGCCATGCAATTGTTGAGGTACAGGAGTTGCCTCACAAACCACACAGACACCAACCTCAGTCAGACAGGGGTAATTATTGAGCACATGCCCCAGGGCTGATTGACCAGGGCCATGGTCCAGATTTGGGAACTGAACTGTGATCCCAAGTTAAGGTCCTACAAGGTTTTTAAGCCCAAAATCCATAAGCACCTGTGTCAAGTTATTCCACCAATCAGGATTTAGGGATGGGGAATTTCCTTAGGAACATGTCTTTGTTGTACATTTATCCTGCTCCTGTTGGTTGGGGTATTCAACTGTGGCAGGGGACTTGCCTTGTCTAATATTCATGTTCTAACCTGTCTACCAGGATAGGACTTGTCTACCATTCATGTCTTAACTTGCCAACCAGAATGGCAGTTACCCATGGATATGTCTCTTTCAGCCACATAGGATGTCAGTTCCCAGGGAAGTCTTAGGAACTTAAACTTTACTAGACCCCTACTCAAAATGGAAGTCTTATTCCAAATAGTTTGTCTCTCTTGTGTTGGGGTCCATCCCAGGCTCAGCTTATACCATAAAAGCTTATACATAGGTATGGCTTGTTACTGTGATCTCATACTTGGTAGAATGGTTCACTCCTATAATTTCACACTTCAGAGGCAAAGGCAGGAGGATCACAGGAAGTTCAAGGCCAGTCTGGTCTACGTAGTGAATTCTAGACTAGCCAGTTCTAGGCTATATAATGAGAAACCGTTTCAAAAACAAGATAGAGCAAAATAAAATAAAATGAGACGAAAGAATTCTGATCCTATATTACCTAGACACATGACTACTTCAGGAACATACACACATACACACACCCCAGGAAGTCAATTCACACAAAAAGCCACACACACACAGCCACATCCCACACATGTTAGCTAGCCAAGATAAAACTCCCTTAGACTGTCTCTGTTCCACAATCAGTCTCAGTGGGTGGTTTTCAAATACAGTACTGAAAACTCTTCTCAGACTACTTGCACAGAGCTTTATAACTAGATGCTGGGTGAACAAACCAAGAACACCTGAAATCTGGCTTGGTCCCTGCCTTTTGCTATCTGGGTTATGAGCACAGAATTTAGGGTAAGATCTGCTTCTGATCAAAAGAAATGGAAGCACCTCCAAGGTTAATAAAGAGTACAACTCAGCTACACTTCCCAGTCAGTCCCCAAGCTGCTCTTTGTAAAACTGATGATTGGCCATTCTTCACTGTTCATGGCCCCATCAGAATATAAACTCTAGGAAGGCAGAAACACAGAAACAACCCATTATCCTAGCACCCAGGAGACAGAAATAAGGATCATCTCCACAAATTCAAGGCCAATATGGTCAACACGGTGGGTTCTAGGACAGTTGGGACAATATAGCAAGACCCTGCTTCAACAAAACAAATCAAGATGGCTGAAGAGGTAGCTCAGTTGGCAATGTGTGCTTATCATACACAGAGCCCTGGTTATATCCCTAGCACTGCACAAGCTCATCTTCCTTATCATCTTCAACTTCTTTCTCTTTCTCTCCGCTCCTGGTTCCTCTGTTCCTGCTTCACTCTTGCCCTTGGCAGGTTATGCGTTTAGCAATATCCTTTCCAAGTACCTCCTTTAGCTTAGCTGCCCTCTGCCCATATGGCTGACTGTTCAGACCACATCTCACCCAACTTTTATGCAGTATCTCCAATAGACAGGCCTGGGTATTCACTCTTTATTTGGGGGTGATGTTCAGATGGTAGTCTTTAAAGAACATTGGGGTCTTTTTTTTCCTTTCCTCTCTTCTCACCTTTGGGAGACATAATTCATCTTATCATCTAAATGAGCTTCATTGCTTTTGGCCACATCTTCAGACTTCTACTTTTCTTTGCAGACATGGTCTTCCAGTTCTCCAGGGCATTTTCTCCAGAACTCTGCTAAAGTGACCAAGAAGCCAGGGAGATGCTTCTTACGCTCTTCCCAGGGAGTCGGCACAGAAGGCCTATGAGGAATTTTACTCTTCTGTCACTAGGGTCTCCTAGCCCATGTCACCAAAGGTGACAAGAAAAGAAAGGGGGGAAAAAGACCTCAATATTCTTTAAAGACTACCATCTGAACATCACCCCAAAATGAAGAGTGAATACCCAGGCCTGTCTATTGGAGGCACTGCATAAAAGTTGGGTGAGATGTGGTCTGAACAGTCAGCCAGCTGCTGGTACCAGCTTGTCCCTTCGAGACCAGCAGGACACTTCTTCCCCAAGCTTCAGCAGAACCTAGTTTATCAGTAAAATGTAGACTTTAGCCTCTTCTTTTGCTTTGATTAATACTTTGAATTTATTGTCATCAATTATGAGAATACTGCCTAAATATGTGATACAAATGGCAGAAGTGTTTAAAGCACATCAGAAATGGTTGGAAATTCTGTTCTAACCCCAGCATCAATTTTATTTTTACCATTTCTGATTTCTTTGTTTTCAATGACCTTTGGAAACTAACCACATGATTGACAAATATCTTGAAATCTGTAAAACATAAGTTCCCTCTACTCTCAAACTCTCATTTATTAGTGTACCATTCAATCTTTAAAAAAAAATAAGAAAAGAAACTGTCTCAACACCCCCTCAGAAAAGAAAGAAGGAAAGAAAGGTCCACTTTCACAGAAGATTATTTTTAAAAAAAAACATGGAGAAAATGTGCCAAATATTCAAGGTGGGGTTGGTGTTGGGATCATGTGTAAGATGTGTTTTCTTTCTCCTTTCTGAGTCTTTTACAGTGTGCATGTTTTTACTTATGTCTTTGTGTAAGGAACCAAAAAACTAGATAATAATTGAGCTGAAGAATGAAGGCACATAGAGAATCAATGGAGCAGAAAAGACGGTTCCATGGTTGAGAGAACATTCTGTTCTTCTAGAGGATTCAAGCTCAGTTCCCAGCATTCAGGCAGCCCACAACTACCTGTAACTGACACTCCGGGAGAATCAGATGCTGCTAGCTTTTGAGAACACCCACATACCCACATGCACACATGCATGTGCACACACACTTAAAAATAATAAACTTTAACTGGGCTTAGTGTTACACCCCTTCAATCCCAGCACTTGGGAGGCAGAGGCGAGTGGACCTCTGTGAGATTAAGGCCAACCTGGTCCATGTAGTGAGTTCCAGAGAGATATAGTGAGATCCTTCTCAGGAAATAATAACAACAACAACCTTTGTTAAGGAGACTGCTCCTTGTAACTATGAACCCACCACATCCATTCTCAAAGTACATTATTGTTTTATTATTTTTCATGTATTTTATGTATAGGAGTACACTGTAGCTGTCTTCAGACACACCAGAAGAGGGCATCAGTTCCTATTACAGATGGTTGTGAGCCACTATGTGGTTGCTGAGAATTGAACTCAGAACCTCTGATAGAGCAGTAAGTGCTCTTAACTGCTGAGCCATCTCTCCAGCCTCCCTCAAGATAAGTTATTGTCATGATAAGTTGTTTCCAAGATGAGATGTTATCTTTGTTTCCCACTGCTCTGGTTATCAGGAAACCCATGCCTTCCTTTATGGGGGGGAGTTTGGTCCACCTAATGCTGGCATGTCCCTTCCAGGGTTCTCCACTCTCAGCTTTGCTTCTGGGGGAATTTCTTCTGGTTCTCCATCTCTGTCTTCCATGGAAGCCGCTGCTACTGAAGCAGTTTTTGGAACAGAAGCCATGACAACTGCCTCTGGCTTACTTAATCGGGTCTGGTGGATCGGGTTAATGCTTCCTCTGTCTTCTGACCATCTATGGTCACTCTAGACTTGGTGATCTTGTGGGGTTTGATGGGAGATCTACAGCTTCTTCAGATGATCAGTTTTCAGCCCTGTTCTGGGAACTTTTTCCTCCATGATTTCAGTGGTTCTGGTTTGCTGCACTGCCTTAGCCAGCTTCTCCCCAGATTTCCTGTCTGCTATTTCATGCCCTTCTACCTGTCCTAAAGCCCTGACACAGACTCAAAACAGCAATGCTAAAAATCAAACATGTAAACACAATACAATCCAAACATAGATTAATCTCATGCATGCTACTGAGGGATGATGGAAGAGAAATGTTATAAACCTTTATTTTCACTAATTAAACCATTACGTTTCTGTAAGAGCAGAAGATTTTATACACAGCAAAGCACTTCGATTATGACTTGTGATTGTCCAAAAACTGAGCAGAGGTGTTCAAGGAAGTGTTTGTTGTCCTGAGGGCCTGAGTAGTGCAGTGCGCATGCTCCACCTTGAGAACTAAGGCTGCTGTAAGCTACACATGGGCTGAGCATTGATAGAAATATCTTGTATTCACCCCATGGTGGTTTCAATAAGAACGGCCCCCAGAGGTTCATATGTTTGAATGCTTAGGGGGTGGCATTATTTGGAAGAATTAGGAGGTGTGACCTTGTTGTGTCGCTGGGGCTGGGCTTTGAGGCTTCAGAAGCCCTAGCCAGGCCCAATGTGTCTCTCTTCCTGCTTCCTGTGGATCGGGATGCAGAACTCTCAGCCCACTCTGCCTGCTGCCATGCTCCCCACCATGGTGTTAATAGACTAAGACTAAGTCTCAGAAACTGAAACCCAGCCCCAATTTTTTTTTTTTTTTTTTTTGGCTTTTCGAGATGGAGTTTCTCTGTGTAGCTCTGGCTGTCCTGGAACTCACTCTGTAGACCAGGCTGGCTTCGATCTCAGAAATCCACCTGCCTCTGCCTCCCAAATGCTGGGATTAAAGGCATGTGCCACCACTGCCCGACCCCAATTATTTTTTTTAATAAGAGTTCTTTCTTTTATAAGAGTTGCTGTGGTCATGGTGTCTCTTCACAGCAGTAGAAAACTGACTATGATACCCCGGTTTTGTCAAAATTTTCACAACCACTACATTCAGTTACAGGACTGGCAAATGTTTATAATATGTAGTATTAAACAGTGAAAATAATATGGCAGGGCTGGAGAGATGGCTCCGTGCTTCAAAGCACTGGCTGCTCTCTTGGAGAATCTTCATCTACTTCTCAGCATATACCTGGTAACTCACTATCGCTTGGAACTCCAGTTCCAGGAGATCTAACATTCTCTTCTGGCCTCCTTGGACACTAGACACGTAAGTGGTGCACAGATATGCACACGGATAAAATACTATATATATAATATATATTATATACATACACACACACACACACACACACATATATATATATATATAACAAAAGTAACGTTTAAAAGAATATGGGGCTAAAAGATAGCTTAGGTACATGCCAACTGACAACATGACTTCAGTCCCAGGAACCCATAATGCGATGGTTCTCCTGATGCTACCATCCTTTAATAAAGCACCTCATGCTGTGGGGACCCCAACCATACATTATATTCATTGCTACTTCATAACTGTAGTTTTGCTATTGTTATAAATCATAATGTAAATATCTGTATTTTCCAATGGTCTTAAGGTGACCCCTGTGAAAGGGTCATTGGACCCTCCTCCCAAAGTGGTCGTAACCCACAAGTTGAGAATCTCTGCCATAATGGAACGAGAGAACCAACTTCTACAGGTTATCCTCTGACCTCCATACTGTGGCAAGTGTGCCCTCCCATACATACAAATAAAATGTAATTAATAATAACAAAAAAGAGGACTAGGCATGGTGGAACATGACTTTACTCTCAGCACTCAAGAGGCAGAAGCAGGTGGATCTATGTGTGTTCAAAGCCAGCCTAGTCTCAAAGTGAGTTCCAGGCCAGTCACAGCTATGTAGTGACATTGTTTCAAAAACAAACAAGCAAGCAAACAAACAAAACAAAACAAAACAAAACAAAGCAAAAAACAGATCTCTGAGTTGAGGAGCATCCTGGTCTAGAGAGTAATTCCCAGGATAAAGACAAAGGGTAAAGGAAGGGGGAAAAACACTTATTGAAATTTTAAGCCTTTGGAAGTATCCTTCATAAGAAATCTCTGGTGCTGGGCTGGAGTGATGGCTCAGTGGATAAGAGCACTGGCTGCTCTTCCTGAGGACTGGAGTTCGATTCCCAGCACCTACATCAGACAGATCATAGGATATCTGAACCACCTTCTGCTCTCCCCAGACACCTGCACTGGCATGATCCTATCTACAAACATCTATCTGCGTAAAATATTTTTAAAAAGAAATCCTCTGTGCCAACTTCAAAACAGAAGCACAACTAGGAACAGTTTCTCAGAAAGCACCAATTTGTTCTTTTGATGTTAGTCAAAGTAGCCACTTAGAAACAATCAATTTTTAAAAAGAACACAGAGTACTTCTAAAAAGATTTATTACCAATGTGGATTTCCTTTTTTAACTTAATGAGTCACCAGCAAAATCCTCTAAAACTGGAAATCTTCCTACTGTGCAAGGTAGCCAGTTAGTCGCTGCTCTGCTGCCTTGAGTGGAATCTGAAGAAGCTGCTGTGTCAACCTGTTAATTGAGAATCACTAAGAATTCATTTTTCCTATTAATGGTGCCTAACCATGAGTTGGGAGTTGAGCTGTGGGGCCCGGGGAACCTTTCCTGTGCTAAACTTCTATGACTGAGCCTGCTTCATGGGAAATAGCAGTGGTCAAGCAGGAGTGGTGGCAGGGAACTGGACCCTTGAGTAGCAAGCCTAACTCCATAGCCACAGCAACAAGGGCTGATGCTTTCAGGTGTGTGAGTACTGCTAGAGCTCTTGTGTGTATACACACAAAAAACAAGACCCTGGAAAAGAAAGTCATTATCTATTAATAATTATTATTACTTGTTCTTGTGAGATACTGTCTTAGGCAGTCAGGCTAACCTTGAACTGCTAATCTTCCTGCCTCCACCTCTCAAGTGCTAGAATTACAGGCATATGACACCATATACTTATCTGCCTATCTACCTGCCTGTGTGTATGTCTGTGTATGTATATATGCATGTATGTATGTATGTATGTATGTATGTATGTATGTATGTATGTACGTATCATCTATCTATCTATATCTGTAGCTATGCATCAATCTGTATCTATCTACCTGCCTGCCTGTGCCTATCTGTCTGTCTGTCTATTTTGACAGAGTCTCCTACAGCACATGCTGGCTTCTGTACTTCCTATTGTACCCAAGGCTGTCCCTGAACTCCTGTTTCTCCTTCCTCCATCTTCCAAGTGCTAGAAACACAAGCATGCAGCATCACACCTAGCTAAAAGGTTTTTGTTTTCTTTTTAAAATCCACTTACAGTTCTCTTATGACATTTTAGTACATACTTAGGTTGTACATATGTAACTTAGGTTAGAGGTTGGTCCTGCTCACTCCCTCCTGTGCCGCACCTGTCTGCACCCAGCCTGCTTAAGCCCCTCTCCTTGCAGTCCCCCCCCCCATATCACATGTTCTCTAGTATTCTCCCTCCCCTTTCTCTGAAGGCCTCTGTCACCTTCTCCTGGTCCCTTTTTATTTCTCAGGCTTCTATTCACATTCACTCCCACATAAATACACACATGGAGAGAGAGAGAGAGAGAGAGAGAGAGAGAGAGAGAGAGAGAGAGACGGAGAGAGAGAGAGAGAGAGAGAGAGATTCTACACGCAGGTTTGTCCACCATGTGCATGTCTGCTGTTCATGGACAGATGGTGATGAGCTGCCATGTGGATTCGGGGAACCAAATTTGGGTCCTCTGCAAGTGCACTTAGGCCACAGAGATGTCCCTCCAGCTTAACATCTTTCTTTACTGGGTATTCCATTCCTCTACTGATGGATAGTTACATTGTTTCTATTTCTCCACTTTTTTTTTTTTTTTTTTTTTGGTTTTTGGTTTTTCGAGACAGGGTTTCTCTGTGTAGCCCTGGCTGTCCTGGAACTCACTCTGTAGACCAGGCTGGCCTCGAACTCAGAAATCCGCCTGTCTCTGCCTCCCAAGTGCTGGGATTAAAGGCGCGCGCCACCACTGCCCGGCCCATTTCTCCACTTTTGTGAGCAGAGCAGCAATGAAAATGGATGTGCACATGTCTGTAGTCAGATGTGGAGCCGTGCCCAGGCCCGGTGCATCTGAGTCATATGGCTGTTCTAGTCTTAGATCGAAGGCCGTCTACACTGACTTCTATAGAGTTCCAACCGTTCACACTCACTTCAGTAAATAGGGCTCCCCCCCCCCACATCCCCTCTGGTGTCGGTTATCATTTATTTTCTTGATAATAGTCATTCTGACAGGTCAGAATTTAAGGCAGTTTTAGTTCAAATTTCCATGATGGTTAAGGCTGTTGAATGCTTTAAAAGAATATTTATTTGGATATTTCTGTTTCTTCTTTTGGAGATGCTTTGTTGAGCTCTTTAGCCCACTTTTTCATTGGGTTCTTTGTTGTTGGTTTGGTTTTTTTTTTCTAAGATTTCCTTATTTTATTACTTTATGAGTATGAGTACTTTGGCTGAATATATGTGTGCCCACCTGATGCCTAGTGCCCTCAGAGGTCACAGGAAGGTGTTGGATCCCTGAAACTGGAGTTACAGATGGCTGTGAGCTGCCCCTGTGGCTGTTGTAACAATTATCTAATCTCAGTGGGGGGTGAGGTCTACCCCACCTTTGATCATTCAGGTCCCAGATAAAAGATACACAACTTTTATATTTATAACAAGCCTTTAAAGCACTAGAGTTGGGCAAATACCAACCCTCTATGCTAGTATGTCTATTTCCCTGCCAATAACCCCGAGATATGACTTGCCATGTTCAGCCTGGGCCACTATTACTCTTACTGGCCAGCCCTCATGGTCAGTTCTCATGATCCCTTGCTCCATGGTGTCTTCTCCACTCTCCACCTTCTCTTTCCTTTCCTCTTGTGGTCCTTCTCAGACCCCAAGCCAGGGAACAGAAACCCCACCTACCTCTCTTCTGCCCAGCTATAAACTCTAGGCATCTTTATTCAGCCAATAGTTTTAAATTAAGGAGCAAGGATCTATAGCATCACTTGGTATACATGAGGATTCCCTAGTCCCTGGGACAGCTAGTCCTTGGGGGTCAGTATGTAGCATTGCAACGCATAGCAACACACCAAACCTCAACAAACTCTTGGGTCCTCTGCAAGAGCAATAAATGCCCTTAACCACTGAGCCAACTCTCCAGTCCTGGTTCTTTGATTTCTTAATCAGTACTTGTGATTATTTTTTTATTCTGGACATTAATCCTTTGTCAGATGGATAAAGAGGTGCAACTGATGCATAAGAAATTACTTCCAAAAACGATGGCTGTTGGACAGGAAAGGGCGGAAGTTGGACAGTTCTGTTTGGGCAGAACACTATCTGAAGTCTGAGCTCTCCGGCTCTTTCTCTATGGACATGGCAGGGCCAGTCATGTGGCGGCAGAGTTTGGGGTCTCTTCTGGTCACTTCAGCAGGATGATCAGTTATTTTGTAGATTGGCTCAAGTTTTCCAAGGGCTCAGGAGCACAGAGCCCCCTCATCTTTCACAAGGCTTTGGCCTGAACTAGCACAGCCTCTTGTTGGCTGAACTCTATTGGCTCTTGAGAGTCAGAAGAGATGGTTTACACCTGCAATCTGATCCCAACCTGTAGCTGTCCAGCAACTATGGAGAACTGGATACCTGAAAGGGGTGCGAGACAAGGATGAAGCCAAGACAAAAATTTCTGATCAAGGCTCAAAGTTTAATATTCAGCACTCTGTGGTTATAGAGAGAGAGCCCGTAGACGCCATCCTTTGTTTCAGCTGGATTATGTTGCAAAGCAAGCTCAGTGGGCGGTCCATTCTAAGTTCTTGTAGGAAGCTGCATGTGCAGGAGGCAGATGACTCCACTTGGCTCTTAAGGTCCAACTGTGGCAAACACCTACGGTCTATTTAGTCTGCTCAAGGCTAGGGGTAGGGCACACCAGCAGATGTGAGGCCACAGAGAATTGCTAGATTTCCTCAAGTCCAAGCCTGGGCTAATGCTCCTCTGGTCTTTACCACATGTAGTTACACCTAAACTCCTAAATTTACTGACTAGAGTAGGAAGAAACCTTACATGACAGGAAGCAGAGTGCTTCTCTACCAGCTTATTTTCTTAACACCCTCACTGCCCACCTTGGCCTTGGAAGTCCCATCCCTCAGCTGGCCCTGCCCCACTCCCACCTCCGCTGGAAACCCTGCCCCCCCTGGTCATCCACTTTCCCCTACCCTGGTTTCATTTTCACTTCTGGGCTCAACCTTGACATTTTCCATTTATTGTAATCCCAGCACTCAGGAGGCTCAGGCAGGAGGCTTACTGTGAGTTTCAAGCCAATCTAGGCCACAGAGTAAGTAAGGTAGTCTGGGCTACAAAGCAAGACTGGACTCAAAGGTTTTTTTAAATCCCATTTATAAACACTGAGTATATAAAACAAAGTATTTGAAAAGAGTAGAATAATAGGGTATTCAATTAACAGCATGGAGATGATTCATTTGGAAAACAGATTAAAATTTGAAAGTCAAGAGAGCTAGCCTGTAAACCTAGCAGGAGGATCAGGCATTTAGGTTATCCTCAGCTACATAAGGTGTTTAAGTCCAGCCTGAACTACATGAGACTAGCTGGGACTTACAGAAGTGTACCACCAACCTCACTAATGAGGTCACATACAAAATACACACACACATGCCACAATTTGTTTATGGTGAGGATGTGGATTTTTGAGACAGGGTCTTACATAGCTCAGGCTGGTCTCAAACTCCTATGATGGTTTGTTTTGACTGGCACTTTGATAGGATCTAAAATCACCTAGAAGATGGGACTCCTAGTGTGGGACAATAATGGCCCAGGGTTATGAAGGAAGGAAGGGTCCAGGGAACTTGAACACTGGATACTTTGAACTTCAGGAGGCAGGAGTTGGCTACCTCCCCTCCCATCCTGGCTCCATAAAGCTAGATCCCCCACCAGCAACCCTAGTAATAATTTATTATCCTGACAGTTATCAGGTTTCACTCCTCGTTTGACCTTATAAAAGGTTCCTCCCTCCCGGCAACCACTGAGTATACAGGTGAAGCATCCTCCAACACCCCTGCCCTAGTCAGTGGTACACAGCCACATAACCCTTGTCCCAGAGACCCTGGTCACCTCCTCAGGAGCATAAATATCCACTTTATCCCCCAATAAATGAACTAGTTCCCTGAAGCTGTTCCCAGCTTGTGTTCATTGCCCACATACTTGTCACTGACCAAGATCCTGCAGTGCACTCACCCTCGCCTGACTGAGCTTCCCTCCCTCCAGTCCAGGTCAGTGCACAATGGGGCTGACTACCCTAAGGGAGAGGCAGACACAGGCAGCATCCTAGCATGGCTGTGGGGGATTCTCTTGATTATTTCAGTCTGTGGGAAGACACATCTTAATTGTGGCTGGGGCTCTTCCTTAGACAGGATCCTGAACTGTGTAGAGGGGTTGGTTGTTGGGCAGTTCAAGCATGCATTGCTCTCTTTTTCTGAGACTCAATGCCGGGAACAAGCAAAAGAAACTTAGTTTGAGTACTACCGTTTCATTTTCAGAAACTAAACTCAAGGTCCCAGGCCCTAGGGCAGCTGGGGACTTCCCTGCAGCTGAACAGCTTCTGATGTAAACAGTTGTCTGAGTCCAGACATCTCAGGGACAACTTGTAAGGAGACAGTTGTCTGAGTCCAGACATCTCAAGGACAACTTCTCCATCTTGCTGGCAGGGTCAAACAAGTTCAAGCTCCCAGGCCTAGGAACGAACCCCTATCCCACTCCTCCAACGTTTTCTTAAACAAAGTAAAGAATATAGAAATTGCTGTTATCTAAACCAGGGTGCATACGTTGCAAAAATACATTGCCAGTTGGCTGTTATGCCCTAATTAACTACATAAAGCTGACCGGCTCCTTTGTCCCCTTCTCACTCTGAGCTCCAGACATACTGCCTAGGGGAATGAATTAAGGACCTTGAAGCCAGGTGTCCCATCTCCGATGGATACTACCTCGCCTAACCCATAATGTCAAAATACAATTGAATAACACTGCAGCTCCCCACAGCTTCCCCCTCGGTTTGTGTCCCCATCCTTAAAAATGTTGTACAATCTATCTCCCTTTAGGGATACAGTTGAGATTCCCGAATTGGGCTGTGCCTTCTTGAGCACTCAGAAAATAAAGCTTTCACTTTTAGGCTTCTGTATCTGGAGTCTTCCTGGCTTCTACCCTGAACCCAACAAATGTGATCAGCTGCCTCAGTTTCCAGCTGCCTTGACTTCCCCTGAATGATGGTCCAGGCCTTCAACCATGAGCTGAAGTAAACCCTTCTTCCTTATGTTGCTCTATCAGAGTCGTCTTCTTTTTTAAAGATTTATTTACTTATTTTTATGTATGTGAGTACACTGTAGCTGTCTTCAGACACACCAGAAGAGGGCATCGGATCCCATTACAGATGGTTGGGAGCCACCATGGGATTGCTGGGAATTGAACTCAGGACCTCTGGAAGAGCAGTCAGTGCTCTTAACCGCTGAGTCATCTCTCCAGCCCCCTCTATCAGAGTCTTTTATCACAACAGAACAAAACCTAAGACATCTCCCTATGTCTTGTGGATCAGGATGTGAGCTCTCAACTGCTGCTCCAACACCATGCTCTCCTGCCTGTGATCACACTTTCTGCTGTGATGGTGATGGACTCCTGTGCCTCTGGAGCTGTAAAGGCCCAAACCCTTCCTTCTAAAAGTTTCATGGCATTGTATCACAGCAATGGGAAAGTAGCTATCTCAGGTTCTCATCAGATGACCTTTAAACTCCTGATCCTTCTTCCTCTGTCTCTCACGAGCAGACATTTCAGGCATGCCTATCCAACTAGCTTTTCTTTTTATTAAAATTTATTTTTATTATTATTTTCATGTGTATGAGTGTTTGCCTACATGTAAATATGTGTACCATGTTCATGCCTGATTTCTGAGGATGCCAGAGGAACATGTCCGGACTGGAACTGGAGAAAACTGAACCCAGGTCCTTTGCAGGAATAGCAAGTGCTCTCCTAACTGTTGGACTATCTGTGGGTATTCTTTCCTCTCCACTCGTGTGTGTGTGTGTGTGTGTGTGTGTGTGTGTGTGTGTGTGTGTGTGTGTGTGTGTTTCTCTCTGCCTCCCTATGTCTCTCTCTCTCTCTGTTTCTGTGTGTGTTTTTCTTTTTGTCTTTATGTCTTTGTCTTTCTCTCTCCCTTCCCCCCTCTCTCCATAATGTTCTTCACTAATTTATCTTTTTGCAGCTGGATTTTTTTTTTAAAGATTTACTCTTATTTTTAATTTTTTTGAATTTTACATGTGAGTGGTTGCCTGCATGTATGCTTGGCACCACATACATGCAGTGTGTGAAGAAACTGTGATGGCCATCAGATCCCCTGGGACTGGAGCCTCAATGAAGGTGCTGGAAATTAAACCTGTGTCCTCTGAAAGAGCAGTCAGTGTTTTTAACAGCTAAACCATCTCTCCAGCTTCTATTTTGCTTTTAACTATGTGTGTGTTGTGTTTATCATGTGAGGGTTTGTGCATGTATGTGCAGGTGCCTTGAGAGGCCAAGGACATTGGATACATGGAACTGGAGTTACAGGAGGCTGTTGGGAACCAAACTTGGGTCTCTTGGAAGAGCAAACAGCATCTTAAACACTGAGCCCTCCATCCTCCTGAAAGACATTTTATTTTTACCACCAAACAATTTTCTCTGCCCTTGATAATGGTTGGTGTTGTTCTTTAGCTTTTTCTAGTTCTTTTATATTTTCAAGGAGCAAAGTCCCACGAAATATTGATCATAAAATATTCAGATAGAGGCAGGGTTGAATAAATGACTCATCAGTTAAGAGGACCCGGGTTTGGTTCCCAGCACCCATTTTAGATGGCTCACCACTACCCGTGACTTCAGCTCCAAGTGCTCTGATGCCCCTAGCCTCCTCAGGCATCTCCAATTTTATATGGGCGCACACACACACACACACACACACACACACACACACACACACACACATACGTGAATATATCTAAGTTGGTAGAGTGCTTGCCTAGTGACCTAGTGCTTGCTATGATAAACACTATGATTAAAAGCAATCTGAGAGGAAAGGGTATATTTCAGCCTACAGTTGTAGTTCATTATGAAGTTAGGGGCTAGAGAGATGACTCAGCGGTTAAGAGCACTAACTGCTCTTCCAGAGGTCCTGAGTTCAATTCCCAGCATCCACATGGTGGCTCACAACCATCTGTAATGGGATCTGATGCCTCTTCTGGTATGTCTGAAGACAGCAAAGTGTACTCACATACATAAAATAAATAAATCTTTTTAAGAGAGAGAGAGAGAGAGAGAGAGAGAGAGAGAGAGAGAGAGAGAGAGAGAGAAGTCAGGAACCTGGAGGCAGGAAGTGGAGCAGAAGCCATGGAGGAGTGCTGCTTACTGGATTGCTCCTCATGGCTTGCTCAACCTGCTTTCTTTTTTTTTTTTTTTTTTTTTTTTGGTTTTTCAAGACAGGGTTTCTCTGTGTAGCCCTGGCTGTCCTGGAACTCACTCTGTAGACCAGGCTGGCCTCGAACTCAGAAATCCACCTGCCTCTGCCTCCCAAGTGCTGGGATTAAAGGCGTGCGCCACCACTGCCCAGCTCAACCTGCTTTCTTATATGTCTGTCTTAGTATTGCTGTGAAAGACACCATGACCACAGCAACTCTTACAAAAGAAAGCATTTAATTGAGATTGGCCTACAGTTTTGGAGCTTACTTTATTATCATCGTGCTGGGGAGCATGTCAGCACTCAAGCAGACATATGCTGGAGAGGTAGCTGAGAGTTCTACACCTAGATTCACCTGCAGCATAAAGAAAGAGACACTGGGTCTGGCTTGGGCTTTTGAAACCTTGAGGCCCACTCCCAGTAACACACTTCCTCAACAATCCACATCTACTCCAACAAGGCCACACCTCCTAATCTTTCTCAAATAATGCCACTCCCTAATGACTAAGCATTCAAATATTTGAGCTTATGGAAGTCATTCTTATTTAAACCATCACAGTGTCTCAGAACCACCTGCTCAGAAATGGCATTGACCCCAGCAGACTGGGCCCTCACACATCAGTCATTAATCAAAAAAAATGCCCCCACAGAACTGCCTCACTTTCTTGATTTGAAGTGTCCTCTTCCCAGATGACCTTGGCTTGTGTCAGCCTGACAAATAGCTAGCCATCCCCATACCTAGTATGCATGGAGTCTAGGATCCAATATCAAGCACGGCATAAGGTATGGTATTAGGGCATAGAGGGGAGCATAGCCGCTGTAAGACTCTGAGGAGCCTTAATTACTAGGGATCCGGTGAGTGAGCCATGCAGAACTGGGAATCGATGCAAAAGCTAGAGGAATTTATTGTTCCAGTGCACTGGGGTCATCCTGCACCTGAAGGAGAGGCAGTGACCTCTGGAAGCCTGGTCAGTGAGTTTTTATACAGTTTCCAGGGGTGGAACAGAGCATCAGCAACTAGGCATAATATGATTGGTGAAACAGTGCGCCCTTTAAACTAATTGATCTTTAGGGAATGAGGTAGTAGGAGCTTAATCAGCCTCTCCCTTCCAGCCTACATGCTCTCTGAACTGTCTCTTCCAGGAGGGGAGGGGTCTGGTGGAATTTTCCAACGGCTCTGTGCTGACCTCTTCACCACCTTCCAAACCCTATGTAAGCAGGCATGCATTACACACCTGATATCCAGCACTTGGGAGATAGAGGAAAGGAAGATCAAGAGTTCAAGGTGATCCTCAGCTAATTTGAGCTAACCTGGGATACATGAGATCCTGCCTCAATAAATAAAAATAATAAATATTCTGGGGCCAGATGCTTCTCAATAATAGTCGCACCCCCTATTTTTATATAATTATTTTTAAAAGCATATAAAATAATGAGTCTTAAATGATACTTTCATTCATGTGAAGTGTTGTTCTCATTTTCTATAATTATCCTCAAACATATTTTCAATAAGTTCCCTCGACACAGTTTCCAGAGAAGTACTTGCCAGAGACTGAACTTTATTTGATTTGAGAATCTACATATGGCTCCTCTTTTTAAATTTTCTTTTAAAACACTTTTTCACATTCATGTGTGAGCATCCATGTGCGTGTATTAAGCACACACATGTGCCACAGAGTTCAGATGAAGGTCAGAGGCCTTCACTTGTGTCTGAGGGATGGAACCTGGTCACCAGGCTTGCTAGCAAGTCCCTTCATGGTCCAAGTTTCACATGAATAGAATCCAAACAAGACAGGTATCACATGATATCATAATCTTTCCAGTTTTGAATATTTATTGGGAAAGAACCAGGCCCTGTGCTGGGTGTGTGGAGATGCAACTAGAAGGTGGTTTGTAATGGAAGGAAGTGTCAGACAGTAAGAAACACATTCTGAGCACCTGGCATGGTGACACACACTTGTAATCCCAACTCTGAGAGGGAGACTGGGCTACATAGAGAGACAGATGCTGTCTTCAAAAGAACCAGTCAATTGATCTCTCAAGAGACAAACAAAAAAATTAAAAATAAAACTTTTTTTTTAATTTTAAAGTTTAATTTTTAATTATTTGATAATTTCATGGAGTACTGTGTTCACACTATTTATCCCCTCCAACTTCTCAAATTCATATCTCCACTTCACTTTTATTGTTGTTACACATACTTAACTTATGAGTTCATTTAGTGTTGCTTGAATGTACATGTGTTCAAGACAGATCACTTGGATTTGATAACCCATCAGGTGTTGGGGATTGGCTCTAATGCTTTCATTTAATGAGGAATCTGCATGTACAAATGCTGAAGGTCCTTGTTCCCAATTAGTTTTTGATCAATCAGTGAAGATGCCAGCAGCCAATGACTGAGCAAAAGGAGACGGGGTGGGACTCTTAGATTTTCCAGGGCTAGGACACAGGAGAGAGGAAGAGAGAAGAGAATGACTGGAGGTGGGGCTTGGGGGGTGGGAGAAGGATGAGACTCAGGAGCTGCTGGAGAGAAAGCCCACCAGCCATGTGAGAATTGGAGTGGATGGCCACTGGCCACTTCCTCGATTGGGCCTAGGGTAGCAGGCGGAGAAATAGAACTGCCCAACCTTTGAGCTAATCAAGGCATTTCAAAAATAAGCTAATTGAGGATCAGACGAGTTCCTGGGCACGTGGCTAGAAGCACATGCCCCACCACCTACAGGGAGCACTAAGTGGTGTAGCCCAAACTCACCGCAACAGTCAGGGAATTCATTCACGCAAAGAACTGGTGCTTCCTCCCTCAGCAGCAGTTGCTTGCCTTGGGTGATAGCTTGCTGAACCAGTCATCATCATGGTTCATAGCTTTACAGTTAGGTAGGATTACAGATTGTTCCTCTCTCTTGGTAACTTGCACAACATTTTCAGAATGTTCCTTGGAAAGGAAACTTCTAGGTCAGTTCTAGCTCCATTCCAGCAAGTCCTATGTCAGGAATATGTGGTGTCTTTAGCAATCTGGTCTTACCTTGGGTTGTTTTCTTAACTCTTTGTTTTTTGAGTTCTTTACATATTCTAGATATTAATCCTCTGTCAGTTTTGTGCCTCTAGCAAAGGTTCTCTCCCACTCTGGGGCTCTCTCTTCACTGCTCCCTGTGCTGTACAGGAGCGTGAAGTTTTATGAAGGCTCATTTGCCAATTGTCATCTTTAATTCCTGAACAGACGGAGTCCTACTTATGAATTCCTTTCCTGCCCATATTTTCTTCTAGAAGTTTTGGTCTTTCTAGTCAGGTTTCACATTAAAGTCTTCAATTCACTTCGAGTTGATTTTTGTGTTGAGTAATAGATATGGATATAATTTCAGTTTTCTTCTAAATATGGATACCCCATTTTTCCAGCACCATTTGTTGATGATGCTTTCTTTCCCCCAGAGAGCATTTTTGGCATCTGTCATACATCAATCAGTTGGTGAGCTACAGGTCTAACTCAATGGTAGAGTGTTTGTCTAGTATGCACAAGGCCCTGGGTTTGATCTGTACTACGGAGAAAACAAAAGTATATTTAAATCAGGTGTGTTAGTGCACACCTGCAATTTCACCCCCACTGGAGGCCAAGTCAGGAGGATTGCTGTAAGTTTGAGAGCAGTCAGGATTACGTCATAAGCCTGTGTCTCACAATTAAAAAAAAAAAATGTGTGTCACCGTTTTGCCTGCATGTATGTATGTACATCTGTATATTCCTGGCACACACACACACAAGTTAGAAGAGGGGTCCAGTGCCTTAGTGGTTGTGAGCCACTATGTGGGTGCTGGGAACTGATGCCAGGTCCCCTGCCAGAGCAGTCAGTACTCTTAACCTCTGAGTCATCTCTCTGTCTCAATTACTGTTCTTTAGTGCAATGAAGAAATGCCATGGCCAAGGCAACTCTTACAGAAGAAAGCATTTATTTGGGGGTTTATTTACACTTTCAGAACATTAGTACAGAACCATCATGGCAGGAAGTGTGGAAGACAGCAGGCAGGTATGAAGCTGAGAGCTTACTTACATCCTGGTCTGCATTCAGGCCAAGAAAGATGCTGGGCCTAGCATAGGCTTTTGAATAATCAAAGCCCACCCTCAGTGACATACTTCCTCCAACAAAGCCATGCTTCCTAATCCTTCCCAAACAGTTCCACTAATTTGGGAACCAAACATTCAATCGGATGAGCCTATAGAGGCCATTCTCATTCAAATCACCACACCCCCTCAAAAATCATTTAATTAATTAACTACAATGATTCTTGTATTAAGAATGCTCTTGACTGGTAGCAGTGGCTGATGTTTGCCAGGCACTGTGCTGTGTGGTCACATGCAGCCGTCAGAGAAGCTTGTTGCTATTTTTTTGACTTTACATATGAGGAACACGAAGTATGAAAGCTTGCAAACTTTCCCAGCATCCAAGCTAACAAAAACAGAAAACGGGGGGGGGGGGGGGGAGTCAGGGGAGATAAGGACACCCCAGTGATGGAGTTGACGGTAGTGATGATGGAGGTTGGACAGTCAATTGTGAATTGTTAAAAAATTTTGTTGTTTTAAGACAGGTTCTCACTGTGTGTTTTAGTTAGGGTTTCTATTGCTGCAACAAAACAGCATGACCAAAAGCAAGTTGAGGTAAGCTTATTCAGTTTACGCTTCCATATTGGTGTTCATCACTGAAGGAAGCCAGGACAGAAACTCAGCCAGGGCTGCAACCTGGAGGCAGGGGCTGCTGCAGAGGCCATGGAGGGGTGCTGCTTACTAGTTTGCTCAACATGGCTTGCTCAGCCCGCTTTCTTATAGAACCCAAGACCACCAGGCCAGGGATGGCTGTAGCTGTCCAGCAGCTATGGATGAACTGGGTCTACCTGAAAGGGGTTGGAAATGAAAAAGGACGGGGTGCGAGAGAAGGATGAAGCCAAGACAAAGTTTCCGATCAAGACTCAAAGTTTAATATTCAGCACTGCGTTTATATAAGGAAAGCCCACAGACCCCATCCTTTGTTTCAGCTGGATTGAGTTGCAAAGCAAGCTCAGCAGGCAGTCAACTCCTCAAGGCTGCCATAGAAAATTGCAAATGCAGCAAGGCCAGATGACTCCAGCTAGGTTGTAAAACCTTACTGGGTTTGTTTAGCCTACTCAAGGCTGGGGGAAGGGCACAGATGGCACCACCCACAATGGGCTGGGCCTTCCCCCATTGGTCACTAATCAAGAAAATGCTCTACAGCCCAATATAATGGAGGCATTTTTTCAACTGAGGTTCCCTCCTTTCACATAATTCTAGTTTGGGTCTAGTTTGAATAAACTAGCTGGCACGCTGTGTAATGTGTAACAGCAAACTGGGAACTCCCTGTGTAGACCAGGCTGGCCTTGAACTCCTAGAGAGCCACCTTCCTCTGTTTTCCAGGTGCTAAGAATAAAGGTGAGCACCACCATGCTCAGCTATTAAAAGGACAGACAAGATGACCCAGTGAGTAAAAGTCATTGCTGGGAAACCTGAGTTTGATCCTTGGGACTCACATACTAGAGAGAGAACTGACTGCTCCAAGTTGGCCTGTGATCTCCACACACATTCCTTGGCACACATCCCTCCTCCCTTCCTGCCCCCATACACACATAAACAAATAAATGTGATAATTTTGAATGGAGTAAAAAGGCAACTTGGACATGGTGGTGCATGCCTGTAATACTTGGAAAATAGAGACAGAAAGATCAGGAGTTCAAAGTCAACCTGAGATACATGAGATCCTATCTCAATCAATCAATCAATCAATCAATCAATAAAACAAATCCCCAACATAAATTAAAATTAAATGAAAAAATAGTAAATATAACTGGGTGCCATGTGCAAACTTGTAATCCTAGAATTTAAGAGGCAAAGGCAATAGAATTGGCATGAGTTTGAGGCCATCTCAGGGTACCTAATCAAGTCCACAGAGCACAGGGCTACATATTGAAAGCCTGTTTCAAAACCAAGAAACAAAAAAAAAAGTAAAATATAAATCACAAACAAATAAGTTTATAAGAAGGGATGTCCTGTAAGGTTACTCTAAAGACCCCATAAGATGCTATAGAGGCCCAAAGTAAAACATGGCGTGTGATAACAGGAAAGAGGGACAAGCCAACAGACACCCTAGAAAAACTGTCCCACTTCATGTGACACTAGGAAGAGCCAGGGTATGAAGTCTGGGGGGATTCTCAGAGGTTCGGCTCCAGGAAGACACAACTAAGAAGCTCCATGGAAACCAGGTAGGGTGGTTGGTCCTACATATTTTGAGGGGCTGAGAGGATTGTCACAATCTGAGGCCATTCTGGACCATAGAATGAAACCTGAGTCTAAAAAAAATGGTGGGCAGTTCGTGAAGCCGGCAGAATAGGAGAGCACCAGGATAGAAGGGGCTGGAGAATGGCTGGCAGCATCTTCCCTTGTCTTAGGCATGACCCATTCTGAGGGAGGCTTTGGGTTGGCCCGACACTGCTGTGTTCTAAAAGCACAAGTTTCGCAACACGGTGTAAGCCTGGAATTCTCAAGGACTGCTCACCATTGTGAATAATGATTACAAAGTAACTTCTGAGTAGGGCTTGTGACTCAGCCAGGCTCACCTCAGTCCACTCGGGGACTTTCAAGGGTCCACGTAAATTCTGCCAACACAGCATGCCAGTCACTGCTCAGTCTCAGCCACACCCCAGATTCACGGTGATAACAAAGTGTGACAGTCTGGCAGGATGGGTCACATGCTCATTCAGCTCTGCCTTTCCCTGTCAGCAACCTTCACTGGCCCTGGCCTTCCAGCTGTCTGCCTACTTTGTTATTAAAAGCAGCCACACCCCAACAGTAAAGCACGTCCCACCAGCTGGCAGAGGGGAAGGAGATGTAACACACTGGACTTTGCCAGGAAGGGAAAGAGCTGGTGCTGGCCAAGAAGTGTTGCAATTCAGGAAATTTCTGGCCTTGGGCAAGCTGCCATCCTCTGCAGTGCAGTAGCCTAGCTTCTGGTCTGTTTAACTCACACTGGAAACATGTAACCAGTGACCCAGTTCTTTCCCAGTGGATTTTCTTTCCTCAATGTGCCCTCCGAGGCTTCTTGACAACTAAAAATCACTACTCACTGCCGTTTTAACATCACGCTCGTTGACTTTAAATTCAAATATGTCATTTCAAGATTCCAGTTTGGGTGTAGTCTTTCTCCCTCCCCCCCCTATCCTCCCTCCATCTTTTCCCTTCCTCTTTTCCCTCCTTTCTGTTTTCCTTTTTAAACAGAGTTGGCGTTTATTGAGCACTTTTAGCTAAGCATTGTAGCACATGCCTATAACCCCAACACTCAGGAGGAAAGGCAGTGATTCAACACTGTCATCTGCTACAAAGGGATCTTGAGGCCAGCCTGGACAACCTGAGGGGGTGGGGGAAGGAGGGGGAGAAAGAGACGGAGGGGAAAGAAGAGGAGGAGGGGAGGAGGAGGAGGAAATAAAAAGTGGGAAAAAAAAGAAAAAGACATCAAATAAACAAGACCCAAAAAACCAGGGTGAGTTGGATTAGCAGGTAAGGGTGCCTGATACTCCGCCTCATAACCCAAGTTCAGTTCTCCCACACATACACATACACATACACTAAATAAATGTTTAAAAATACTTTATTAATTATTTTATTTATTTACATTTCAATGTTGTCCCCCTTCCCGGTCTCCCCTCCACAAACCCCCACCCCATCAGGCCTCCCCTTTGCCTCTAAGAGGGTGCTCCCTCACTGTCTTAGTCAGGGTTTGTATTCCTGCACAAAACATCGTGACCAAGAAGCAAGTTGGGGAGGAAAGGGTTTATTCACCCAGGTGTGGTTACAGGCTTCTCAGGACTGAGTCAGCATTTTGTTGCTGGTGTTGTTTTATTTGGGGGGGGGGGTAGATTATTGTTGTTGTTTTAAAGTTTTATTTTTAATTATGTGTGAATCTCTGTGTGGGATGGGCAGGTACCTGCTGAGACCACAAAAGGGTGTCAGATACCCTGGAGCTGGAGTTAGAGGCAGTTATGAGCTACTCAAAATAGATGCTAGGAACCAAACTCAAGTCCTCTGTAAGAGCAGCTCAGGCCCCTGACTGTCCTAGAGTGGAGAGATCAGACAGGCTTAAAGCAGGGAATGCTACTCAAAGGTCTTAAGCAAGAAGTTTACTAACCTCTCTTCCTTTCGGTATCACTTACATGGAAAGGGAATCATAACTATATTTTGTCACAAAAAGGTTCGTCATAAAAATATGGAGCAAATTAAATAAGAATTTAGTAATTCTGCGGGGTTTGTGTTTTGTTGTTTTGTTTTGAGATTGGGTCTCACTATGAAGCTCAGGCAGGCCTTGAACTTGAAATCCTCCTACCTCAGGCTCTCAAATGCTGGAAACACAGGTGTGCAGAGCCATTCCTAAAGCATAAAGATTGTATTATTTTGTGTGTGTGTGTGTGTGCGTGTGTGCTACAGGAGGCGTGTGGAGGCCAGGGGACATTGCTGGGTGTCAATCCTTGCCTTTTACCTTTAGGCAGGGTCTCTCTTTTGTTGTTTGCTGGCTGGCCAGGAGCCTCTGGGGAGTCTCTGCCTTCACTTCTCGGCTCTGAAGGAACCTTGTGATTATAAGCACTAGCTGCCTCAGCAGCTTTATCTGTGTTCTGAGGATCCCAATTCATGTCTTTATGCTTGCTCAGAAAGTCTCTACACACAGAGCCAATTCTCCAGTCCCAGTTCTTTCTATTTGTCTTTCCTTTTGGCATTGCTGGGGATTGAACCCCTGTTGTGTTGCGGGAAATATTAAAAACGAAGGAATATATCAAGCATGTTCCCGCACTATGCCCTGATTCTCATCCCCGGCGGGCTGGCCAGCCGTGCACTGGCAGGCAATGGCTGACCTGCTTTTATCTCATGGAGCTCTGACTCAGAGCTCCATGATCTCTCCACCCAGCTTGCTAGGTCCCCACTGGCGGGTCGCTACCACGCCAGCCCCATGCTTCAATGCCTCCATGGCCTCTGTGGTGCACATCAGGCAAACCCACACTTTGCCGCTGAACCTTACTCTCTGGAACCCAGACAAGCCACCATATGAAGGAAAACACAACACAAACATAGCTCAGAAACAATAATAACTCAATCTCTGAGCGCAACAACTAAAGCCTAATCTTGTAAGCCTTATCAAAATCTGATTCCTCTGGTGGCAAATCCTTTCGGATCTGCCATACCAGGAGACTCTAGTAGCTACATCTTACCTATCCGCTGTCCTCACTCCAAAAGCCCCCCCTCCCCTCCTGCTTCCTCTCTTCCACCCTCCAATCTGGAAGTCCTTCCTACACCACCAGTGATTGGTTCCTTTATTTATTAGGGCATTGGTTCACAAGAAGTCACAGGTGTAGCTCACTCCTTGTCTAAAGCCCCTCCCAGGAGGGAGAATTAACATCAAATTACAAACAGCTCCAGGGTTATCCACAACGCTGTTGTAGTATTTATTTAATCTCAGTCAGGGGTTTCTACCACACCTTTGATCATTCAGTTCCCTGATAAATGATACAAAACTTTGTATTTATAATAAGTCTTTAAAGCACCTGGGCAGATAGCTAACCTCTATGTTATTATGTCTACCTCCCTGTTAATAACCTTGCCATGTTCCATCTGGGCTGCTCTTAACTCCAATTGGCCAGCCTTCATGGCCATGTTTTCATAACTCACCTACCCCATGGCGTCTTCCCGTCTCATTTCCTTTCTTTCCCGTCTCTTTCCTGTCTTCTCTACCTTTCCTCTTTTCCCTTTTGGTCTCCTAAGACCTGAAGCCCAGGAACCAAAACCCTACCTACTTTTCTTCTGCCTAGCTGTAGGAGCAAGGTCACATAGCAATGCTTGATGTATGTGAGGCATTTGTGCCCAAAAGTACATAGGCCTACCTAAAACAGTGATTTCAGATCTGGTTTAGGGTAGCTTCCCTCCCAGGTCTGTTCGAGAGAAGAACACGT
The DNA here is from genome assembly GCA_028551405.1 of Uromys caudimaculatus. Lineage (NCBI taxonomy): Eukaryota > Metazoa > Chordata > Mammalia > Rodentia > Muridae > Uromys > Uromys caudimaculatus. The sequence continues at coordinate 37,717,603 of CM052702.1, read as the reverse complement.
TAATAATAGAGCGTAGACAAGCATTCACCTGTAAACCCAGCACATGAGGCAGAGGCTGGAAGATCAAAGTAAGTCTGGTTTATATACTGAATTCCATGCCAGCCAGGGCTACAGGAACCAGGCATGGTGGCACACACCTTTAATCCCAAGATTCAGGGCCTACATAGCATGTTCCAGGATAGCCAGGTCTCAAAAATCCAAAACCAAAAGTACCACCACCCCTCAAAAAGACGAAAACAAAACAAGGGGCTGGGGAGAAGACCCAGTGGTCAAGAGCCCTAGCTCTTGCAAAAGACCTGAATTCCGTTTCCAGTGGCACACAACTGCCTGTCACGGCAGTTCCAGGGGATCAGTGCCCTCTCTGACTTCTTGGCACTCCTGCTTGACCCCAGCCTCTTAAAATTAGGCAAGAATCCTGGTTTCTCACTTAACTTCCAGTTTGTGCTTAAACTGTGCAAACATTCAGTGATGTACAGAACAACAGCCATCTGGAGCTACTACCCTGGATAAGAGGTAAATTCCTGACAGGGTGAGAGGAATGGTCGTGGGTGAAGGGAGATTTGGTATCCTAACAAAGGGCCGAGGTGGAAAAAGTCACTAGGAAGCTAGTCGGATGTGAGCAGGCTTGGAGGATGTTAGGGCAGGACCTCTTCATGGTCAGCAGTCTATGAAATAAAAGGTTATTAATGAACGATCAGAAAATCAGGCCTGAGTCATCTTCTGACTATGGATGGAAAAGTGGCCTCCAGACTGACACAATCTCCAGGGCTAACTGAAAAATTATTAAATAGATAGCCATTTGATCCAGGCTCCATGAAGCTCTGAACCTCATAGGGTTGTTGCATAGCTAGAGGCCTTCTGGTAAAACACATCATGAGTCTACGAGGGGCCTCGGGGAACTCCATTCTGTAAAAGCCAAACAGACTACTTGGAGGGACTATGACATGAAAGGAAGGTTTTTGTTCTCATGAGAAGAGAAACTAGTACAGACTCTGTCTGGTGTGTTGGTTGGGGCAGCTTGGTCTCTTCGGCCATTGTCCTCTGTTATTTTTGAAAGTGTACTGTGTGTACTTTTCAATGACCTTTGTCTGTCTTCCTCACCACATTCTGTGTCTGAGTTCTTTCCAAAGAGTACAAGGGACTGGGGGAGGAGATGTGAGAGAGATTCCAGTAATAAAATCACATCACGTATTATCAGTAAGCAGAGCAGACAGATTAAAGATGTGTAAGTATGAGGCAGTGCAGCTCAGTGGTACTGGACTTGTGTGAGGTCCTGGCTATCAGCCCCCTCCCCCACCCCACCCCCACTTACAAGTTAAAGTCAACGAATCTACCTCTGTGCCAGTGTTTGCACTGAACAAAGAAAACAAGCAAGGAAGGTCAACCTGCTCTCCAAGTCCTGGAAGGAGCCAGTCCTCACCCTCAGGGGAGCGTCTCAGGAAATAGACAGTACAGCCTTTGTCCTTGGGAGCTTCTGAGGCTTTCTCATGACTGCTGACTGTGGAGCGACTGCATTTGATACTGATGGGATAGGGTTTGCATTACTGCTCCACATGACTACTTAAGTGTCTTGGGCCCAAGGCTGGAGAGATGGGCTGGCTCAGTGGTTAAGAGCACTCGCTGCTCTTCTAGAGGACTTGAGCTTGATTTAGAACCCGTATCAGGAGTAAAATATAAAAATAAAATCTTTTTTTAAAAAAAGTGTCCTGGGACCATGAATGCCATTTAACTCAGCAGATCTCAAGTGTGCTATAGCATTTAGTGTACATGAAGTTTTAGTGAGTGAACATTTATAAAATGGTGTGTGTGTCTTTAATCCCAGCACTCAGAACACAGAGGAAGGCAGATCTCTGTGGATTCAAGGGCAGCCTGCTCTACAAAGCGAGTTCCAGGCTAGTCCACCCAGAGCGACATAGTGGTGATCTTGTCTCAAAACAAAAGGAAGGAAGGAAGGAAGGAAGGAAAGAAGGAAGGAAGGAAGGAAGGAAGGAAGGAAGGAAGGAAGGAAGGAAGGAAGGAAGGACTGATTCTGGGGTTCCTACTGAGCATGTAGGAAATATATGCATGTACTTTTCCTCCACTACCTCCTTTAATTAACCTGTTCATGTAAGGCTTGAAACAGAAAATACATGTGAAGTTTCTTTGTTTTGAAGACTATATGTTTACTTTACCACCCTATTACCACCCCATGTTCACTTACCTTATAATGATCCCCAAATCCTTTAACTTTCTGTTTGTGAGTGGTTTTCCTAAATGTCTGTATGTACACCATGTGTATGCTTGGTGCCCACAGAGTTCAGAAGAGGGCATCGGATCCCCTGGAACCGGAATGGCAGATAGTTGTGAGCCACCATGTGGATGCTGGGAACCAGACCTGAACCCAGGTCCTCTGCAAGAACACTAGGTGCTTTAAACCACTAAGCCATCTCTCCAAACTTCCCCCACCCCCACCCAAGTCCTTTTAAAGACATTTACTGGGTGCTTTTATTTTCTTTCTTTCCTTCTTTTGTTCTTTCTTTTGCTAAGACAAGGGCTCACTATACAGGTTTGGCTAGAATAGAACTTACCCTGTAACCCAGGCTAGCTTTGAACTCATGAGCAAGCTTCCTTTTTTGGCATGCCAAATGCTAGGATCACAATTTTGAACCACCATACCCAACAAGACCTATCTTTTTAGTGCAATAATTTGTCTTTTTGCTACACAACTTGACTATTGTTATTTTTTGCATGTACATGTGTGATTTGTGTGTATGCATGCATGTATGTAGTGTGTGTGCTTGTATACATGTTTGCATGTGTATGGTGTGTATATATATATATATGTTTGCATGTGTGTGGGTGCATGTGGGTATTCTTGTTTACATTTGAGGCTGGTATCAGGAGTCTTCCTCAGTCACTCTCTACTTTATACTTTGAGGCAGAATCTCTCCACTGAACCTAGAGCCTATCAGTACAACTGCATATATGCTTCCCTGCCTTCTGAAGTCTGGAATTACAGACATTCCACCCCAGTATTTTTCTGGGGACAAAAACTCGTGTCCTCAGCCTTGGGTGCCTTAACCACGGGGCCATCTCCCAGACCCAGTTTTTTCTTTTAATTCCTACAATTGGTCTCCTGGTAGAGAAAGTTTTTTGGTTTCTGATCTAACGTATTGATTATTTATCTTTCAGAGAAAGGTCCCAGTAGACTTTGCTTGATTATCTACGATGTAACCAAATGGTATTACACATTCAAGCATGTGAGTAGCAGGCCAGGCTACACACCATTTTCAGCCAGAGGATCTCTGTTAATACCTGTTCAAAAGATTCCATACTTGGTTCGACATGCCTGTAATCCCAGGACTCAAGAGACAAAGACAGGGTCGCTGCTTGGCTAAGGCCAGTCTGGGCGACAAAACACATCTCAGGCCAGCCTTTCTAGGACTCACTGGTATAGCATAGAATAGCATTCCATTTCTTTCTATAGTCAAATACTATGAGCTGTGTTAATATACTACGTCATATTTGTCAGTTTTTTCCTTTGGTAGACACTGGGTGGTTCCACCTTTTTACTGTTGGGAGTAATGCAGCCGTGAACACTGTGACGGGCTGAGGTTCAGGAGTAGAATGTATTTCTAGCACTGGACAGGCCCTGGGTTCCACCCTCTTCACCTGACTCCCACCACATTGTTTTATGTAAATTTTGCTCATATGCATAATCTCAGTTCTTTTCAGAGCACCAAGGAATGCTACTCCTAGGTCATCAGTAACTGGCAAGCATTTGAGGAACTGACAAACTACTTGCAAGATAGGTGCATTGTGTTATAGCCTCGTCCTAAAATGTGAGGGTTTCTACTCTTGCCACATTCTCTTTGTTCTGGTTAGCCATGATTGCCGGTTTGATAGATGGAGAGAGGTATAAGATATTAGTAAAATGCACCCAAGGATGTGCCATGAGGGTGTGTCCAGAGATGACTAGATCATGAGGTCTCTAACTTGATCAATGGTTTCATTCATTGATGATTCACATTCTGAATAGAACTCCAGAGTGTGTAGAACTCTGGGTGGGGGGGCCTAGTTGAGAAAGTAGGCTCCTTGGGGTGTCCCTTGGAATCATATTTCAAGCCACCCCCATCCTTGTCATTCTCTTGTATCCTGGCCCCCATGAGCAGGGACAGCCTCTGCCACCTGCTTCTAGTACAGTGATATATGCAATGTCTTAGTTAGGGTTTTACTGCTGTGAAGAGACACCATGACCAAGGCAACATTATAAGGACAATATATAATTGGTGCTGGCTTACAGGTTCAGAGGTTCAGTCCATTATCATCAAGGCAGGAGCATGGCAGCATTGAGGCAGGCATGGGTCAGGCAGAGCTGAGAGTTCTACATCTTCATCTGAAGGCTGTTAATGGAAGTCTGACTTCCAGGAAGCTAGGGTGAGGGTCTTAAGACCACACCCATAGTGACACACCTACTCCAACAAGGCCACACCTCCAAATAGTGCCACTCCCTGGGCTGAGCATATACAAACATCACATGCGGCAGCATCACCTCAGACACAAAGCCATACCCTGGATGGAAGCTGTGAGGCAGAATAATTTTCTCCTCTTTGATGCTACTTCTCAAAGCACTGAAGCAACTGTCACTGGGGTGAAAAGCTCACTAACACTCACTGACGGTGGATTTTCAACTTTAGGCAGCCTGGTAGATGTGAAGTGGTTTCACTGAGCTGGGGTCTTGCTGTGTAACCCTGGACTCACAACAATTCTCTTATCTCAACTTCTTAAGAGGTAGGATTGTTTTTTAAATTGACAGAGTCTCATATAATCCAGGCAGGCCTTGATCTCATTAGGAGACTAAGGATGGCCTTGAATTCCTGGTCTTCCTCCCCAATATTGAGATTATACATATTGGCTACTTGGTCAAGATCTTGAATTATATTTTTAAATTTATTTTTAGACTTGTTTTTATCATTTTAATTATGTATATGTGTGTGTCTCTGCATGCTTGAGGTGGGTGCCTAAGGAGGCCAACGACATCAATACCCCTAGAACTTGAGTCATAACCGCTTGGTGTGGGTGCTAGGAACTGAACTTGAGTTTGCTTTATTTTCTTTTATGAATATGAGGGTTTTGCCTAAATGTATGTCTGTGCACCACGTGCATGTCTGGTGCCAGGAGAGGCCAAAAGAGTGTCAGATCGCCTGGAACTAGGGTTAAGGATGGTCATGAGCTGCCATGTAGAGTCTGGGAATGGAACCCAGGTCTTCTGAAGAGCAGTCAACTGCTGAGCCATCTCTTCATCTCTGAGTCTTTTTTTAAGAACCACAACTGTTCTTAACCACTGAGCCACCTCTCCAGTTTCTTAGAATATATTTTTAAATAAAATGTTTAAAATACCACATTTTTTCCACCAGTGGGGATTAACTAAAGTAACAAAGTATCCTAAAGAATGTATTATATTGTGGTTCCATTTTCTGCTTCGTCCCTCGGGCTGTCCAGGCACTACTGTAGGAAGGATGAAGCCAGAATAGATGAGGGTTGGGGGGGGGGATAGTTTTCTCTGAAGATTTCAGGGTGACAGCTCCTCAACGAAACAGCTTGTGTCGCACACTTCATTCAGCGTGAGTCAAGGGCCATACCCATGAACCTTGGAGTGGGAAGGCCTTCATCTTAGGGTGAAGTTTCATTGGCTGAACCTTAAGGTTCTGGGATACTTCCTTTGCATGGAGAGGCATTCCAGGAATTTGAACCTGTAATTTGGCCAAAGACTACGTGACCTTCCTCAGTTAGAAGATTGGGGGCCGAGATCCCAACATCAGGCAGAGAAGAGGAAGCCCCACTAAGAAAAGTGAGTCTTCCATTTTTTGCACCAAACTCAGGAAAGCTGTCCAGACATGATAGACTACAACCTTTGTAGCACCGTGCAATATTTTATATATATTTATTTTTGTTTTTGTTGTTCATTTGGTGGTAAGGATCAAATCCGACCTTGATCATACTAAAAATACACTCCATTGGCTAGCCATCCCCTCTGCTAAAGATGCAGTTTCTTTGGCCCATCAGTCAGTACCCAGAATCCCTTACACAGACAGACATCTATGTACATGCACAGATCCCCTTCCTGCTCTTCCTAGTGTTAGTATGTCATAGATTTGCAATCTCTTGACATCTGTTTCTTGTACTTCTGTTTCTCTTTCAAATTAATAAATGTGGCTGGAGTTCAGTTGGTGGAGTGTTGGCCTAGCATGTCTGAGGGCCTGGGCATGGTCCCTAGTACTGCATGAGGCAGGTGTGTCTGTAGAGCATGCCTGTAATCCAAGTGCTTGGAGGTAGAGAGGGAAAGATCTGGAACCTTTCAAAGGGATCCTCAGCTATACAGTAAGTTTGAGGCCAATCTGGGATACGTGAGACCCTATCTTAAATATTAATAATTTCCTTGCTTCTTTTTCTCAATTTTACTTTTCATCTGTCCATCTTTTCTTTATCTCAGAACTCTGGCAGAAGAATATATCTCCTCTCAAGTCCTTCAAACACATTAATCTTTCTCTTTGAACCCCTACCCTAGCAACCATCGGTTCTTTACAGTCTGGCCTAGTTGCTCTCCAGGCCATCTGCACAGCCTTTACACTAAGAGCACCTCTCAATGTCTTACCCATAATTCTTTTCACTCATTTCCTGAGAGGAACATCACCCTTTCTCTTTCAAGATTGGTCTCTGCCAAGAATAGCTTCCTGGTCCATAGCCAAGGAGCGCCATAGAGAGGAAGCCTCACAGGAACTTGGAAGGCCCGTGAGTGGGGTTGAGGGGAGCAGCACCTCTCGCCCAGACCCGCCCGGATCTGCCGGGATCCCGGGCCTGAGAACCCGGGAACAGAAAGACTCCGAAACTTCCCGATCTCACTTGCAGGGGGAAACCTCTGCCTGTGACACCAGG